>OX104064.1:224368624-224541896 GCA_944474145.2 Dicrocoelium dendriticum
CAAACGGAATGCCCAGCCTGTTTACACTACGCCCACTATAACCCAACTTGTCGTCATGTTTTGACGAATTTATACCTTAAGATTAATTTTACAATTTCCAAAGCTTGGACAACTTTCGGCTTATTGCCGATTACATACATAGCAACGTGTTTGTTGCGAAACATAAATTGCTTGTAAACGTTGATCATGCCTGGTCAGGTGTGTCTCGGAAATTCGAGAATATACTATTTATTTATTTATTTATTTAAGATTATCGTTCCACATACGCCGTTGCATAGAAACCGCCGATGCAAAGCTAGAACTGTATAAGAGTCACGTCAGGCCACATCTAGAATATTACTCATTTATATGCAGCAATCTACGTAAGTCGGACCGTGTTCTGTTTGAGAAAGCTCAGCGACGCTTTACGAAGATGTTGACTCCACCGCAGCAAGCGCTGAATTACCGACAAAGGTGTGAACACCTTAAAATTCAGCCCCTATGGCAAAGGCGCATTATCCTTAACATGTGCTTCTTACACAAGCTAATTCATAGAAAGTTGCACAGTAATATCACTTGTCTTAAACTAAGGAGCGCGTCTGAATCGAGACTCCGAAACAGGGGCCATTCCATTACTCCGCTAAAGGCAAAGAAGAGACTGCGGTCTCGTTTCTTCTTAGTTGTCTACGTGAACATATGGAACCGGTTGCCTCCCAGAATAAGAGAAATCCAAAATTTGCAGGTCTTCAGGAAGGAGATACAAAAATTCCTATGTTTTGGCAATCTACAAAGCATCTTCCATATCTGCGATTCGCAAGACCACTTCTTTGAAACTGGCCCTGATATAGCTTGAGGACGCCCACGATGTAGTGCAAGACATCTAAGCACCTTCAGCTCAAAACTCATCCACATTCATTGTGGTTACCGTTCTAGCACCTAAGAGACTTTAACGGTATCCGTCGCACCCATTTTCCAGGGTTTAAGAATAGCAAACTGAATACAAGATGATCTTATTCTTCACCGACCTCTTCCTTCAATCCTTATTTCTTATCTACATCTTCATCCCTTCTCTTCAGACATTTATCACTTTTCAACTTCTTGACCACTGGATCCGTGGAAAAAGTATTAGGCTTATGACCTCTATGGTACCCCTAGTAAAGGCATGCTACCAGACCTAAGCCTTGCATAGAATGTTGAAAACGTTTTCTGCTGCGGATGCACCTAAGCGTAGCATTAGAATTGTCCAAAATCGTCTAAATGCCGGCTTTAAATGAACCTTTATGTGTCTTCCTAGATGTCGGTTGCCAGCGGGCCCTAATTGAAGCTTTTTCATTAAGTCTGAGCACTAGTTACTATACTCAGCAGTTTCCAAACACTATCAGTAGTTAAACCGCAAAATAAAAAAATATATCTTTCTTATTGTTGACAAAGAGCGCACTTTAAAAGTTCTAGGCCCAAGAATCAGACATTTTGCTCTCCACTTACTCTCTCTTGACCCCATATACTTAGCTTTATCTGGTATACATGTGCCTTTCGCTATTGGCAACACTAGTAGACAGGCATAATGAAAATCAGATCCTCTTCTTTAACTGCTTTTGCTCGTAAAACACTCGCATTTTCAGATTTCATTTCACTGGCACGAAAGCTAACCAATGACAGAGAGGCCCCTGTCACACTGGCTGGCTGGAGCACCAGAAACTTTCCATCACCACTTTTCTTCTCTTGGCCGCCCGTGTGTCATTTATCTTTTAGCTGGCTCCAAAGCCTACCATGCGTTATGCGTAATGGCGGGTGAACGACCAGCTCCCACTGGTTTTTGTTACTATTCTACTCCTGATTTACCTTATCGCTCTTTGCCTAGGGTGCTAGAACAGCTCTTGCCAGGAAAATCACAAAAGAAATAGTCGGTGTGACATTAGAGTGCCAGTTAACATTGCCATCTGGATGAACACCGCCGGCACTATCTTCGGAACTTAAAAATGGAGAGAAATAAATCGAAATTCATCAAAGAGCTGCACAATAGTGTGCATCTACACATGAGGCATAACAATACCTCAAGTATAAGCAAGCTCAACCACCAGAAGTAGAGTTGTTAAAGCCCAACCAATGTAGACCAAAACGGATTTCACGCCCAAATGCAATTAGCTAAATTTTACTAAATTTTCCCATGCTCATTTCTTTATTATTAGTGACAGGCTCCTATAGCTCACTGATGTTAGAGACAGAGCCTCATTAATATAGAAAATCGGCTCTAAGGGATAAATCTTGTGATGTTTAGCTAAGTAATGTGTGTATTTTGCAGGCCGAAATCTGTCAACGGATCTGAAAGATCCCCTGAGTTACTCAGGTAGATCTGGCTCATGCGGCCTTGTTGTAAGCTTTAGAAAAGCTTAGAGGCTTAAAAAATGCTAAACTCTATTTTACTGGTTGTTTATGTGGCTCAGTATCCCCTGAAAATGGTATGCTGTGGCCTTCTAACCGTGAGTTAATTACAAGCTCCCCTGAATTCCCTTGTAGATATAATATTCCTTGCTGGATTTCTAGCGTTTTCGCGCAAGCTCATCCCTTAATTGCATATATTTTTCATGCTTGCCTGCAAAGTTTACTTTTCGGCCACCTGCGCAGTCCGTAGTTGTCGCAGGGTATAACGGGCTAATTAGAGCATTTCTGGATAGCTATGCCTATCTAGAACATACACCGCTTCCCTACTTTTTATATTTTCTTTATTTTTTCTGCTATCTGCCTGCAAAGCAGAAAGCCATTTTTAGCGAAAAATAAAAATGGCCTTATTCGTAGACCATCGTTTAATTGCGAATAACTCGCAAACTACTGCACGCATGGTGTTGCTTTTACGTTCATCGTATTCAGGCGCTAAAGCTGGTCCAGACCAGTGTAATTTGTGCTACTTTAAGCGGTATTCTAACTGTAGAAAGGCTTTTTCTTTTATCTGAGAATAACTCAGGTTGAAATTTTGCGCCGGAGAGCAATATCAGCGTAATAAAAGTAGTGCTATATTTTTTGTTAATTGGTATTTTTCTACTGAAGCACGCAGATTTATTTTCTCTCTTAACAAATTGCTTCTATTTATGTCTGCATTTATCGGAATTGTTTTTAACTTTTCGTATGCCTTATAATCCCTTCATTCATTTCTTCCATGTGCGCAACAACAATTGGGGCAACTGAGTGGCCAATTATTGTGCGATCAATTTAAAGTGAACTTGTGGCAAATTGGATTCTGTTCCAAGGAGAAAAGGCAAACTACACCTCCGCGAAGTATTCACAATAAAATACAAGGAGCTCAATATCGCCCGAAGGAACCAGAAAAATGTCAAGGTGGGCGCCTGCGACCCAGTAGCTGTATACTAAACAGTGCCAATGCATTTGCAATTGCTAACGATGAACATATATTTTGCCAACTTCCATGCAAGAGCATCGGATAAATGTAAGCATTGATCTGAACCCTTTAGGGTGCAGCCTCTAGCAGGTCTAGAAATATACCTATTTATTTATTAATTTATCACACACCTTCACTGGTTTGTTGACTTCTGTCACTGTAAGTATCCAATGGAAAAGCTAGAACGCTTAATAGAATTCCGTTGCTGTCCACTGGTTTTCTTCATTAGCACAATTATCCTTCGTTGTTATCTTCATTACGTTTACTGCAGAGACTCATCGTAGGCTCCATACAACTTTGAGCTTATCCGGAGCTACTAGGAGACATTCCTTGTTTCCACATCTTGTATTCTCTCAGGTTGTATGTATCACTTACCCTCGCTGGCGTGTTGATGTGGTCTGTGACACTAGGAATCCACTAGTGACCAAAGTGTCCAATGGAATGGCTACATCAGGCCATTGTAACTTTCTCGTAGTGCCATTTTTTGTCGATCCTCTTCACCTCAGCACTTCTATTTAGTAGCAACTAGTGGTCGTAGGCTCCATGCATCTCTGCACATATCCGGAGCCTGCCAATTGTAACCCACTTTCATCCCCAACCTTCATTCTTTGTGATTGTCTGCGTCACATTCATTTGCTGACCGTTGACTTATGCTGGGACACTTTAGGGATCCACTAGCCACTAGAAGGCTACACCCCAATACTATTGCTAGTTGCGGATACTCCCTATCGCGCTTGGTATCATTATCAGTTCTCCGTATTACTTATGTCACCACTTTTTATCTGCAGCCAGTCATAGTAGTTAGCATACATATCTACGCTAGTAGCCACTCTGTATCTCTCCCCCTTACTCTCTTGAATTGTAAGCACCACATACCTTCACCGGTTTGTTGACTTCTTCTGTCACTGTATCTAATAAATAACTAGAAGGTTCAATGGAATTCAGATGCAATCCGCTGGTTCGCTCCCTTAGCACAATTATCCTTCGTTCTTCTTATCTTTATTACGTTTACTGCAGAGATTCATTATAGGCTCCACACATCTTTGCGCCTGTCCGGAGCTACTAGGAGACATTCCTCGTTTCTCCATCCTGTAATCACCCAGATTGCCTGTATCACTTACCTTCGCTGGCTTGTTGATGTGTTCTGTGACACTGTGGCAAACCACTTGTAACCAAATAGCCTAATGGACTGGCTACCTCAGGCCACCGAAAGTTGCTCGCAGCGCCATTTTCTGTCGATCGTCTTAAACCTAAGAACTTCGGCTTAGCAGCAACTAGTGGTCGTATGCTCCACGCATTTCTGGAGCTTGCTAAGAGCCGCTCTCTTCCATCTCGAACATTCTTTGTGACTGTCTGCGTCACGTACATCCGCTTTTTGCTGATCTATTATGGGTAATTGTGAGCATACACTAGCAACTAAAAGGCTTCATGCAAATTTCATTGCTGATCACTGATACTCACACTTACAGCGACCCTAACTGTTCCTCGTCTTATCTCTGGCTCCCGTGTTTAGCAGCAGTCCTTCTTCATAAGCTACTATCATCTCTGCGCATATACTGAGCTGCCAAGGTCCACACTTTATCCCTCCAAGCTTTAATCCTTGGGACTGCGTGCGTCACATACACTTGCTCTCTGTTGCCCTAATCAGGTGTCCACTAGCAAGTATAAGGCCGCACCTATATGCCATTGCTCATCCGCGACACCTAATTGACTGTAGTACAGCTCTCTCACTGGCTTCTCCCGCCTCAGGCCTCCTTAATTATGCTCCATTAGCACCACCGCATGATTTGATTAGCTGCGCGTCGATGCGTCGTAGTCTATTATGCTCTAACTATCTAACAACCTCTTTGTATGCTTGCGATTTACTTGTCCGCTGTCATTCTATCACGAAACCTCTCTTAGCTTTCTTCTGTCGTGCAAGCATATCCAGGTATTCAGCGTAAGCCGCACTTCTGCCTCACATTTCTAGATCTTTATCTACCCATTACTTGCTGTATTGTCTTAGGCATTTTTACCTGCAATACCCCAAGTCTCGGGTTGGCAGTTCATGGCTCTATCCAGCTTGGCACTATTACCCTAGCACTCTTGCTGCGGTTAGGCCTCAGGGTCTGATATCCTCAGCAATCTTAATGTACGCATGTATTCTTTCTATTCGCTGTCCTTCCGTCAATTAGCCCTTCTTAGCTTTTTAATTCGGCACTCTCTCACCTGGTCAGTACAGAGACGCCGCTTAGCTTCTCATTTACAGGTGTTCATTCCTCAATTATTCGCTGCTATGTTTGCGAAACTTACCCATGTATGAGTCCAACAGACTCACTGGCTTTCCCTGGGTCAGCATATTCTACGCTCCCCAGCGAATCTTCCCACGCAACCGTTGCATCATAGCAAACCGATCATGTGTTTTCTTTGCTCAAAGCCGCAACGCTCTGTATCCAAGGGATACGGTAGCAACCAACCTATAGGGCTTTGCTTCCGATGAATATTCAAAAACACTTTTAGCTTAATCATTGTTACACATTGTCCATCATATGTTTCCACTAAATATTAGACCATAGGACCTAAATAATGCTTCTTCCCACGTCTGTTCTTTGCGGCCCTGTATGTCTCTCACCTTCCCTTTCTCCGAGGTCTGGAACTTCTTGGGGATCTGGGAGCGGACCGTGAAAGAGCTTGTGCCTGGGGCAGGACATAGAAACCCCCAAGGACCTACATAGAACACGGCTGTAAAACTAGTGGATAAAACTGCACCCACTACCATGACCGTCGTCCAGTAATGGTAGCTGGACATGACGCCTTTATACTCCTGCGAAGTATACATAATCCTGAGAAATCTAAACGCAAGAATCGGACGTTTTGCTCACCTGGACACGAAGATGACAAAGGTCTAACCCTCCATAGGCCACAGCCATTATGGCCGCCCCGACCAAAAATAACCTGTTCAGCTAACAGAGGAAATTAGAAGGCAATTGACGGCGGTTAACCGAGGGTTAAACCAGTCGACATGCTGCTCTGCCAGTTTTACATTAGTGTACAAACGGATTTCTGGCAGTGTTTCAGGATGTGGTGGGTCTTCGCTTGGCAAGCGTTCTCCCTTTAAAAAGCCACAAATGTCCGCTTAACAACACTGCGACGTGGCGGATGTGACTCGCCACTGAATAAAGTCACTGCCCACAACTACATACTGGCAAGCCGACCAGAATCCTAATGCAATATTTTCCTGACAAGTTTTCTCTACAAACGGAATGCCCAGCCTGTTTACACTACGCCCACTAGAACCCAACTTGTCGTCATGTTTTGACGAATTTATACCTCAAGATTAATTTTACAATTTCCAAAGCCTGCACAACTTTCGGCTTACTGCCGATTACATACATAGCAACGTGTTTGTTGCGAAACATAATTGCTTGTAAACGTTGATCATGCCTGGTCTGATGTGTCTCGGAAATTCGAGAAAATACTATTTATTTATTTATTTAGTTAAACAGGCAAGGGAAGTGGTAGGAATATTTGATAGATAGAAGCTGGGTTAAAAGAGAATATTTCATGGTGTTTTTGTTCATACGGCAATAATAAGGATATTAGCGGGAAACATGGCCTGCTACTTGAGGTCCTGTGCATCAAAGTGCGGGGCTAGAGTGTAAATAAATAAATAAATAAAAAGTTTATTCTCGAATTTTTCGAGACACACCAAGCAAGGCATGCTCAATATTTACATGCAATATTGCTTCGCAACAAACACGTTGTTATGAGTGTAGTCGGCAGTAAGCCGAAGATTGTACAGGCTGCGGAAATTGTGTGTGTAGACATGTGGGATAGAGTCTTCAATGAATGACGAAACGTTGCATTCTAGCGCGCGTGGTGTAAACAGTCAGGGCATTACATGTGTAATGAAGACGATACATATAGGCATGGTGTAACTTATGATTGAAAGTGTCAGGGCAATATTGAATAATGATTCTGGTCAACTTGCCAGTAGGTTGTTCTGGGCAGTGACTTCATTCAGTGGCGAGTCACATCCGCCACGTCGCAGTGTTGTTATACGGACATTTGTAAATAAATAAATAAATAAATTATTCTCGACAAAGCGAGACACGCTTTTTGGGCATGATCAGCATATTGCATTATTGTACATGATAACGGAATAAGCAGCACCAACAGTGGGAGTAGTAAAGTTGGAGACAGTAGTGTGGGCCCATAGAGCCCAAAGGTTGTATGTAGTCTATGTACACAAACTGCGAGAGGTAAAAATAGTGATCAGATCACTTATATGGTATGTTGATGAGGAAGTAGTCCGATGAGGTCCCGTAAGCAATGTAGGTCAGTGAGTGAAGTATGAGGAAACGGGTGGAAAATACTTAAGAATAGTGGTATGTCACTAGTCAGATATGTAGGCGTGTTCATGCGAGAGCCGATATATGCACAGAACTTGTAAATGTGGTGTCAAGCAACTTGCCAATGTGTTCCGGGCGGTGACTTTATTGAGTGGCGAGTCACATCCGCCACGTCGCAGTGTTGTTAAACAGACATTTGTGGCTTTTTGTAGGGAAAACGCTTGTCAGACTAAGACCCACCACGTCCTGGAACACTGTCAGAAATTTGTCGGTGCACTACTATACAACTGGCAGACCAGGTTGTCGACTGATTTCACACTCAGATATCCGCAGTCTAATGGCCTCCATTCTTCTCGGTTATTTGATCAGGTATCTTTGGCCGCCATAATGGCTGAGGCGAATCAAGGATAGGGGCTTCACGAAGAATCGTCTTTGTGGGTATCCAGGTGGGCGAAACGTCAGTTTCTAGTGTCTGGATTTCTCAGGAGTATGTATTCTTTTCAGGAGTGTAAAGTTCTCGAATCCAGCTATCATCACTGGACAACGGTCATGGTATTGAGTGCTGTTGTATCCGTTTGTTGTACAGCCATGTGCTTCATAGGTCCTTATTGGTTGTACTGTCCCGGACAAAAGCGGTTTCTCGGTCCAATCCCAGATCACCAAGAAGTTCCGGACCTCGGAAAAAAGGGAAGGTGAGAGACAACCAAGACCGTAACGAACAGGCGTGGAAACAAGCATTGTTAAACTCCTATGTTACAACATTTAGAGTGGAGACAAATGATGTACAATTTGCAGCAATGATTGTGCAGAAGGTGTTTTTTGAATGTTTTACGAAGGCAACAGCCCTATAAGTTGGCTGCTACTATCGACATGGAATACAGAGCGTTGCGCCATTAAGCAGAAACGCTGTATCAGTTTATATGATGTGACTATTGTGTGGAAAGACAGAACGCAGCGTTCAGGGACCAGCGGCGTTTGAATGGTGGATAGACGACTGGTGGCCTACCTACCTCGAAAGAAATTCATAGGTCAATTAGTGGTAAGTCAGCGGATAGATAGGACTCAAGCGCTGAGTAAAAGTTATCGGGTGATCAAGACAGAAAGACGATACGAGGGTACTACGAGTATAGTGCTATGGCCTATTGAAATAGGAAAAGCCTATGAGAGCTAACCTCCTAAAAAGGTAAGTGTTGAAACCTTGGCTGCAAGAACGGACCCAGATTACTAGATGAGAAAGGATTGATCGATAGAAGTGAAGTATTATAGATCAGTTAAAGGAAAGTGAACGCGCAGAACAAATGTATATGTAGCTTCGCGCAGAGAAACAAGTCATACTATAAATAAATGAATACATAAATGGTGTACTTTGTAAAACGAGACACACCTCTAAAGGCATGATCAAATATGCATACAAGCATAGCTTCTTTGGAATATTAAAACATTTCGTTTCAATGAAAGGAACAAACGAAAAGATGTAGTCCATATGAGCGAGCATATTGTCAGGTAATAGTCAGATCAAGGACCATGATGGCGCTGTGGCGCGCAAAACTGTTGCGTCAAGGTAAAAGTGGGGGGTAAATTGGCCATGTAGTCATCCATGAGCACAGGAGCTCATACAAGGTTTAGTGCAATCAATAACCATTACGAGTCCGGGATGATCTGTAATCCACTAAAGCATTCTTCATAATAAAAGAAGTTGCACAGGTTGGACGTAGGAGGCTGAGGACTGCGTCAGTGTGAAATGTATAGCTGTGACTTTATTTTGTGGCGAGTCACATCCGCCACGTTGCAGTGTTGTTAAGCGGACATTTGTGGCTTTTTATAGGGAGAACGCTTGCTAGGCGAAAACCCATCACGTCCTGGAACACTGTCGTAGCTTCCGTTGAACTGTAGTGCCAGTCGGCTATGCATCATACAGACCGATTTGGCACTTTATTATTCGCAGTCGGTTGAAAGCCAAACTTCTTCCTTCATTGGCCGAATGGCTTAGTAATGATCCGGCAGTAGTCCTTGAAGCCGGCTAATGATGTAAGAGTCGCAGAGTCGAATGCTATTGATGCAGGTGAGTAAACACATTTTTAATAGACGCCGACTTTTTCTATTATATTGTCCGGTTCGAACTCGTATCTAGCTATCCATGCTGAACTTGTCATGAGGACAGTGAGTGCAGTTGTTTCTTGTGTCTGAATATGTCCATAACAGGAAAAATGCTATTCTCCGCAAAGTGGACTAGTAATTCCTTCAATTGTTAGTGTAATTGTCTCCATGGCCAAGTGAGAACTCCATGAAAGATCATCGGAAAAGCCGCTTATACGCGCGCAATGCTGTCCGTGAAATGACATCAGAAAAGCTCCAGGTGACTGGAGAATCGGAATGTTTGAGGCAGTGAAGGTAATCACGCCAGAATTGTCTGTCTTCGGTTGTGGAACAGTGGATCCATGTAAATACATTATTCCAGGTAAGTAAATTGGTCTACTGTGAGTAAGAGGCGAGCTAAACCCATTTGTTTAGACCCCGTGGTGGTAGCTTCTCCAGAATGGCAAAAAGAGCTCCATTTGGAACGATGTGTGGGTTCTTCATTTCCCGGAGAAAAGATCAAGCATGTAAACCAGCTGGCTATTAAGGGTGCGTCGACCAGTCCCAGTGGATAAACCTCCTTGTTTTGGCGGACGTGTCTGTGGAAATCTCGGGAGAAAACGGGCAATGGACAAGAGGCAGCCAAACAGAAAGACAGCAATGAATCAAGAAGCACAAACACAGACTGGTGGCGCGCAACGGTGCCTATGATACATTAAAATTTATGTAATTTTGTTTAGTATACATGATTTGCAAGCGCGTTCTTTACATCACGTCGTTGGTGTGATTCCGACTACAACTACTGGGTAGAAAGAAGGATCTGCACGCGCAGGGTCAAGCGACGGATATTACAATGCTTGTTGACAAAGTTAAGCGATTAATATGATTGTTGGAGAGTAACAGGTAAACCAATGATGATGACAGCAGTCCGAATGCGAGGGGCATCTTAGGTGAAACTAAGGACAACTAGATTGAGACGGAATGCGGGAGCAACATAGGTAAAGCAATGTTCCAAGGAGAAAAATAACTTTAAAGAATCAGCTATGAGCGGAAGAATGCGGACGGCAGTGCAAAGAGTAACTCGTGAGAGCAAGTAGGAGACGGTAGTCAGGAGGAAAATGATTTACTACTAAAGTGTGGGGAAGCCAAGGACGCTCTCGTGCGAAGTATGAATCGATCAGTTCTGAAAAATCACCGGTAATATCCCGGTAGTCTGAGATGACTCTGAGAGCCGGAGACCGAACAGACGAGACTTGAATATTCGACACATCCTTAGGCCTCGTAGTAGTCCCAGAGCATTTCACTGCTCAGATGATGACAAAGAAGGGCATGGCACTAAGCGTCGGTCGTCCGATTGAAGGTTTGAGGGCAGAGGCTACTGATGGAAGTGCCTATATTAATAAAAGGTAAACAAGTCGACCCGGCTGTCAATGTAAGCAAGACATAGTTTCTAGTCTACAGAGATTAGATCGGTATATCTTGCTAGTCTGGAAAAGGTCAAAGGAGCATACCGGTCAGATGAGACTAGGTTATTACAGGGCACTGAGAGTTGGCAGTCCGATTAGAGAAGAAATGATAGTAGAGAACGCCATAAGGAAAGGAGACGATCCGGATAGAGAGAGGTTTACTTATAAGGTGTGGAAAAGTCCATGGGGCTCGCGAGGTAATGGGGACAGAGCGTTCGGACTTCTCATCAAATGCCGGTAACGTCACAGCAGTCTGAATGAATTCGGAGAGCAGGGGACCGATCAGACGAGACTGGATTAGTCGGCACATTGAGAGTAAGTCGAACAGTTAAGGTGGGATAGGTTTGGAATGCAAGGGGCTACTTGAATATAAGGTATGCAAGTCAGGCAGGCTCGTAATGTGAGAGAAGTTGTGTGTTGGTGATACAGAGCCTAAAACTACATTTCGCCAGTTAGGAAGCAGTTAAGGAGGATAATAGGGCAGGGCTCTCTGAGCTCGCTATGCGGATGAAGGAGAAATAAAGACAGGCCGCGATAAGGAGAGGACAGAGTCATGCGTTTACCTTTAGGGCTGAGCAATGCGACAGTTAACGTGGCTCTCGAGGTTATAATGACAGAGCGTCCAGTCTTCCGAGCATGGCAAGCAGCGTCGCAGTAGTAGGAGAGAAGAAGTCCGATCTGCCGAGGTTGGATTTGGTCGGCGCATTGTGATTGAGTCCTATGGTTCATTTGGAAAGATAAGTGGAGTCAGTAGGATTGGACTGGCCAGAGATAGTAGTGGTTATATTAACATAGGGCGAACAAGTTCAGCAGGATATCAAGGTGAGGGAGGAAGTGCTTTGGATCGACGGAGCCTAGACCGCTAACATCCCGATAGCCTAGTAGCAGTCCCATAGAATTTGGCTGATCAGCTGAGGCTCAGTTACGGGTGACAGAAACTCAATCGTCCGATTGAAAAATGAATGAATACGAACGGCGCTTAGTCATCTGAGCGATGGCCAGTAATGGCACAGGAGTCTGAGAGAAGTTGGAAAGCAGGAGACAGATCAGACGAGACTGGATTAGTCGGCGCCATACACATGACTACGTGTATGGGCTTAGGGCACATGTGTTGCAAACAAGTTCCCAAGAATGCCACCTTGGTGTGCTCATTCAAAGTGACTTTTACTGTTCCGAGCAGTCAGTGGCAGCTGCAAAGAGAGCAAACCAGCACCTAGGCATGCTGCGGAGAGCATTCTGAAGATTCGAGGCATCCAGCTTCCTTATGATATACAACTCCTTCGTGCCCACTCACGATAAATTCGCCGTCCAGGCTTGGCAACCTTGGTTAAAGTTGGACTTAGAAGTTCTAAAGAAACTCAAACGCAGGGCCGCATAGAACGCCTAGGGCGTTCGAAATCTGTCGTACCAGCAAAAGGGCTTGTCACGGGGAGATTTTAGTGGACGCTACCGAAAGCTGCATAGCGAGCGCACATTGGTCTACCAAATATTGGGTGACACTTATCACGTATGCCGTCATTTGCTAAAAGTCAGCCATAACACCAAGCACAGAGGTAATCCTAGGAAATTGTGTACACGGTTTAGCTACCTGGAATGCCGGCGAAACTATTTTTCTCTTGGGTTTTGTTAACCATGGAACCCTCTCCCAAACTTCCTTGTTTCCTTCCCACCTTGGATATTTTCAAAAAACGATTGGATCCTGCTCTTGGCCCGCATCACTCCGGCGTCCAACTTGTGCAAATTTGGTGCATGTTAATTATCCCACCAAGCAGGATTAGCACTTTATATTAAGCTGAGGATGCGGGACAGAAATAAGTGTTCACCATTTAATTATCTTGGTTTTCACACGGATTACAGCAACGATAACTGTCAATATTTGTCTTGTCGTTCGCATTTAATTTCCATGTACGCTACTATCATTCTGCAGTAAATCTGCTAGCTAAATACTACAAGTGACCACTCACTTATATTTGGATGATTGTGATTTTACCCTCACCAACCTACAGGACATGTCAAGCAACCGCATTTTTACCCGACATAAATCATTGTTCATTGATCCTCATTCTAAAATATGTCGACGTTCTCAAAACATGGTGGCATTTAAAATTTTGATCATGCGTGCTATGGAGTATCACGAAACATTTTAGAATAAAACTTTTATATACTTATTGTTTTAACTTCCTTTCATGATACAATTTCCAACGAATCAATACGCACCCATATGCTCCTAAATGCCAACGCAGCTGTGTGAATTTTTGGTATTAACGTGTGTAGGTATATTGAATATTCCAAAAGTTCGCTCGTTACGGATTAATTGTCTGATAAAATAATATTGCTTCGAAGCTTATTATCAGGTTTGAATAGTCGTGCCTCGTATGTAGGTTGTGTCGCAGCAGGACGATAATACACCGTGCAAATTTTATCCCTTACACACATATTTAATTGTCTATAAAACGAACAGTTTCTTTCGGGTTGTGTTTGTCGCGTCTAATATATCATAAAAAGTACGCTATCCCTTTTGAACTGTAAAATGGCACATCGCTCTTATATCGTTGCGGACCAGCATAGCATGTTAACGCTTTAGTCAGCGTCCTGACAGCCAATAGTCTACCTGTTCCACGGCGATACTAAAGGAAAGTCACCCGCACTATGCGGGTGACCGAAAAGCCTTCGCAATTTTGACCTATGGTGCGTCATAAATTGACCGTTGTCTGTGACCCCAACCGTGCCATGGGGAGATAGTTGTGATGGATTTTGACAAGCGCAGGATATTTTCCACAATGCAGCTTTATTACGGGTCACGTACGCCTTTTTCTGGTTACAAATACATTAAACAAAAGCGGAACCTCACATCTAAATAGTATTTATGCAAAGATGAAGAAGCAAGACTAAAGCAACATCTTTTGGTTGATACAGGTCTGCTGCAAATGTTTCTCACTGTAGCGCTATGGATGAAATATCGGTCACTCATGTTGCTGGAACGGTCATCCGCGCTGATTGAACATGCGATTTTATTAGAAGCAGAAGCAGAATCAATTTTTTAGGAGAACACGATAGGAATCTATGTGATCTCCATCATAAGTAAAGCAAAAATGACCCATGCCGAATATGGGTCTGTGGGAATGCACACCAATAGTCGTTTGGTAAGAAGCAAACAAAATACCGATATATAAGCACAAAGAAAGCACTTCGTGCCTTGGTCTTTTAGGGTTGCTAGTGTAGCCGCGACATAACCACGCGACGAAAGGAGGTCAAACATGGCGTCTGTATCGAAACACAAGTCTGAAAAGTGTTTGTCAATGCTTCGTTTGAAACACTGCACTGAATCAGAAAGAACAACGGAACTGGGCAACCAGTTCCAGAAATGTACCGCACGTCGCGCGAAACAATAAATATGAGTGACATTGTCCATACGTGGAACTTCCAGCTTTTAAGGATGCCCTCGGGTGATAGGTGCATCCACAGTACAGAACATATGTCTCAGGTGAGGAAAAAGTCTCAGGTGAATGATTCTAAACGTTGTAATGAGGTAAATTCGTAATCTCCTGTATACTAGTGTATGGAGACGTAACTTGTGGCACCTCTGGTGGTAAGATAAGCCTCGGAGCGTAGGGATCAGACGGGTGACTAGGTGCTGGACTTTTTCCAGTTTGCTCAGCTCACTTTTCATACTTGGGTAATAGGCCGGTGCCCCGTATTCTAAAAGCGGGCGCACCATGGAGACGTATAGCCTGACAGCAATTTCCTCCGACCAAACATGGAAGGTCCGCTTTAATGACCAAAACATGCGAAAGCTGGAACAGTAGACCTTGTGCGTATTGTCTGACGATTTTAAGTCCCATCGAGATAGTACTCCTAGATCTCTAACCGTCGTACCCGAGCACAGTAGACGTCCACCGACACAGTAAGTTCTGTCCCGACAGCACTTGCCGATGCGGAGCAATTCGGACTTTTTAGCATTCAGTGGAAGGCAGTTTGTTGATGCCCATGAGGAGATTGTATCGAGATCACTTTGCAGTATATCCTCATCGACATGGGTCGATTTTTTCCTCCAAACTTTCAAATCAGCTGCGAACAGCGCGGAAGTAGATGTCAAACGTCCTGGTAAGTCGTTGATATGAAACAGAAAAAGCGTTGGGCCAAGTACTGTGCCCTGTGGCACACCACTAGAGGCAGTACACCATTTCTTTCGGTAGTCATTGTCTTGAACGCACCACTGCTGCTTGTCCAGAAATGACTGAATCCATTTCAGCAATTTTCCACCCACGCCATAACTGTTGAGTTTAGATAGCAAGATAAAGTGATTCACTCTATCAAATGCTTTGCTAAAGTCAACCAGCAAGGCAGCAACACTCCTACCATCATTAACTGCTTCAGTCCAACTGTGTCGGGAAGTCAGAAGATTCGTGGTACAAGACCGTCCTCTTAGGAAACCATGTTGAACTGATGTAAGCACGCCATGTGATTCTGTGAACTCAAGCAGCGCCTTCTTGACAACTTTCTCCAGCAATTTGGCCAGCACTGGTGTCAGGCAAATCGGTCTATAGTTCTCTACTCTGCTTCTGTTTCCTCCTTTCGGGAAAGGCCGTACGATCGCTTGCTTCCATTCACGTGGGACGTTCCCTTGTGTCAAAGAGGCCTCGAACATTTCCGTCACTGCAGGTGCGATAACAGGTGCCAGCCTTTTGAGAGGTAGTGGATGCAAGCCGTCAGGTCCTGGCGGTTTGGAGCAGTCTAGATTAGCACGCAATCCCCTAACTTGGTCCTCTGAACAGGATACTGTATCCTGTTTGGCGTCGACTTGGGTACACTGAAATGCTGGAGAAGCTGAGTCGAACACTGACTCGAAATGTGAAGCAAGTGCGATAGCTCGGTCCTTGTCGGCGGTCAACAGTGCACCAAGCGAATTGTCCAAAGCAGGTAACTTGTCAGTTGGCTTAAGCTTGCGCTTGATGTATGCAAAAACCTTTTTTGCCCCCTTCGCATTTGCTGATAAGCGTGTTTCATAAGCGGCACGCTTCTGTAGTTTCACTGAATTGCAACCGCTTCTTTGCGTTTTGTAAGCTGTGTAATCTGCGGCGCTATGAGTTTGTTTGAACCTCTTCCACAATTTTGCACGTCGCCTCGACATGACAACATATTCGCTATCCATCCATGGCGGCCTCTTCCAACATTTTATTGGTGTTAAAGGAGCAACTTGGTCTAGTAACTGAACAAGGTTTTGCTTCAGTACCTCCCAACACACTTCAACAACGTCATTCAAACGTAATGACCAGTCCATGTGCTCCGCAGTACTCATCAACCGATCCCAGTTTGCTTTCCAAATGTTACGACGGGGTATTCGTAATGATACAACAGATGGCAAACGTAGGACGGCTGAAATCGTGGAGTGATCGCTGGGCTCAATGGCTTCAAATACTTTAGCGGATTCGACATGTTGCTCATCGTTCGTGAAAAAGAGATCAAGACAGCTTTCAGGTTGCCCCGGAAGATGCCTTGTTGGTTGCAGGATATGTTGCACAGCGTGCATCTCCGCCATTGTATCGACAAAAGCGCATTGGAGATTGCTACGGCCATGTAGAGCTTTATAATGCGGCCAATCAACGTGTGGAAAGTTAAAATCACCACGCAACAGAAAATTTCGGCAGTTCAAGCGCTGCTGCACTACGTCGATCCAATCACGGGAAGTGTTTGAAGGACTCCGATAAATGGCTCCCACTCTCAGTTCATTCGGCCCAACAGTAACTCTGCACCAAATTTGTTCGCATAGGCCGTCGGCACTGTTATGTGTAGATATGAGTCTCCCTCTCATGCTGGAATTTATATAAAACAATACCTCGCCATGAGCGCCCTTGGGTCGTTCGCACCGAAATGTCGTGTATCCATCGATGTGAATTTCAGGATCAGTAATATCACCGTGGAGCCATGTTTCAGTCAGACAAAATAAATCTGGCAATGTTGCTCTACCCAGAGATGTACCTCATCAAATTTATTGGTGAGGCTGCGAACGTTCGTAAGCGCCACAGTGAGACCGGCAACTAGCTTGGGGCGCGCGCCATCAGCAACACCAGTTTGTTTATCAGATGGCGCTTCTGCACTACTCGAACATTTACGATATGTATGTTGCTCTCACCTTGTTAGGTTCGCCGTTTAAGTTCAATGTTAGAAGTTTGAAGGCGATTTCCTTCTTCCAAAGTGAGATCGGCACGCACGTGGATTTTCAGGCCGTTTAGACGTCAAAGTCGCGCTGGGGTGACGTCATTTTCAAAAACAATTCGCAACGGACGAGGCGTGTTTGCCGTTCGTTTTCCCACGCGTAATACTCTTTTTATATGAATACCTAGCTCATCGGGATCCAGGAGTTTATCAACCAAATTTTGTAAGAACGCGACATCATGATCATAACGAATTCGCAGGTCGGAACTCTCTGACTCCGGGGCATGAAAGATCCTCAAGCAAAGGTTGCGAGGATGGATCCGACCAGTTTCGGACAATATGGACGGCCGCGTAACGGTGCTCGGAGTCAAAACTGGAGGTCTCTTTCCCGCAACAATCCACGGTGACTCGTTTCTGGTTCCATGATCGGCGAATGGAGCAGGAGGTGGCTCATCAGAGATCCGTAGTGTTAGCTCCGGTTTACCAGTTGATGAAATCCCGCTGCATGGAGGAACTGTGGGCAACGTATTCAGATTGTCGGGGGGACGGGTGCGACACAGGTCTTCTACTTCGTTGGTCGTATTCTTTGGATGGTCGCCGGGGGATACCGCGCTGCACTTCCTGGCTCTTCTATCCGTAGGAACGGATGAGCATCTCTCAAGATTCTGAAGCGGCGGTCGTCTTGCCAGTGCAGCTTCATCAATGCAATACCGACAGACCCATAACAGTCCATTGTGTTCAGCGTAGATCTTAAAAAGCGAATCCATAAGTAGCGAACAACGCCTGTGACCACAGGCCCAGGATTTACAAAAGATACATTGAATGCCCTGAGTAACCAGTTTTGAGCAGTGTAAACAGAGTGAGTTGGGAATAACGAAATCCGAAGCTTCAGTAACAATAACTTCAGCATGCATCTTCAAGACAGTAACGAAACACAAAGGAGCTCGCTATCCGCAGTAGTTGACGTTGCGTACTTTTCTGCTAAGCACACTGATAATAATTAACTATGTAGTTTGACAAAGCCCGCCATTTTCCTTCTTTGTTGCTGTTTACACCTGCTAGTCACTGAAATACGCTAAACTGAGACTAGTGACCGACCATTTGTACAGCATGGGGTGACTCACTAGCAGTTACGCAACCGACGTGCTAGTATGTAAAATGCGCATTTATATTATTAGAACAGGGTCTATGGTTTATCGTTTAAAACAGTTTAATAGAGTCACAGTTGCTAAATCAATTTGTTTAAACGCTTAGACCTTAACCTCTACTTCGTGCCACATTTCAAAGCCAAATTTAGTTTACGCGAGTAAAAGCGCGTTTATTTTCGCTATCACCTTAACGCAGTCAAATAACCAAAAAAAACTTAGTAGTGAAAACATGAGTCAGACAGATGTAAATGCCTCAGTAGAGCTTGAACCGCAGTGCTCTGGTGCTGCGAGGATATTGGGCAGCACGTGAGCTTCGTGCCTGTTTCGAGCGATTAAGTTTGTTAGCTTCAGAAGCGTTGACAGTTAGAATTTCCCCCGATCGAGAGTACTGTGCCGTTGGTTTGTCTGATGGATCTGTTCAAGTAAAGCAATTCAACCTATTAAGCTCTTCCAGCTGCATCCCATGCCTCATGGTAGCGATAAATGGCCAAAAATTGATCTCATAGCACCGGAAGAAAAGTTACCATGTACCGATATCGCGTTTGTTTTTAAGCAGTCGGATCGAAAGAAACTAGTGGCAGCGTGTAACTTATTTTGCTACTTGTTCACATTCGCAGATGCCTCTGGCTTTATCAGAGTTTGGCATTATAGAAATAATGGAACCTCCGGTCTATCTAACTCTTGGCGGGAGCTAGAGCATTCTCTGAGTGGGACAGACATCTCCGAACAAAAGTATAATCAGATACTATGTTTATCTATATCATCGGACAACAAACGATTTGTTACCGGTGGCTCAGATACTGTTGTCCGATTATATGAACTGCATTCCACGTCCAGCGGACGTCTGCTGATTCCAAAGTTGGTTACTATAACAACAGCACTCGAACATAACTTCACTAGCATACGCACAGATGCCACCTTTGCTCATAATTATCATTCTAATCGAGTCACGGCACTATTTTACTATCCGACAGGAGGAAAAGATCCAGCATTGTCGCATTTTTTCGTTTCTGCAAGTTGGGATGGAACGATTCAGGGTTGGGATGATCGAACAAATGGCTCCATATGGTAAGGTGAACAAAGCACTTTGACTTGTAGGCAATATGATGGGACAAACGTGGCTGGTGCTGATGGATTGTATCTGGATGCAGCTCGTGGGATACTTCTGGCCGCATCTTATAAACACGACAAGGTTCTTGCCCAGGTTAAGTTCTTCTATTTTATCTATCCTTTTAGGTTTGGGATCCAAATTTTCGCAGACAAGAATCCCGTAAAGCAACGCACATTACGTCCAAACCTTTAAGTACCGTTGCGCAGGATTCCTCATCCCCGGCAGTGCAAGTATGCATTTTGTAGTTGGAAACAATGAGCATGTTAATCAAAACGGTATACACGCATATATTTTATGAGTTATTGGTATGTAACAGGTTAAGAATAATTTGGATATCAAATAATTGTCGTCGCTGTTCTATGTCACCTGACCCGGTCAAATATAAGTGGAGTCAGACAAACATTTTCTAAACGATCTTTAAAGAGTGATATCCTTGCCTGCATTTATTATTAACTAGTAACTGTGTAAGACAGAGGATTATATAACAGGCTTTTCTTTTCAAAGCTGTATACGATTGAAGTGTTCGTCCGTCGCCCGATTCGACCTCAGCTACCGATCGGAAACCCGAGGTCACTGACACCACAACAAAGACAGAAATGACCGGTTACGGAGGAGCAGAGAAAAAGTAAGATATGTTGGCTAGTCACTCCTTCCGAACATTGTGGAACGGCATATGCAACTCACGTGAAGACCTATAGAAGGGTTAACTTACGACTAACCAGCAATGCTTCCCATGCTAATCGGCCGGTTCACACTTATTCGTTCAAACCATGCAAGAGAGTTGCGGCACGCAGGTCATGCATTGGTTCCTTATGGGCAATTGTGGCCCCAGCCGCTTGCCTAAGGGTTTCTTTTCTGACTCGATATGGGCAATTTTGAACTATGTGATAGAGCTAACTGTTTACGCATTTATCAACCAATCCTTAATGTCTGTTTACTCGAATGGCTCGTTTCGTGTGCGCGTAAGGGACTAGCTTGTTAACAAAGACACTTTGGCAATAAAAAGAATTACACCTTTTATTATTCAGTTTTGATGGAATTATTTAGAATACGTTGCGCATAAAGCATCTTTTAGCAAACTAGACCTTTTAACTTTGGAAGCTTTAGTTAATAAATGAGTTACGATAACTACGGACCGTGCATACAACATTAGCATATAAATAATAACTGAAAAATATTCACAGTTCACCAGCTCTTTGAGCACTATTTGATTGCGACTAAAACTGCAATCATTTGTGTGCCAACCGTGATACCGCATGGACAATAATTCATTTTCATGACAAAAGGCTCCAGCAATGGACGTGGTTGTCATAAAAATATCTAAAACCATACACGACGCAGAATAGTAATTTTAGTAAACAGTTATCTAGTTAACTTTAAACATTTTGGTGGAGTATAGTAAAGCTAAACTGGCAAATGTATTTACCGTGAAACGATTTTCAGAATAATTTGGTAGTGTTGCCTTGTTACTTGTATGCGTGTAGAAACTCGTTAACGAGCACTTGTCAAATTTTATGGAGCATCCGCTCGATAACAACTTTGGATGTACCTTTCAGTGCTTTGGTTTTGATGGTCAGACGAAATGCCGACAATCCATAATTGTACAGTATTTACCCATAATAACTTGCTCATTATAAAAGCATCAGCTTCTGCACAAGTTAAGTAAGTTCTGTTCTGTAAGATAGATGCTTGGTGAAAAGTTGTCTACGCCACCAGGAATTCCAGCTTTAGATTTAGTATTTTAAAAGGATGCGCCCAATCCTTCTATCTTTCGAGTCGTTTTGGGTTAAACGCGTATGTACAGATAAGATTGACCACCACTATTAGTAACATGCATGTATTATCTACTACTTTTAAACGTACTTATTTTACTGAACACCTTCAGGTATATGTTGCTCGTCTTACCGTTGATGGTCAATTCATTATTTTCGGAGGAACAAATGCAAATTATCTAAAGCTGGTCAGTTCTACGACACTCAGAGTAAGTAATGCCTACCATATCAGTAATAAATGGTGGCTTTTATTACGCTGGTGCTTAAAACCCAGCAGCATAAGATCTTAGTTTTCTTTGCTTTTGCCTATTGCAAAATATTTGTTAAAGTAGGTTACGCAATACTTGTGCTCCGGTTTGGAGATGTAATGTAATCTAAATTTGTACCAACCTAAGAAACCTTTTGTTTCAAAAGATGTGTGTTAACGCTAGTTTGTATATTAAAATGGGACTGTATCACTGTCTTAATTAATGCTATAATAAAACTGATGACAATAAGCAAAAAGACGGTTTAGCAACTAAGCTGACTTTTGGTGTTTCATCGGCAGACCAACTACAATACTTTTAAATAGCTAATCCAAAAAAGAGTAGATTAAACGTCTAAAAGTAAAGATGTTAAAATGCCCGTAATGGGTGTGATTCGTTTACATGGCAGCCGTTCGTGCGACAGCTGACCTTGGTAAGGCTAAAGCCCAGACAAGTTGTTTATGCATACAAAATGGGTTGTTGAGACGCATCGCGATCGCTTCCTACAATGCAAGGATGTAGCATTTGATAAGCTGGGAATGTACACATCACACGGTAGACCGGGCGTAAGGATTTATTAATGGCAACGGGATGATTAGTGTGGACTAGGTACGCCACTAATACAGTGTTGCATGTCTTGTGCAAACCTCGGCTTAACCACGCTGGGTGACACTTGCGAAAGCATTCATACAAAAGTCTGGTGTTGCAACTTATGTAAATTGTTTCACAGAAACAGGTAAATTGATGCACACATAAAGGGGTGACATCCACAGACAATGTGTCTTTCAACCATAGGTGTAGCATAAGCGTGGAAATGAAGATAATGCGTAATTGTGCGGCCCAGTGTGCGTTACAGACGGCCACTCATAAGCTTTTGCTAATGTATTTGGAACTTGTTTCCTTTATATGGCAACAACAAGTGGACGGGTTTCTTTTCTACTATGTGTGGTTTGGCAATGGCATAAGCAGTTTGAAGGTTCCTATCAATACAGTCCGTGGGTTAACCGTTATTAAGGGACAATTTTTATATTAAAACACGCTGTACGCCAATTGTGTCCTCAGAGCATATTTTCATCGCACTTTGGACAAAACACCGAACCAGGTTCTGTTTCTGTCAAACTCGCATGAAAACATCCGAGTGCGTATATTCACCCCTCCATGTCGTTTTTGGTTAAATTTATGTTCCATGATCCATCTGGTCGATGGGACGTTCGAACATCCAGGAAAGTAAAAACTTTTGTTTGACCCGGTTGCATGCCAAACTGAACAACAAAAGTTTACTAATAGTCTTTTAAATACAGCAGCAAAATAGCTGTTGTCAAACCAACGGTACATAAAATGTTAATGGTAGATAATCGGTAAATCAACAGAAAAATTTGTAAGGCACTTGAGATTTACTTTGTATTTGCTATTCAAAGTTAGTTTTGCTATATTGTTGGCAGCTTTCTTAGTACCGGACGTTTTCTTGCATTACAAGCTCTGGCATATATATATTAGGCCAAACAAGCCACTTGTTCTGCAAACGCGTCAGTTATTTTGGATCCCATCCTGTTTTTCTTAAGTGTGCTGGTTTATCTCCTTAAAAGTACACCATAAAATACACACCATTAAGGCATTTAATTAACCCTGAGGCCCTCCTGGATTTTATGCTCTTTTAAGCTTACAATAAATGGGTTGTTTAGATTAGTATTTTAAGATTGCAGACAAAAGGTGCATATATATATATGGCTGGAGATATCCAGGTTCGAGTTTACCTATCACTTTGGCCAGGTACAGGACGCCTGCGCTTACAGAAAGACCATGGGTAGTTTGCTTTGCAACACTAACAGTTCCAACCACACACAAAATGCCAGTGTAGACCTGAGGGAATAAGACCGGTTGGAAGGAGGATGGAAGTCAGGTTTCATCAACGGAGCCGGCCCACACTCCTTCACAGGTAAACACAAGCACGCCGTAATGGGGAATCAAGCGCACACAATGCGGTGGCTGGACCGTAGTCTGCTCCACACTCGGTGCATGGAACCAATCTTAGAGCCTAACACGGCCACAAGGACCGTGCACCGGTCCCCTCCCGCAGCGACCAAATGTCTCCTGGAGCCAGTATGAACGAGGTAGTAGGTAACCGACAGGTAAACACCTTGGCAATATGCACATCAAGCGCAGCCACACCGGGGGTAGCAACCAACAGCCAATAACTTAAGACGACGATAACAAAGAAATTAAATCAAATAAGGCATAAAGATATGCTGAGGTAACTCTTCAATAAATGTGCATATAAAATAAATTGGTTATTAACAAATACGCCAAAGGTTCAAAACGTCAGCAAATATATTTTTAAAAAGGTCACAAAAGCGAAAAAGGTTACCGAACTTAACTACAATCTGCTTAAGCGACGTGTGCAACTTTGAAGGAGATAGATTAGGTGGAGAAAAAGGCGTCAGGACAATATAACAAACACACCACCAGAAACACAGAGACCCAGCATGCAAGCATGTGGCCGGTAAATCAACTGCAACGCCGGTTCTGCCTACGTTCACAATAGGACTCGTCGTTGTCTCGGTGGTAGCCTCCATTGATACACTAATGGCTGACAGCGCCTGCCTGACGCAGGCACTCGCGACTGAAAGGTCTACAGCACTATGTGCTTGATGTCGATGAAGTACAGCCAGTCAGCGCATGTAGCTTCCGCAATTGCCGCTTCTTCTACTCACGACGACGACTTACACCTGCACCTCAGCAACTGCCTTCATAATAAGATCGCGCCACGCAAGCCAATCAGCCGCTTTGGATTCACATTACCTACAATCAACATCAGAACGTAAAAGGCACAGTTGCTCATGTCCTGCAAACGAAGACTCGGTTTCACCACATGCCGCTTTCCCAAACGCAGCTAACCATCTAATGGCTGCTTCCGTATCCGCGTCGAATCCATACGCTACAAATGACCGAGCCATCTCAGATGTCTCAGCAAAAGTATTCAGTCCACTGTGTACATTCCACTACGACGCTACACTTCCGTGTCTTCTACTCTGTCGCGCCAGCCAATGCGCAGAATGTCGTAAACACACTTGATGTAACTGCTCGAGAAAAAGCGCATCCCTCCTGGAACATGGTCCGCGTTTTACTGCCATATAGAAGCGAGGCCAACACCACGGATTTGTACACCATCAGCTTCGTGTCAACGGTAAGCTGATGGTTGTTCCACACTCGGTGCTCTAGCTTCTTGAATGCCGCCGCTGTCTTTGATACGCGGATACGAAGCTCACTGTTCAGCTGTTATTCAGCCGACCTCACTGTCTCAAAGTAGCGGAAGCGGAAGGTGGTTTCTACTACTTCAGCACCAATGCTGATTTGCGGTAATCTTGAAGATTGCACCTCCGGTGAAGGCTGAAAAAGACAAACAGTTTTGCTTGTGTTGTTGGTGAGCTCGAATTTAGCCGCTGTCGAAGCCAGATTACTAGTCCTGTGCTGCAACTCATCCGCGCTGTGTATAAACAACGCACAGTTGTCAGCAAAGAGCAATATACGAATAGTTGTCTCACAGCCTAGGGTTCTCGCACCGAAACGACGGATATACAGCAACAAACCAACAAACCTTGCTCCCCACGTATTCCGCAAGCACAAAGCATCCCTGCATGAAGATGAATATTAAACAGGGCAAGACTTAAGACACAGTCTTGCTTCACATCAGCGTTATTTGAAGTCTCTCCAATTAGCTGCACCCTCGCTCGAATACCATTGTGCAGATATACAATTAAATTTACAAATTTACTGGAACAAACAAATTTAATCAACACCAGCCACAATGCCTCGCGATTCACCTTATAAACTAACTTGGTTAAATCAACAAAAAGCAAGTACAAAGGCTGGTGTCGTTCGCTACACTTCTCCTGCAACTGCTGAGCTGAATACATCACATCGATGGTGCTATGACCCGAACAAACTTCACGTTGCTATTTCGCCACGCTCGGTTCCACAACCTGGTAGATGAGGTGGTTGAGAAAGCTTCGGGCAATCACTTTCCTTACAAACTCCAACAAGGTGCTGCCATGATAAATCGTGCAACTTGCTCACTTTGCCCTAGTATAGTGGAAGCACAAGGGCATCCTTCAGGTCAGCAGACACCTCCACCTCAATCCACACGGGTTGCACCAAGTGATGCAGCGCGGCCACCAACGCAGGACCTCCGTATTTCAATAATTTAGGCGGGATCCCGTCAGAATCAGCACACTTACCGCTTCGCAACTGACCAAGTGCTCGTTGCGTCTAAACCAGTGTCGGTGTGTCCGACAGAATCGGCTTTACATTGTGCTGCTTCAGACCGTTCAACGTAGGTCAGTCGGTCTCTGGACGGTTATTCAAGAGACAGTCAAAGTGTTTCCGCCAGGTCGGCATTATGTCTGCAGTCTGTGTGAAGGCGGCACCCGAACTACCATAGATTAGCTTCCTCAGCTGCTCCAGCCTCAGTCCATACACAGTCTTTAAAAAGTCAAAGAATTCCTTGGGTTGGCGACGTTCGACGTGGCATTCCACCTGCATTTTCTTCTCCGTCTACCACGCAATTTTAATGCCACGGGGGTCTTGAATCAGTCATCGTCGAATGCGCCAAACTGCCTCTTCTTCCCCGAGTCACTGGGCTGTGACACATTCACAGTAAATGCTGCATTCTTCTCTGACAACAATGCGCCAATCGTCACATTGTTCTCGTCAAACTAAGCAGACCGCTTACAGTTCACGCGCCCGATGGTCTCCTCAGTAACAGCTGTCATCTGGTCGCAAATGTGGTGCCACAGGTTGCCCAATGTGGCTAAGTAGTCCATATCATACAGGCGTACAGCCATAACCTTCTTCAGCTCAATACATTTCTCCACAGTACCGAGTGAGAGCAAGTTAAATTTACGCCGTTTTATGGCGGGAGTGCAATACATAGACTTACAAAAATACATGTACAGTTTTGTCCCCACCACTTTGTGCTCAGTGCCACACTCAACTTCACGCATTACTGGTGTCCTGTATACTTCACGTATATTATGCTGAAGTTCGACGACATAGTTGAGCAGGTGAGCGTGACCTCTCGGTGGGTGAGTGCAAGTTTTTAAACCACTCGCACTCAATGCAAACCGAGTGTTCGTGCCCGCCAGGCAGTGCGTGGCACACAGAGAGAGATACCTGTCACCGTTCGCATCGCTGAACCAGTGCAATGCGGACCGGTGACATCTGTTCACACCGATGCAGCGCGCCCAACGTGCGCGTCGAAGTCACGCAGTAGAAATAGTCAGTCGCTCCTCGGCACAGACCGTATCACGGAGGATAACTGAGTGTAGCGTCGATCACACATATTATCAGGATAACACATGGTTGGACCGTATGTGCTTATGAAAGTGACAAACTTACCTCTCCGAGTCGTATGCGTGAAGTCATCAGTCGCGCGCTGATGCCTGTTGGTTCACCCACCAGGTGGCCATAGAGGCGACCGGATGTTGCAAATCTGACCCATATTTAATTGGTACTGAGATGCCGTTGGTTACCCAGTAGAACATGTAGCCAACACCTGCTGCATGTAGCTTACCCCATTCAGCGGGCCGGATCGTACTGAGCACCGCGATATCGATGTTGTAGCGCGCCAGTTCCATCACGACGAGTGCAGTGCGTCGCTTGAGGCGCTCACTCGAGTTCCGGTCCACTAACACCGGACGCTGAAAACTTTGCGCGCAGGTATACGATTGCATTGGTGGGCAATCGCACGTGAAGTGGCGGTTGTGCTTCGGAGATTTGCTTGAGCAACTCCCCTCAGAGCCCTTGGCTCAATAGCCTGACCAAAAAGCAGTGGGTGATTTGGAGGTTTGCTTTAGGGACTCCGCCCAGAGACTTTGACTCAACATCCTGACCCACAAGGAAGTAAGAAGCAGGTCTATCCATGGAGTGTGATTGCAGAAACATGTTAGGATCTGCTTGATGGCCCTCACATAAAGTTTGAGGCACTGGAGCGATTCATATATGTTTTACGACCGTAGTAGGATACGCACCTTCGACCACGACCAGATGCAGGTGGGTTTTGGCGGGTTTGCGCAAATTTGACCAGTGGCTGCCTGGCTTTACGGTGAGCAGTAGCAAACTATTGGGCCTCTGAAGGTGCCCTCCCACCGTCAGAGAAAATGCGTGACGCTCGTGCTCTACGCCAACCGAACGGTGAGCTTATGATCTGTAGACCTGTTGTCCCCCATGGCTAGGTTTTACGCGAAGAGGCCACCGACCAACTCCTAACGTTCGGTGACCATGGACTAGGATACTAGCAGGGTGCTCACACGTGACAGAAGAACGACTCGGGTCCTCAGCTAAAGCCTTCGACTAAATGTACACCCGAAAGGCAGGGGTCAAGCACATGGTCAGTTCATTGACTCATGCGGATTGGTGTCTAGGACCTTAACAGGCAGAAGGGCGTAGTCCACCACTCAGCCACCACCCACTCAGAATTCGCCATGAGGAGGCGTCCACGACATGAGCGCGTGGCACAACAGTAGCAGCAGTGGGTTGATCATCTGTCAGCATTTACCACCACCAGCCTTAACGCACCACAGGCTCCCCCGCCGCATATATATATATATATATATATATATATATATATATAACGCGTAGCTAATAGCATAAAACTGGCAGGGCCACAACATATGACCAAATACAAACGATTAAAAATAGCAATTTTCTATGCTTCAAAATTTAAGACTTTAACGCAATACGAGCCAAAGCTTCAGTTTTGCGTTGTGCGATCACCGTGGCTGACACCGTTGAGACAGCCTGGGAGAAATTTAAAGCGTACCTCACTGAGATCTCTGCTCCCCACATCCCATTCACTAAGAGAAGGGTGACACGGGCGCAGCCTCCATGGATAGATCATACAGGTAAATACCTGCTCAGGAAGCGCTCTAAGTGCTGGCGAACTTACCAAGCGGCTGCATCAACCAGCACCTACGAAAGCTATCGAGCGGTTAGAAATGAATGTAAGCATCATCTTAGAACTCTTCGTCTTCAGTACGAGGAGGATTTGGCTAACGCAGCCGTAAAAAACCCAAAGAAGTTCTTTGCTTACGTAAAGAGACGTAGCGGTACAAACTCGTCTATACCGGCTTTACTACGAGCGGACGGGACCCATGGGCATACCGACTACGATAATGCCTGTATACTTAGCGAACAGTATACTGGTGTCTTTTCTCTTGAGGCCTCTCTACCTCAAGTTGAGCTGGTCACTAAAGTTCCGGAGGATTCTTGCCTAACTGAAATAAGCATAACGGAGACACAAGTCTTCAGGCTATTGCAAGGGCTAAATCCTTCCAAAGCTTCTGGCCCTGATTCAATTCATCCGAAGCTGATGCATGAATTGGCCGCTGAGCTAAGTGGCCCTCTGACATGCATGTTTACAATATCACTCGACAGCTGTGCCTTACCTTCTGAATGGAAGAAGGCAATCATCTGTCCGATTTTTAAGGGCGGGGACAGAGTTCTGCCCGCGAACTATCGGCCTGTCAGCTTAACAAGCGCAGTAGTAAAGTTGTTTGAAAAATTGGTCAGGGATTCGGTGGAGAATCACCTGATTAAGTTTAACCTTCTCAGTGCGGCCCAGCACGGATTCCGTAAAGGGGTTTTCATGTCTGACAAATTTGCTTGTAGCTCGTGAAAGCTGGGTTGAGGCAGTAGACAACGGTCACGCCATCGACGTGCTTTTCGTTGACTTCTCGAAAGCCTTTGATACTGTCCCACATAAGCGACTCTCATTAAAGTTGAGATCGTATGGGATATCTGGAGCCGCCCTTAAATGGGTTTCTGCTTTCCTAGAGGGCAGAGAACAGTGTGTACGCGTGGGGCGTAGCCTTTCGCTTAGACAAGCTGTTCTTAGTGGCGTTCCGCAGGGCTCGGTTCTAGGGCCGTTGCTTTTCGCAATTTATGTCAATGACCTACCCAAGGAGCTTGGAGTACCGTCGCTATTGTTTGCTGATGACCTCAAGCTCTGGAATATTGTGGATATCCCTGGTGGCTCTGAGGTACTTCAGAGTGCTTTGGATAGGCTCTGGGATTGGTCAACCTTATGGTTAATGCCCATAAATCAGGCGAAATGTTCTGTCCTCCGCATTGGAGGTGCTAGTCCCCCCACGCGCTATGTAATTGGTGGAAGTGAACTCCCTGTTGTCATTCAGCAGGTTGATCTAGGTATCACCCATACCTCATTGCTTCACTCTGGGGAAAATTGGAGGAAGGCTGCTTGTAGAGGGTTCCGTATGATGTGGTTTATTCGCCGCTCCTTCGGTGTCCTAACGGCCAATATCTTTGTGAAGCTGTTCTCAGCTTTCGTGCGACCTCACTTAGAGTACTGTATCCAGGCTTGTCCACCTTGTCTTGTAAGGGACAAAATGGAACTGGAGAGGGTTTTGCGAGTGGGTACAAGGTTAGTGCAAGGATTACGGGGGCAAACGTATCCCGAACGTTTGCTTAGCTTGGGTACGTACTCAATGCACTACCGCAGAATTAGAGGAGACTTGATTCTCACTTACCGTATCTTAACGGGTAAGATTGGTCCAAATTTATCCTGGCTATTTAGTCCCGCCAAGCTGCCTAGTCTCCGAGGTCACCCGTTGAAGCTGCACAAACAGCGTTCTGACCGGGTAAGGACGGAAACTCGCTTGTCGCGTCGAGTTATTGAACGTTGGAACTCGCTTCCAGCGCACGTGGTTAGGGAGTCTACGGTAGAGGGTTTCGAGCGTCAATTAGATGCTCTAGGGTGGCAGTACCAAACCTTCCCCTTCTCCTAACCGACTTGTATCTTCAACTTTCCCTTCGTTCTTTTTTAATCTTCTTCTCACCTTGGTATTATCATTATTTAGCTGACATTCCTCCTTTTCTTTTCTTAACTTACCCTTCACTCTTTTACTTCACATAAACCGGCCCGGCAGGGACTGCTGGGCAGGAAAATGTGGGCAGTAATTGGTTGGACAGGGTGTGATGCGGTCTTTGTTTTAGACTTTTCAACATCTCAAGCAGACCTGTCAATTCCCGATCCAACGATACGCAAAAGAAGGAACATTCACGGGCTTATCCTATCGTTCCGGTCCCAACTGAACTTGAACTTGAACTTATAGCATTTTAAAGCTATGCATCATTGCTGAAAGCTTTTGCCTGTTCCCCTGGGCTTTTCATTCAGGTGTGTGCGTCATTCTTGGATCTACAGCTATGAAGTCGAGAGAGTCTGATCCGGATTTACTTTGAGGAGCGTATCTTCATACTTTGAGTCCACGTTAATCGTTGGTTAACTTGTCTTAGCTGCCAGTCGTGTTCTTTGTGTGCGATAGGGTAATGGCGAGATAACCGCTGATTCGTCATGCGAAACGAGTGCCTAAGACAATGGGTCATGTGCAGTCGGGTTACCCAGCTCAATAAATCATTGAATTTGTTTAGTTTAATAATCCACCAACGCATAATATAACTATTGAATTTAAGTTGTCCTCATACAGCAACAGTGGTTCGGGGGAAACGATGACTAAAACAGACAGCATATAAGTGTCTTTTACGCTATCTGGACAAGCCTTGCAGTCATAGATCAGGACCGTCTGTATCATAGCGCTGTAGACTTGCTATACTATACCCTGTCATATCGTCGGCTTCGTGATGCCCTCATAATGACGTACCGGATGTTGCCCCTGAGTTATTTTCCTATGCTGAGACCGCTGCCGCAAGTTGGCGCACCAAGCAGCACACACGGACACCGGTACAAACTGCTGGTAACGGATTTGCGCCGTATCGCTCTTTCTTTATGCTTCAAGCGTTGAGTTGTGGAATATTGGAACAAGTTGCTTGTAGAGAACAGTCAAAGCGATCTCGGTTTCGGAATTTAAGTTATCTCTCGACGCCCACTTTGCGGATTCCAGGTATACGAAGCGTATCGCAACTGGATACAATGTAGTGGAGCTGTAATATACCGCTAACACACAGGAGCAACGAAATGATTCTGTGCAGATGCCCGATCTAAGTACGACGGAACAACCAAGATTTATAGCTTCTCTAGCGCTACTTTCAGTATTCATTATACATAGAAAAGAGACTAAAATCAAATCGACGCCAGAGAAAGTGAAGGTTGGTAACAGTGACCCAAAGCCAATAAATGTGACAGAAAAATAGTTCAGCTAAAACAACTTCCAGGGCCAACCTTAACGTGAGAATACAGGCGATCTTAAGTTCTGAAACTAAATTGACACTTTGATGATGCAACAGTCTTTCCGATCCGAAACGCAGATGTCTCTAGTTTACTTGGCATATTTAAGGCAATCTGTGAGAATCCCTTTAACGGTGATGTATGAAAACTGCAAATCGTAAAGTTGGTTCGGCTACGACAGCTTAGCACCGATTGCCTAGCAGTTTTATAGAGTATTCTTTAGGATACCATCCAATGGGAAGGTATACAGAAAGGTAATGAATGAAAGCCCAGTGTTATTCCACTTGTAATACGGAGAAGAGATAAAATGTATCTGTATATTTGCACTGAGAAGGAGTTTGAGGAATAAATAGCGTGAAAAGTGCTAACATAATCCTTAAGCATGCTGCTTCTAAACAGATTTCTACAGAAAGTAAATGAGTTAACAAAGTCAAACGCTGATCCTACACCTATGCAGGCAAAGTTCATTAGGCTGCTGATATCTTGACAACTCACTAGTGTTTGGTGTGGCGTAAAACGTCGATCAGCACAGATTTGACCTAGGCAAAACTCAGCTGGATCTTCGTGCATGCATTATTCTGGTACTAGAATAAACCTGACGAAGCTACGATGAGTAGAACTCTCGGCGTAATGAAGATGGAGCTACTTCATCGATGGTAAACACAATCTGTTAGGTCGCTCTTTATAAGATGAATACAGTCTCCGCTATGCCCCAGCTGAATGAGATTACTTTTGATTCAACTTATTTGGAAAGGCTTAGTTAACGATAAGATGAGCGACAGCGCATCTGTCTAGCCAGGGTCTTTATAAAGCTATAGGAAGCGAAGATTTTAAATATTACATGGTGTTGGAGCGTCCATGCATTAGGGCAGCACAGTATATTTTTGACGGTATTACACATTACATAACACGTTAGCTGGAGGTGGAAAACACCTCAGCTATTGTGCCGCAATACAAAAGACAAGAAAAGGAAAACAAACAGTGGCACGCCCGTTGAGTCCCCAGTAATGGATGGACATCGTTCCGGAGAGCTAACAACTGGCTGCCGTAAAAGAGAGTCATATTATGCCTAACAAGTGAGATCGTGATTGGATGGGGATGCTAAACAGGAGGGGGATAGACAAAGAAACTCACAACACAAACGCCATTGGGGCCGGCTCCAAGCCATATCAGCAAGTGTGTCCAACCAAACGTGCTCACCGTCCTTAGGACCCCAGCCAAGCAGTCGGGATGCACCAACCGACGCCAACTTCGAGGTGAGGGTTTTCATTTCTCTCGACCAAGTCATCACTTGCCTCCCCTCCTCCTCTTCCAACCGCACCCACAACGCGCAAACAATGCACGTCGCGGGAGTCGGTGTACTGCCACGCGCAACACGTGGCCCAGCCATCGGAGCCTGGTGCGTGATATAATGGTGCTGAGCGGTTCACTCGCTCTTTCTGCACCAAATAAGCGACGTCGAACACGCTCATTGCTCACGCGGTGTTCTGACCAGACATGAGCTAATCTGAGAAGGCAGCGATGATCGAATGTGACGAGCCTCTTCATGTCTGTCGTCCTGATGGGCCAGGTTTCACAGCCATATAGGAGAATTGAACGGACGGCTGCGTTGTAAACTCCGCTCTTGAGGGTGAGAGTAATGTCGCGTCTGCGCCACAAGTGGCGGAGATTGGCAAAAGCACCTCGAGCTTTTGCTATACGGTTGGTAACCTCATCTTCAATCCCACGGGTGCTAATATAGCTGCCCAGGTACTTGAATTCATGAACGACTTCTAGCAGACCACCACCAAGCGTTAGCGCAGGGTTGGGTCCCTGCCAATCTTGGAGAATTACTTTGCATTTCGATGGAGCAAAGCATAGCCCAAAACGATTGACAGCCAATGCTAATCGGTCCAGTGTTGTTTGGCATGTTTGGGAGCTGTCACAGATTAGGGCAATATCGTCCGCATACTCCAAGTCAGGAAGTAGCTCCACACATTCTAAGTCACGTCCAGCGAACGCTGTTTCCATGACTTCATCAATAGCGAAGTTGAAGAGGAAAGGTGACAGCCGGCATTCTTATCTCACACCGCTGGTGATCTATGTGCGTACAGCGCTTTGATAATGACGATATCCACTCAAGTTGTAGTTTAAGATACGGTACCATGTGCACAAGTATATGTCGTTCACAGTTGCTTGTCTTTTTAATGATTTTGTACTGAAATTTGTTTACGGTCGGCCACTTCCGTTAGTGTCAGCTTAAGAAAATAAAATCAGGAATTTCCTTAGGTGAACGGAATGTCCAGGTCAACAACACGCCGCTTTCACTATGGGACGTAATCGTTCCTGTGTAGCTGTCTAAGTTCTGCAATAATATTTGCAAAAAAGGAGTGGTATTTATCGCTGACAAGATGTGCTCAGTTGGATACAAGTATCTGAAGAAACCGTGCAGCAATCCAATACTTAGCACGTCTACTAGTTAAACCACAAATGGCACTGTGAATGCGCGCTTAATGTTTTTCGATGTTCAATCACGAGCGCTTCATGAAGGTTAAAGTAACAGCACTCTGAAATCAGATGATAATATTTAATACAGCAAGCATAGTTGCGTCAGACCATTTAAAGGACCCTGTTGAATGTCCCCAAATCGCAACGCTATTTTATGACACAGTGGTACCTTACTCAAAGTGAGGCAGTTACTCCGGATTCACATGCAGTCCTATATGCAGACTCGTCAAAACAGGCCAATGACGACATTTTGCAAAATATATCTTCAACCTATAACTTATAAACTTCTGCAAAAGAATAGTTAAAGCGAAACTTATTAAAGCTTACTGCTCAAAAGCAATGCGCCACGTTTGGAGTAAAGTCAATTGCAACGGTTCCTGTTTTTCGTCTTGCAAGTACTATAGCATTGTTGCCCACTGACTACTCGTTAATTGCTTTACGTCTACCAACCTGCGACTTTAAGATTTTATCAGCCATCACGATGTCATTGCGGCGCCTTCGACATAAAAGACCGGTAAACTGACGGTACAACTCATCTTGGACGGAATCAAGTTATCGTTCTGCATGAGCAAACACTACATAGAGATTACAAGTTACTTTGCGCAGAATCGGCTGATGGCAGCAATCTGGTTACATATAGGTGCCTTAACAAAACGTTTCTTTAGGCTTGGTAAATGTATTTGGTAACAAAGAATCCAGATAAGTGCGTTGTAATAGTGCTTTGGAAATGGAATACTAGGAAAACTAGTTTAGATAACAAAGTGCTGAGAGGTAAGAGCAACAGCCAATCGTCTTCAAAAATACGTCCAAGTTAGGGGAGGGCATACCTATATCGGGGAGTGCGTTCCAGGGTTCGCAAACGCGAAGCGAACAGTAATTACGTCGACACTCTTGACGGCCCTATTGTTCCCTTGATTTCAAGCAGTTACCCCTGGGCTGCGTGTTGTGGCTAAGTTTCAGCAAGTGACGGCATAAGTGGTTGGGGTCCCTCAATATCTGGTAGACTAATATGAGATCGCCGAGCGGCATTCGATAGCGTCCGCTGAAAATTCCCAGCAACTATAGTCTTCGGTGGTGAGAGTGATAGCTCTGACCCTTTACCTTCTTTGTTGTGGTGCGTCTAAAGCCTCTAGGTCGCGTTTCAACCAAGTTTGCCAAGCTTGGATAGCTTATTCAACGTTCGGGTGCACGTAAAAATTGTGCATTATTAGGAAGATGGATGGATCAAATCTCCCGAATGCCCTTCGCAGCATGCCGACGTGCTGGTTGCTTCTTTTCGCAGCTACATCAGCTTGTTGTGAACAGTTGAGGTCGCTCTGCACAAGCACACCAAGATCACGTTCCTGGGCGTTGATCTGCAATCCGCTTGCCCCAAGCAAACATCTAAGTGCATTTATGTCTGAGACGTAATTGCACAACGCGACATTTGTCTGCGTTGAATGTTAGGGCGTTTTGAACTGACCAGTTCCGCACAGTGTTAAGATCGCGCTGGAGCTGTTCGTGGTCGTCCGGTTCTCTGATCCTTCGCCATATGTTGATATCATTAGCGAAAAATAGGAAATCGGAAGCAATTAATCTCGACAAATCGTTAATGAACACCAAGAATAGACGAATTTCAAACACCGATTCACCTTGGAAAGATCGCCCAAAAGAAGCAGGTGACCAACGCGGCATTCCCAATAGCGATGACAAGAAATCTATTTTTGTTTCTGTTGTTCCCCAGCTTCTGGATTCTCCTGCTCACGATGCGCAACCGCATGACCAAGAGCAGTGGTACTACATCCGCGAAGCACTCTCTGTTGATAATGTTACTGTCAAATTTTTGACAAGAGTTATGTGATGACCTAAGTACAAGGGCTGCGGTGCAAGACTAATGAATGTAATATTACACTCCGAGGGAATGACGCAAATTCTATTGAATAACTGGTAAAGTTTCGAGCGAGGTTGCTAACAGAGATACGGCTAAAGGAAGCAGGCGCACGGCCATGCGTCGTCAGCAATTCCGTAGAACTGGAAAAAGCCGTAAATTCTTTATCCGCGCAGTTCTGCAGAGAGACCGACATAACGGCACCCAGGGCACACAACAGGACAGAGCGCAGCACGAGCGAAGGTTATGTTCAGGAAAGTTCAACAACGTTATGCAACTTGACTGAAATTCAAAACCACAACGCGATCAAAAGCCGACGAGCTAACGGTCGGCTTAAAAACAAACACAAATTTGACATCCGTTAACACTCTCCTAACAATCGAAACACTATCCTGCATGCGAATAATTGAGAATACCTGTAGCCCGAAGTGGGGATGAGAGGATTGTCCTATTACCCGAGTCGGGCATTTCAGTTGCAGACGTTTCGTTACCAAACTAGGCAACATCTTCTATGTGACTATACAGTCCTAACTCGCGTAGTCTCGCAAACCACTGCCAGCTCCGAATGACTATTGATTGTTACTTCCTCCGAATGTCGGCCTTCGATTGATTCACGTGATTCAGCCGAGTGATCACGTCTTCTCCTTGTCGGTTTGATGCCTATTGCTGGCTTAATCTGCAGAGCTGCGTAGATACCTTCCAGTTCCAGGTGTTAGTTGATTGTTTTCCGGCCAGAATGCTAGGTCTCGAGGAACTCACGTGCACTGCGGTTTCTTGCTCTTCGAAGTATTTCAACGTTTTTCAGATCGAACTGATGGTCCTCGGTCTCTACATGTACTGACATTAAGGATTTCTAATGGTGGCGGCGGGTGGCCAGGCTTTGGTCATCCTCAAACGTTCCAGACTACAAGAAACATCATCATCAGTACAAGTTAGCTGAGGGTGTGAAACGCACCTCAGCTAATGTGCCGCAATAGAAAAATACAAGGACTAAAAAATCACACTACAAATTACACACATTACAATACAAAAATACGATGTTAAATATTTTATTATGTGTTTGGCATGAGATCGGGATTGGAGGGGGAACCTAAAGAAAGGGGGATAGACAAAGAAACTCACAACACAAACGCCATTGGGTCCGGCTCTTCGCCATTTCAGCAAGTGTGTCCAACCAAACGTGTTCATCGTCCTTTGGACCCCAGCCAGGCAGTCGAAATGCACTAACCGACGCCGGTTTCGAAGTGCGATCATTAGAAACGCATCAGGTAATCAATAATATACTTTTGCGGCATAGCTTTCACCAAAGAGGAAGCGAACAATGGCCAGTTGCCAACCTTGGACGTACTCGTGAGAAGAAATGCTTCTGGGTAACTGGAAACAACAGTTTATCGGAAAGTGACGCATACCGATTAGATCTTAAACTATCGCAGTAACCATCAAACCATGTACAAGCGAATTTGCGTGAGGACGCCTTTCAAACGGGGCCAGATAAACTGTAGCACGCCGCAAATGAAGAAGGCGAAGTTGGGTCACATATTTAGCATGTTTCAGAGCAATTCGCACCATAGAAGGTTTATTCTATGCTGTCTGACGTTGGAGAGATAGTCAAAACCTGCGTCCACATGTGAAACAGAAAGAAGAACAACCATCCTACCTTAATTCCATGGGATTTCGGGCATGTCAGAGAGGCTTCTAATGTCTCACGGGATAACTGTTGCACACGAAATAAAGGAAACTGCTCGAAGTAAACTTTTCAGGGTTAAGTGCAAACTGAGTAAGGAAAAAATTCAGGTGGGGTTTATAAACTTTCCTGCAAGAACTGCGACAAATATATGTGGACCAAACTGAAAGAATACTTGGCACATGACTGCACGAACATAGTCTGGCCATCCGCCGCCGCGATTAGAAATCCTTAATGTCAGTACATACGGATACCGAGGACCATCAGCTCGATCTGAAAAACGTTGAAATAATTCGAAGAGCAAGAAACTGCAGTGCGCGTGAGTTCCTCGAGGCCTAGCATTCTGGACAGAACTCAATCAACTAACACCTGGAACTGGAGGGTATCTACGCAGCTCTGCAGGTTAAGCCAGCAATAGGCATTAAACCGACAAGGAGAAGACGTGATCACTCGGCTGAATCACGTGAACCAATCGAAGGCCGACATTCGGAGCAAGTAACAATCAGTAGTCATTTGGAGCTGGCAGTGGTTTGCGAGACTCCGCGAGTTAGGACTGGATAGCCACAAAGAAGATGTTGTCTAGTTTGGTAACGAAACGTCTACAACAGAAATGCCCGACACGGAGAACAGGACAATCCTCACACTATCCTGTATGTACACAAACACCCAAGGCCCTCTAAGTAACTTGGCCGAACTTATCGAACTTCATACCTCACAACCGCAGAACCTCGTCATGATTACAGAGACCTGTTTAACCGATTCTGAGATCAATTTATCCAGTATGTCGCTGTTTCGAAACGATAAAACTAATAGGGGTGGTGGTGTGATTCTTTATTATGATACAAACCTCCGATGTGAAATTATCAATCACCCGGAAATCCGCGTTCCAGATTCGCTTTGTTGCTGCCTTTGGTTGGGGAACAAGGACATATGTCTACTAGCCGTGATTTGACTGAATCACGTGGAATGCTGGTCTTCAGCACTTCAAAAATTCCCCTTTATTAAAATGAATCAAGAGAGGCAGAATCTGAGTAAAGAATTCTTTTCGGTAATTCTCATCAGACTCAAACATTTAGCCGTGATTTGTTGGAAGTGGACTCTAAAATGAAGCACGTCTTTCAGTTTGCTTTGAACAGGTCCTTCACCCACATTCTTATCGCTGGAGGCTTCAGCGTGTACGACGTGGAAACCCCAGTAACCGATGGTGCGCAGTTTAAAGCCTGCTTGCAAGAGTTAATTGCTGCACAACCACGTAATCTCTCCCACCATATTTCCAACTGTTAACAAGCCATTGATACCGGATGTCGTGCACACTAACGAAGAACTCATGGTCGACGGGATAGTTTCAAGCAGACTACTGGGTGTCAGGGACCATTCAACTCCATTCTTTGACTATATATGCCATGCGGAATTTCCAGAAAAGACAGATGATAAAGTGCATACCCTCACGCAATATAATGTGTTATTTACGTTTGATAAAGATCGACCTTGGACCTTCTTAACCGAATGCTCCAGAATGTTGCCTAGGAAATGTTTATAAGAACATTTAGCACACTGGTAGCGAACGCATAAGAAAAGAAGTGCTTCCAACCTAAAAACAAATATACATCCTTTTTGAGCTGCAGAATACGTAAATGTGTGTTCCAGATGGATTTAGCATGGCGAGTTCACAAGGACTGTCCGAATGCCGAAACTTAGACTGCATACGTGACACATCGTAACTTCTGGATGAAACTGATCCGCGAAGACAAGGTCAATGGAACAATGGTGTATTAGGGATAAAAATGCCAAGGTTTGACAAGTTCCGTGGGACGGTTTGTGGGAATAACACTAGTTCAATGAAGTTAGACAAAAGTAAAAAACACATCTGTGGGCTCATCCTATTATCCACGTCTAATCCGATTTCATGAGGTTGGTGAGCACAATGTTTGTCTGCGTCTTGTTATCAGACAATGAACAGAAATCAGATTAAGTAAGGTAAATGGTGTAAAGCATCGTAGAGTAACTTTTTAAATATGGGTAGAGTTGGCGCGGAAATGACAAAACCCGAAGGAGCGTTCCACGGTTGACAAACTCGAAGGGGAAAAGTTCCGACACCGCTCAAGTCAACTGTATTGGGTGGCAAATTTCAATATATAACCCCTCAATTATGCGTTGCGGCTAAGCTATAGGTAGTGGCGGCAATCGTGACTGGGATTTTCCAAATTTTGGAACGAGAGGATGAGGTTACCCCGTAGACGGCGATAACTTCCGTTGTGCACTCTCATGGTTTTCAGTCGCCTATAGTATTGGAGGTGAGACAACCCCTTCACACTTTTCGTTACCCGTCACTATGCGGTCTTCAGTGCAACCAAGTCGCGTTTTAACTAAGGTTGCCAAGCCTGGATCGCTTAGTCTGCATGGGGCCTCACATACGCATTGAGCATTTGGGGGAAGATGGAGGGTTCGAAACACTCGAAGGCCCTCCGCAACAGACCAGCAGGTTGGTTCGCGGTTTTGCACGCCTTCAAGGACTGCGCCGAACAGCCGAGATCACCTTGAATCAAGACCCCAAGGTCTTGCTTTTGTGAGGCAGTTTTCAGAATATCGTCTCCAAACGTATATGCATGTGTGAGCTTGTGGCGAACCTACACGGTTTAGCACTTGTTCGTGTTAAACGGAAATAGATTAAACTTTGACCATACAAAAGCTCAGGCTGTCCTTTTGCAACATATCGTGACCTTTCTGACTGTCGATTGCCCGCCATATCTTGATGTCATTGGCAAAAAGCAGGAAAGTTGACTGGATGACAATCGAAGGTCGTTAATGAACAGCACTAATAACCGCGGCCCCAACACCGACCCTTGTGGAACACCGCAGTTCACACCAATGGGGTCAGAAAATGAACCTCGAGCTCGAACCTGAAAGCTCAGCTGAAGGAGGAAGTTTCCGATCCACCCAAGGACAGGGTCAGAAACTCCGTATGCTTGCAGCTTTTGCAGAATGATGAGGTGATCTATTCGGTCGTAGGCATTAGAAAAGTCTAGGTAGATGACATCAATGCCGGTCCCACTATCGGCTATCTCGGTCTAACTGCCACGGGCAAACAGTAGGTTGTTAGTACATGACTGATGCTGACGAAATCCGTGTTGCTACGGTGCTGTGATGTTAGGCGTTTCGAAGTAGCCCATTACAGCCTCAGCAATGATCGATTCCATCATCTTAGAGAGCACTGGGAGGAGTCACTGGGCGATAGTTGGCTGGCTCAGAAAGGCTACCACTATTGAAAATCGGGGCAATGATGCCTTGTTTCCACATGCTAGGGACCTACTGCTCATCCAGGCATCTTTGGAGCAACCTCGTTAATGGTTCAGCTATCCTCGTAGCTGCCACCTGCAGCGCTTTTGTTGGAATGTTGTCGACTCCGGGGGAACTATGGGTGCACAACGACAGCAGCTTCCTCAAAATAATCGCTGAACTAAACCTGACGTGTGTAAATACTGGCATTTGGGAGGATTGGGCAGGTATGTTACAAATGCTGGGAGATGGTCGGAAAATTAGGGCATAGTATAGCCGTAGAATGTTGGCTGCATCGTCGGCGGTTTGATCACATCCCTCCGTTGATATTAGTGACGGCACATCATTTTTCACATTCTGGAGGCTGTTCACACGTCTGTACAGAAAGTTTTTGTTAACATAAAACTTTTCCGCTAGGCTCTGCTGGTGTACTAATCTGTCCTTGCGCACAACTGTGGTACAGTGATTACGATGCACAACATAGTTACTCCACTTGTCAGGGCTAGGGTTCGCTCTATACACATGCCACGCGGCGCCTCTTGCTGTCACGTGTTTTCGGGTTCTACTCCGAATAAATGATTGTGCCCTTGCAGAACGAAGGAGCTTGTTGAAAGATGCAGATGCAAGCAGATCACTGAAATTGTCCGTAAAATCCAACAAAGTACTGTCAATGGAACAGTCGTCTGGAACCTCCCAGCGGCGATCTTCCAAAAGTTCTGCCAGTATGTCCTAGTGGTAATTGATCGAAACAAGTTAGTATATCCTTGTGGATACTCCGCCTAACGCATGTAGTCGTAACTTAGACTTACGTGTTCACTACGCCCCGGAGGGCTCTCCAGCCTTGGTTTCTCAACCATGAGCTCTTGGTTCATGAGCACCATATCAAGCACAGATGGTTTATTTCCGGCTATGAATCGGGTAGTGAACTGAGATGACTGAGGAGCGGAATTCTTGCAAGATACTCTTGCAGCTCGGCCTTAAAATGCTCGTTAGGGGGTTCCGGAACTTCCAACTCGTGAATATTGAAGTCAGTTGAGATAAGAACATGACTGTATCGTCCTTCTAGGACCCTTCCCAACGATAACGCGAGGCGGGAGTCCATCTCTGGGGTGGACATTGGGGGACGATAAACAACGGCCAAAAGGCAGATCACGCAGAAGCAATGGAACAATGGAACAATGGTATATGACGGGTAAAAAAGCATACACTTAACGAGTCCCGCAGGTTGGCAATAGAAATACTGACAAATTGGCAAACCACATAAGTGGTTGAAGTAAGGAGTGTCAGTGAGATAAAAGGTAGAAGTATAACAGTTTTAGGGGGATAAAGTGGTACGACGCAAAACTGGCTAAGAAATTGTTATGGTTGGTGATGGTAGCAAATAAAAATGGAGTACTCACCCGTTCGCACAGATTTACGACCGTGAATTTGGGGTATAAATCCAAAGAGGCTGGTCAGCCTAAATATATACAAGCGTTTTCGTTCATAAAACAAAGCGCAGGGCGCTCAGTGCGACGTCCAATCGTTTTTTAAACGTATCTAATGTGGGGGCACAAACAACTGAGTTTGGAAGGGCGTTCCAGGGCCCGCAGACCCGGAGGGAGAAATAGGTTCTCCGACAGTCTAGACGACTGTACTGTTGGCTCAGCTTTAAACTGTTACCGCGAAGGTTAGTGTTCTGGCTGAGCTTCAAGAGGTGGCGGCATACGTGACTGGGATCGCTCAATATCTGGTACACTAGTATGAGGTCTCCACGAAGTCGCCGGTACCGTCCGCTGAACACTCGGAGTATCTCCAGTCGTTCCTGGTAAGGAGTGTGGCGCAAGCCCTTGACGATTTTCGTTGCTCGACGCTGTGGGGTCTCAAGCGCTGCAAGGTCACGTTTTAGCCAGGGTTGCCAGGCCTGGATTGCATATTCGACGTGAGGACGCACGTAGGCATTCAGCATCAAAGAGAAGATGGATGGATCCAAAATTCCGAATGCTCTTCGCAGGAGTCCAACGTGCTGGTTGCCCCTTTTAGAAGCGGAATCTGACTGTTTGGAACACCCGAGGTCTTCCTGTACCAGCACACCCAAGTCGCGTTCCTGAGTGGTGGTCTTCAGATCGTATGCCCCAAGCTTGTAGACGTGGACTTGTCGATGGCGGATATGAACAACGTGACATTTGTCCACATTAAACGGCAGGGCGTTTCTCACCGACCAATTCCAGGCCTCATTCAAGTCACGCTGTAGGACTTCCTGGTCGTCCGATCGTTTTATCGCGCGCCAAACCTTGAGGTCGTCCGCGAAGAGTAAGAATTTCGACGTAATAACTCTTACTAGATCGTTAATGAAAAGCAGGAACAAACGAGGCCCAAGTACCGAACCCTGCGGTACGCCGCATCCCACTTGAATCGGATCGGAAAAGGATGATCGAACTCTAACTTCTAACTGCCGTTCAGAGAGAAAGTTACCGATCCATCCTAACAACGGCTCTCCGATACCGTACTGTTGGAGTTTAATGAGCAGGATTCGATGATCCAGGCGATCGAAGGCTTTCGAAAAGTCCAAGAATGCAACATCGACTCCTGTTCCCTCATCGACAGTCTCGGTCCAGTTGTCACGAGCTAACAGCAGATTCGTCGTACATGAACGATGTTGACGAAACCCATGCTGTTCTGGCGCAATTATGCCGTAGTTTTCCAAGTATCCCATTAACGCATCTGCTATCACCGCTTCCATGACTTTGGCGATCACAGGCGGTAATTGGCAGGATTCGATCGACTTCCTGCTTTGTATATGGGCGTTATTGCACCTTGCTTCCACCTCAAAGGTACGATGTTCTCATCGAAACAGCGCTGAAAAAATGCAGCTAGTGGTTCGGCCAAGTGGATGGCAGCTACCTGTAATGTTTTCGGGTGAATGTTATCGGCCCCGGGAGAGCTGTGTGGACGCAAGGATAGCAGCTTTTGCAGCACCATTTCTGCAGTGAACGTGACGTTGGATAAAACGGGCGGTGGGGTAACTAGTGGCGGAATATACGTCGAGGCTTGTACACCTTGGAAGATTGGGGAGTACTGGGCCCGTAATGCGTTGGCCGCCTCCTTCGCAGTATGTGTATACCCATTGGTCGTATTAAGTGGTGAGATTCCCCGTTGCACCTTGCGAAGTCCATTCACATGTTTGTAAAGAAGCTTTTTGTTCGAACAGAATCGTTTGGCTAGCTCCTGCTGATGCGTTCTCTTGTCTTCGCGAACCAAAAGCACACAGTAGTTGCGATGCGAAACGTATTCCGTCCAGTTTTCTACGCTGGGGTTGCTTTTATACGTGCGCCATGCCCGATCCCTTAGAGTCATGCATTTTCGCGTCCGGCTTCGCAAGAATGTTTTCGCTGTGCGGGGATGTTGGGAAACTTTTGGTGTTGAGGCTTCTATGACTAGTGACGTGATGGTGTTCGCAAATGTCTCCCAGGCTAGTTCTGGGGTGCAGTTAGCTAGAAACGTCCAACTGGTATTCTCAACTAAGGCAGACAGAACGTGGTAACGGATAACAGATTGCCTCCTTTCGAGCTCCGCAGCTGGATATTCGGCGTAGCAGATGTAATCGAACTGCAAAGTCACGTGATCGCTACGGCCCAAAGGACTGCACACATTTAGTCCATCGACCATGAGCTCTTCGTTAGTGAGCACTAGATCTAATATCGATGGGTTGTTTCCTGTTCTGAACCTGGTTGGAACGGTGACGTGGTTATACAAGAAGGTGCTAGAGAGTAGCTCTTGCAAATATGCCTTGAACACCTCTGTCTCGGATGCTGGATTTTCCAAGTCATGGGTGTTGAAATCTCCTGCAACGAGGATGTGGCTGTACTTCTGATTAAGCACGGAGCGAAAAGCGGAGATAAGTCTGTTGTCCCTTTCCGGAGTGGATTTCGGTGGTCGGTAAACCACAGAGAGAAGGCATACGTCGTTGCGTTCCAACCACAGTTTGCACCAAAGGACGTCGGTGACACAAGCCTGGGGATCGTCTATGAGATCACAACGAAGGTTCGTTCGGAAATAAATGAGCACGCCACCGCCCTTGCCCGTTCTGTCGTTCCGGAGAAGTGACATACCCGGTATGGCAATCTCAGCGTCTGCGATTTCGCCGCTCAGCCAGTTTTCGGTGATCATTATGATGTCTCGAGGCTCCGAAGCCAAACGGTGACGGAGTTCTACCAACTTACTTATGAGGCCTTGTGCATTAGTATACATGCAGGATAGTGCTTTTGTAACCAAGAGTGAGCTAGCACCGGTTGTGGTAGAAATGGAGTTTGTGCCGACCGTTAACGGGTCGGCCATTAACCGTTTTTTTGTGGTGAAGTTTGCCTTTGAGTTTGCTTTCGGTTAGACGACTGATCGCGGCCTTCCGGGCCCTGCTGGTCCCCCGTGTTCAGCCGTGCTTCGTGGGATATTGCGGTTGTTGATAAATCCATGCCTTCACAAAGTTGCATGAGTGGATGGTTCAACAATTTGATGGCTCCCCGTGAGTCGTTGGTAATCCGTGGCAGCGTACCTGATGCCTTTAACCGAATTTCCGCTGGCAGCTTCATGCGGAATTTGGACCAGTTTTCCAAGGCGAGCGGTAACATAAACTCAGATTGAAGCACCACCTTCATAAGTCTGGGACCGTTCCCTTTGTAGTTGGGTGAAAAAGGAATCCTGGTCAATCCTGGAGTGAATCTGCACGAAACGCGAACTTCTATACAGTCACGTTAACGGCCTTCGATAGGTGAAGCGGGGGATTCCAGCACTAGTCACGGCTGCTGGATGCGCGCGATCAGCAATGGAAGCAACCGATCTCCTACGGCCTCATTGCTCCCAAACATTCCAGCAGGTAAGAGTCCCAACTATTCTCCTTGTTTCTATTACTCCACCGTCGGATTTAGACAATGTCACCTTCACTGCGGAAGCTGTGTTGAAGAAGTTTTTATCATTGCGTATCCAGAGTTCTCCTGGAGTGGACAACATCCCACCGAAGACTCGGCAGGCAGTAACTAGTGATCTAGCGGATGCACCGGTCGTTTATTTTATCAGCGATATGTAGAGGAGTACTATATTCCACCAGTGTGGAAGCGAGGGGTCATCGCTCCTATACACAAAGGAAGTAGCCGCACTGAGCCAAGCAACTACCGTCCAATAACGCTACTGCCTGTGCTATCCAATTTATGGAACCAATCACCGCAGATGCGCTGAAGATGTATCTGGAAAGTCACATGTTAATAACTCCAGAACAACTTGGCTTTCGTCAAAAGCGTTCATGTACTACTTATCTATTAATTGCATGTAATATCTGGACTGAAACCGTTGATGATGGAGCAGGAGTCCATGTCATTTACCTGGACTTCTCAAAAGCTTAGACCACCGCTTAGACCATCGAATTCTTCCTCAGAACCTTCAGGACTACGGCACTGGCAACCCAATCCTGAGTTGGATTGGCAATTTTCTACCCGAATGACGGTTGGATGTGAGAGTCCGATGCAATTGATGTAGTGTGTGGTGTACCACAAGGCTCAGTGCTTGGGCCACGTCTATTCTTGGTGTTCATTAACGATTTGTCGAGATCAATTGCTTCTGATTTCCTATTTTTCGCTAATGATATCAACATATGGCGAAGGATCAGAGGACCGGACGACCACGAACAGCTCCAGTGCAATGTTAACACCGTGTCGAACTGGTCAGTTCAAAACGCGTTGTGCAATTACGCCGTAGACATAACTACACCTATTTGCTTGGGGCAAAATGATTGCAGACCAGATCCCAAGAACGTGACCTTGGCGGGCTCTTACAGTGATCTCAACTATTTAAAACAGGCTGAGGTAGCTGCGGAAAGAGGTAACCAGGACGTCGGCATGCTGCGAAGGGCATTCGGGATATTTGACCTATCAATCTTCTCAGTGATGCTTAGTACCTACGTGCGTCCATACGTTGAATACGCTATCAAAGCTTGGAAACCTTGGTTGAAGCGCGATCTAGAGGCATTAGAGGCACCACAACGAAGAGGAACAAAGAACCTAAATGACCAGAGCTATCACTCTTACTACCGTAGACTGAAGTTCCTGGGAATTTTCGGCGAACGCTACCAAAGGCTGAGCCGCGGTCTCATACTATCGTACCAAATATTGAATGATCCCAATCACGTTTGTCGACATTTGTTGAAACTTAGCCACAACACGCAGCTCAGGGGTAACTGGTTGAAATTAGGGGATATATATATATATATGATACACAATCTTTGGTACAGATATTGTGCCATCGGAATCATGGTTGAGTAGGAAAACAATATGAATAATAAGAAAAGCGCAACAACAACTGCTTTTTTTGTCTATTTTACCACTCACAGTTTTTGACATTTTTTCAGTTTGTTCTTTTTTAGGGGGGAGGAAGTAGGGACACGGTAACAAACCAATGCACACGTCCGCCACTGACATCGATCTTGAGCCATGGCTTCCAAGGTCTTCAACCAGCAAGTATCCGCATCTCTCGGACCCCAACCGGGTAGTCGACAACAACCGGCCGAGGCCAACTGTTTCGTGAGCGTTTTCATGCGGCTTATCCATGTTGTAGGCTGTCCTCCAGACCGTCTCTTCCAGCCCTGTCCAGCAAGTGCAAACAGCGCACGACGGGGGTAACGCTGGACAGGCATGCGCAGTACGTGTCCCAACCACCGCAGTTGATGCAGTGAGATGAGCTCCTCGAGCGAGTAGCTTCCACGTCCCAAGACATGCTGTCTAACTTCCACATTGCTTACGTGGTGCTGCCACCACACACGGGCAATGGACCGCAGGCAGCGGTTCTCGAAGACGGATAGCCTCCGCAACTCATCTTTACGAATGGGCCAGGTCTCGCAACCGTACAACGGTACAGCACGAACAGTTGCACAATAGACCCGCCCTTTGATGGAGAGACGAATGTCGTGGCGACGCCACAAATGCCTCAGCCTAGAAAAAGCGAGGTCTGCTCTCGATATGCGCATCGAAATCTCGTCTTCAACAGCCCCGCCAGCAGTGATGCAACTTCCCAAGTAGACAAAGCTCTCCACAACCTCTAGTGTCTCACCAGCAAGCGTGAGTGCAGGCAGAGGCACCCGCCAGTATTGGAAGAGAGCCTTGCATTTGGATGGCGAAAAGTACATACCGTACTGTGATGCTTCAATCTCCAAGAGGTTTAATGCAAGTTGGACGACGTGTGGGTCGTCACCCAGCAAGACGATATCATCAGCATAATCCAAATCAGCAACTCGACTACCTGGGAGGAGCTCAACGCCAGCATTCAACGAATCGCCTAGAGCGTTCTTCAAGACATCCTCAATGGCAAAGTTGAATAGGAACGGAGAGATAGGGCATCCTTGTCGAACTCCACTGGAGACCACAAACGTAGGCAAATGATTGCCATAAGCCCTAACCCTGTCCGAGGTCAGACTATATAGAGCACGCAGTATGGAGACGAACTTCTCGGGGACACCATTCCTCAGTAGACAGTGCCACAGTACTGTACGATCGACAGGATCGAAGACTGCACGGATATCCAGGAACACAGCAATCGTTGGCCTCTGATACACATGGCAGAGCTCGAGGATCTGGCGAAGTGTGAAGATTTGCTTGATGCAGCTGCGACCAGGGCGAAACCCAGCTTGTTCTTCTCGTTACAACGATTCGCGTGTTGGGGATAGCTTGCGAAGTATGATGGACACCAGCAGCTTGCAAACGACGGGGACTAAACTTATTCCTCTGTAGTTGGAGCAGATTGTGCGTAGGCCGTTTTTGAAGATAGGGACGACTATCGATTCACCCCAAGATGATGGAACCTTCTCTTTCGACCAAATTTTCGTGAACAAAGCGGTGAGTTCTCGAACCAGCGAAGCGCCACCATGTTTAAATAGAGCTAGAGGAAGACAATCAAGGCCGGGGGCTTTTTAAAACGGTTCATATGCCGGAGCTCCTGCTCGATTTCCTGGGAAGAGAGAGGGTCTGTTGGGGTAGACCACTCGGACCCAGCGCGAGCGTCAGAGGTAGCAGATGGAGCTGGGGGCCAACAAAACTGTGAGCCAAAATGTTCGGCCCATCGCTCCAACCGTCGATAAAGCTTGGTGATTAAGGTGCCATCCTCTTCGCGTATTGTTTCACTTATACCAGATCGAACACCGGTGACTCGAATGAGATGGAAGAGTTTTCTGGTATTACCGGAGAGACTAGCAAGCTCCATCTCCCTAGCACATTCACACCACCAAGCTTCGCGGTCCATTTGCAGACGCTTGCGCAACTCTCGACCAAGGTACTGCCGTTCTTCACTGTGTCTGGAATCCGATGGGAGCAAGCGGCGTCTGTCCATCAGCGACAAGGAGTCGGCGGAAATCCAATGCTTCGGTGGGTGATGGGTAACTCCACAAGTGTAGATACTGGCGGAAACTAAAGCATCTTTGATATGCGTCCACTGCGAATCGAGATCACCGTCAATAGTTGAGCCAAGCAAGGTTGACAGTGAGGCTTGGTACCTGGTTAAAATCGCAGGGTTTTGTAGATTCGCGACGTCCGGTCGATGGCTGGCGCGCTTAGGTGATCCTCCGAAACTCATGCAAATCTTAGCACGAACCAATGCGTGATCGGAGTCTAGAAAAGTTGACCAGTATGATCGGCAGTCCGTTACGCTTCCACGCCATCTGTAGCTGATTGCTATATGGTCAAGCTGGGAGCACTCTTGCGTTTGTGAGGGCGGGCGCCAGGTAGCAGTCTGTCTCCTCGAGTGCCGAAAACTAGTGCTCGAAAGAAACAAGCGATGATCAGAACAAAGAGCAAGCATTCTGTCTCCATTGTCTGATCGACTGCCACGGAGACAAAAACTACCACCAAGGTGATGCTCGCTCGGTGGAAGGCGGCCAAATCGTGCGTTAAAGTCCCCGGCAAGAATGACTATATCAGTCCGTTTGGAGGAACGCAGAAGTTCATGTAGTTGTTGATAAAAGCTATCTTTAACTGCATCCGGGCTGCAGTCTGTAGGGGCGTAGGCGGAGACGACAAACAAGGCACGATTAACGTCTCGACGCCTGCTTAAGTTACATGAACCTCTTAGTCTGACTGCACATAGTCGGCTGTTGACTGGGATCCAGTCAAGCAGGGCTGATTCAGCCCTGGACGCAGTACAACCCCAATACCAGCTTGACCCAGTGGCGGCAGCTTCTGGATCTCCGGAGAGCCGCAAGTAGTATTTGGCGTCAGAGTTTACCGGAGAGGCCATTCTGTTGACGACGCTAGAGTCTTGTAATCTGGTCTCTGAAAGGCAACAGATGTCTACCGAAAGCTTTTCAAGGGTACGGGTCAGACATGCTTGTCGTCCGGGCTGCATCAAAGTTCGAACATTAAACGCTGCGAGGATGAATGGAGAACCAGGTCGAAGAAGAGCTGGAGCTTCGGTGGAGTGAGAGGCGGTTGCGATCGCAGAACATTGAAAACCGGGAGTTTGGCTGTTACTCCCATCAGCAGCGAGACGTGGGTCGTTTGTGACGGTGACCGTAGAAGACATCAGAGTACATGTGGGTGAAGGACGGGAGGTGGGGTGATCTGTGAGTGGAGGTTGAGCGGTTGAGTTAGCACAGAAGATAGGCATAGCAGTGGCAGTAGTAAGCGGTGTAGTCCATGAGTAGTCAGTGGGCGTGATACTACCCGGTTGCCCAGGCCGAAGTAGGGGTTGTCTTAGGGGCACTACCCTGAGCCTTTGATCAAAGATCTAACCTACAAGGCAGCAGGGCGATGTGAGGGCGTCGCAACCCGTTGGGAACCGGTGACCAAATAGATGGTTCATACGCCTTTCGGTCCGTGAAGGACCAGGGGCCCAACGCACCCTTAAAGTACGATGCCACTCAGGGAGGGGCATGGGGCAGTGACTTTATTTAGTGGCGAGTCACATCCGCCATGTCGCAGTGTTGTTAAACGGACATTTGTGGCTTTTTATAGGGAGAACGCTTGTCAAGCAGAAACCCACCACGTCTTGGAACACTGCCGCCGAACCATTTGATGGAACGGGAAGAACCCGAACCACCCAGCTGGCACCACGAGGAGGTTATTCGGCAAGCCGGCCGTCAAGCGGGTCGATGTAATTACTGTTGCCTTCGAGTTTTCGAACCCTTGAACGTACTCGCAGTCATAGTTGTATCCTCCCCTACCTTGGACGCATTTTTGAAGACGATTGGCTGTTGCTCTTAGCTCCCAACACTTTGTTACCTAATCTACGCTATTGTGGATTACGCCAATCATGCCTTTCTACAGGATGTATGTATCAAATGGATCCAAGTGAGCGACCATCTTTTACTATTCCCACGCCTTACATCAACTACCACTTCGCCCGTGTTTTTCGCACGCTTACACTCGACATTTTATTGTTGACGTTGTTTATCAGAGCATTCATCTTGGTAGACCCTCTGTAGAAAACCCGCATATACGTTGATTTCTCATATTCACCCCAACCATATTACGGTACGTGTCGAGCACTTGCTTTTATCCCGTGATAACTCACTTTTCTTTGTTCATCGTGGTGGGATTCGATGCTTAGGTGAGGGAAACAGGCGCACATGGTGTGTCGGCCGCCGACGCTGTAGCACGTTCGGGCTGAAGTGTCTCATTTGCATCCCTATGGTCGACGGTGCGCACAACGTGCTACCTGGGTGCGTCTGAGGTCATATTGGCTGAAGGCGTTGGACCATACAAACAGCTACACACCTGCAGAAGTGAGTGCCAGACGCCCGACTCAGACCACTTTAGTAACGGATCAACTTGTTTACTACTGGAAGCAACTCCTGAGCTTCCACACCTTTGCTACTGCCGAACCGATCAGCATTCGGTTGTATCAAGCGCTTTTGTGTGCACAAAAGAAGCTAATCAAAGCTGTTAAGCTACCTTGGCCAGACAAAACGGATCCTGCTGAGGTCCGCTGTAATTGTTCAACTACGCCTTTGTCCTAGTTGGTCGTTTGTTGCTGGTTCATGCCCTTGGTCGGCACGTGATGGAATCTCATTTGAACCGATCGAATCCGCTTCTACACCCCTTGCTATTTCCCCCATTTAATTGTATCCGTCTAAAGATGAATCATCTAAAACAATTGTCCACCTTCGGTCTTTTGTTCTTGATAATTAAGTAAGCACTTTCTAGTTACTCAACTCCTTTGCTGTTCAGCCTAATTCGCTCACTCAATGAGCTAACTTGGCCGAGGAATAGTGTTGAGCCGGGTTTGCTCCCTAGCTACCTTGATGCTGGTGGCACTGTTCCCACGAAGAAAAGGGCTGCTCATTATTCCTATCTGTTCCCGTAAACCTCGGCTGTCGCGAAGTCAGCAAAAGGTGCCTATTAAGGACAGTCAGACTAAGGTACTTTTGATTATGCCTGTACGACATGCGAATGACCTTTGCTGGTCCATTTCGCAGGTTGGAGATCGATTGAGAGCGACGGCAAATCGGTTGCCTGTTCAAACACGTCTGGTTTCTAGAGTGTATGATTCAAGACCATCCCCCGCTGGCAGGGTCTACTCGATAGATGAAATCCAAATTATCACAGGCGTCTGTGGCTGAAGAGTCTACAGTTTACTGGTTAGTTTATCGACTAATCTGCTTTAATATATTGTCGCCGAGGCTAGGCACCTAAACGCATGCTTTCATGGATAGCCGATCCCGCCTTGGGTTATTATGTCCTTTTCGTTGTGGATATACGCAGAGCGTCTTCTTCGATAAAATTTGAAACATTAACTGTGATTCATAGCCAAGCGTCCTATGCAAATATCGTGTATCCGTTTACTTACATGTTGAAATGATCTCGGAAGGTGATGAGGTTATTTTGGATCAATTTCTAGAGTCATCAAAAAGTACCTTGGCTGCATGTGCTGTTAACGGAACAATGAGATAATACGGATGAAAAAAACCAAGGGTTGACGAATCCCATGGAATAGTTCGAGTGACACACATAAATTAGAAAAAAATGTCACAATGAATAAACCGTGCACCTGCGCACTTCCCGTAGTATCAATGTTGAGTACATGTGAATCCGTCTGACCCGGGTTCGTAGGGGGTTGATGAGCGCACTTTTTGTTTGCATCTTGTAGACATTCGATAAGCGACAGTCATGTCAGGCGATGCAACTGGAATAATGCAGTGGTCATCGAACCATTTACATGGCGGGTCGGATAAATAGAAAAAGGCTGGCTCGCGTCGGATAATCGGAAATAATAACTAACATGAGCCGGATATCTGAGAAAATGTTTAGCGTGGGCCGCGTACTCATTCTGCACAATAGTTGGAAGCCACAACGTAAATGCTGGAAAAAAAGAAAGAAAACACCACAGTGTGTCCACTTTTCCTTTCTTAGCAGTCATACTGAAGACTGAGATACGAAGGATCGGAACAATGAAAAGATATTGAATTACAAACATTGTAAAAAATCTTATTAAAACACCAGAACTACAGCTCACCGGAGGTACACGTAAAGCTCATTGGTACCCTCCATAATATATCGTATAATAATGGGTATATATAAAGGGCATATATATATGTATATATACATATATATTACTGTGGTTGGCGGCACCCGGTTTCGGATTTGCCTGTCACTGTAGACAGCCACAGCACGCCCGCGACTACAGAAGGATCATGGATGGTTTACGCTGCACCACCCACAGCTCCATCCGCACACCCCATATCTAGTGTAAACCCGAAGGAATAAGACCGGGTGGTATGTGGATGGGAGTCACATTTCATCAACGAAGCTGGCCCACACTTTCTCACGGGAAAACACAAACACGCTGTATTTGGTGAATCAAGCGCACACAAGGCGGTGGCTGGACCCTAGTCCGCTCCACGCTGAGTGCATGGAACCACTCTTCGAGCCTAGCACGGCCACAAGGACCGTGCACCCCGTCCCCTCCAGCAACGACAAACTGTCTCCTGGAGCCAGTATGAACGAGGTAGTGGGTAATAGACAGGTAGGTAACTTCTCAACATGCACATCAAGTGCAGCCACACCGAAGATATCAGGTAACAGCCAATCACTTGAAATGACGAGATGAAATAAAATTAATCGGATAATGCATACAGCTACGGAGACAAAACTGTTCACTAAATGAGCTTAGAAGCAAAGGCTTCCGAACGAATCCGCGATAAGTTCAAGAGGTCAGAAAACATCTTTTAAGAAAATGCCACAAATACGAATATGTTCTCGAAATTAACTACAATTCGCTTCAGCAACATGTGCAAGTTTATAGATAGTACAGATAGACAATAATATGAGAAAGAAACTCATTGGGACAAAATTAAAACCCACCGCCTGGAATAAAGGGGCTTGGCATGCAAGCACACGGTTAGTAGATCGAATGTTGCGTACCTACTAACCCTGCGCCTGTTCTGTCTACGTTCTCTGCAGGACCCGTCGTCGCTTCGGTGGCGGTCCCGAGTGGTCTCGCTCATGACTCACTAGACCTGCTTGACTCAGGCACTCGCGACCGCATGTGCTACAGCACCATGCGCTCGATGTCGATGGAGTAACACTCATCGGCACTTGCCGCTTCTTCTCTGCGTGCATGAGGTCTTCCTCCCGCACTTCGGCAACTGCCTTCGTGATCAGATCCCGCCATGCACGCCGATCAACCGCCTTCGATTCCCATGATCTGCAATCAAGATTAGAACGTGAGAGGCTCACTTTAATCATGTCCTGATAACGTAAGTTTGCTCTCCCCACATGCAGCTTCCCAATACTCAGCTGACCATATAATAGTTGTTGCGGTATCCGCGTTGAATCCATACGCCACACATAGCCGAGGCACCTCAGGTGTCTCAGCAAAAGTATGCAGTCCACTGCATACACTCCACTTCGGCGCAACACTTCCGTGTCTGCAACTCTGTCGCCCCATCCGATGCGCAGAATCCGTCGCAAACATTGTTGATGGAACCGTTCGAGATATCGCACATCCCGCCGGTACATCATCCACGTTTCCCTACCGTACAGAAGAACGGACAGCACCATGGATTAGTACACCATCAGCTTCGTGCCCAAGGTAAGCGGATGGTTGTTCCACACTCGGTACTCAAGCTTCTCGAATGAGGTCGCTGCCTTCGACAAGCGGATACGCAGCTCACTGTGTAGCTGCTGATCGCTCGACATCACACTTCCAAGGTAGCAGAAGCGAGAGGTGGTTTCTAATACTTCAGCACCAATGCTGGTTCGCGGCAATATTGAAGACTGCATCTCCGGTGAAGGCTGAAAGAGACAGACAGTTTTGCTTGTGTTGATGGTGAGCCCGAATTTGGCCGCTGTCGAAGCCAGAGCAGTAGCCATGTACTGCAACTCATCCGCGCTGTGTAAAAACAACGCACAGTCGTCAGCGAAGAGCAATATACGGATAGTTGTCTCACAGACCAGAGTTCTCGGACCGAAACGAGAGATGTTCAACAACGCACCACCAATATGGTGCTCCGCACGAACACCGTTAGCACAAGCCGTACCAAAAGCACATCATTTCATGAAGGTAAATATTAAACAGGGCAGGAGCTAAGACACAGCCTTGTTTCACACCAGAGACAACTGCAAATTCATCCGAGGTCCCTTCACTCAGCTTCACCCTCGCTCGTATACCACTGTGTAGACATTCAATTAAACTTACAAACTTACGCGGGCAACCAAACTTACCCAACACCAGCCACAATGCCTCGCGGTTCACCGTATCAAATGCCTTGGTGAAAGCAGCAAAAAGCGATTACAACGGCTGATGTCGTTTTCTGCACTTCTCCTGCAATTGACGAGCAGGAAACACCATATCTATAGTGCTGCGACCCGAACGGAACCCACACTGCTCTTCCGCCACGTTAGGTTCCACAACCTGACAGACGAGGCGGTTGAGCAGCATTCGGGTAATCACCTTGCCCACACAACCCCGCAAGTTGATGCCAAGATAATTCGTGCAACCTTTCTTGCTCACTTTGTCCTAGTACATTGGTAGCACAAGGGCATCTTTCAGCTCATCAGACACCTCTTGCTCAATCCATACGCATTGCATCAAGTGGTGCAGCGCAGTCAACAATGCGTGTCCGCCGTGTTTTAATACTTCAGGCGGGATCCCGTCAGCACCGGCACACTTACCGCTTTGCAGCTCAGCAATTGCACGTTGGGTCTAAACCAGTGTCGGTGTGTCCGCCAGACTCGACTTCACATCCTACTGCTTGAGGCCGTTTAAAGTAGGCCAGTCCATCTCTGAACGGTTGTTCAATAGACAGTCAAAGTGTTTCCACCGGACCTGCATTATGTCTGCAGTCTGTGTGCAGGTAGCACCTGAACTTCCATCGATCAGCATCCTCACTGGCTCCAACCTGGGTCCATACACCGCCTTCAAAGAGCCAAAGGATTCCTTGTGTTGGCGGCGTTCGGCGTACCATTCCATCTGCTTCGCCTTCTCCGTCCACCATGCAATTTTAATGCGACGGAGCTTTCGGGTCAGTCGCCGTCGAAGTTTGCGAAACTGACTACTCTTCCCCAAGTCACTGGGGTCTGCGACATGTGCAGCAAATGCTGCAATCTTCCCCGACACCAATGCGCCAATCGTCGCATTGTTCTCATCAAACCAATCAGACCGCTTACAGTTTGCGCGCCCGATGGTCTCCTCGGCAGCAGCTGTCACCTGATCGCGAATGTGGTGTCACCGGTCAAGCACTGTGGCTATGCATTCCACATCACACAGGCGTACAGCTATCGCCTTCTCCAGCTCAGTACGTTTCGCCACAGTACCGAGGGAGAGAATGTTAAATTTACACCGATTCACGGTGGGAGTGCAATACATAGACTTACAAAAATATATGTACAGTTCGGCCCGTACCAAGTTGTGATCAGTGCCACACTCTGCTCCACGCAGTACACGTGTCATGCGCACTTCACGCATATCACGCTGACGTACGATGACGTAGTCGAGCAGGTAAGCGTGACCGTTCCGTGGGTGCGTCCAAGTTTCTCTGGCACTCGCACGCATTGCAAACTGAGTGTTCGTGATCGTCAGGCCGTGAGTGGCACACAGTGAGAGCAGCCTGTCACCGTTCGCATTCGCTGAACCAATGTCGTGCGAACCGATAACATCTGTTCACACCGATGCAGCGCACCCAACGTACGCGTGGAAGTCACGCAGTAGAAATAGTCGGTCGCTCCTCGGCACAGACCGTATCACGGAGGATAACTGAGTGTAGAATTGATCAAGGGTGGTATCAGGATAACACATGCTCGGACCGTACCTGTTTGTAAAAGTGATAAACTTACCTCTTCCGAGTCGTAGGCGAACAGTCAACAGTCGCGCGCTGATGCCTGTTGGTTCACCCACCAGTTGGCCATAGAGGCGATCGAATATTGCAAATCCGACTCATGCTCACGTGGTGTTGCGGCGGCGTTGCCAACCCAGTACAATGTGTCGCCAGCACCTGCTTCATGCAACTTGCCTTGCTCAGCGTGCTGGCTTCCACTGAGTGCCGCAATATCGATGTGGTATCGCGCCAGCTCCATCACGACGATTGCAGTGCGTCACTCGGGACGTTCACTCGAGTTCCGGTCCAGTAGTGTGATCACGTTTCAGCACCCGATGCTGAGTGCTTTGCGCGCAGGCGTACGAGTGCATTGGCGCGCAATCGCACGCGAGGTGGCGGTTGTGCTCCGGAGATTTGCTTGAGGGGCTGCACCCGGAGCCTATAGGCTCAATAGCCTGACCCACAAGGCAGTAGGTTGTTTGAAAGTTAGCACATGGTCATTTCGCTGACTCATGCGAGTGGGTGTCCTGGATCTTAGCAGGGAGAAGGGTGTAACCCAACTCCCACCCAGCGGTCACCAAGAGGAGGCGTCCAGGACATGAGCCAATGGCACAACAGAAGCAGCAGTGGGTAGACCGTCTGTCAGGATCCAGCCACCACGAGTCACAGCGCGCCATAGGCTCTCCCATCAGATATATATATATATATATATATATATATATATATATATATTAGTATGTGCGTGCGTAGACGCTTTGAAGGCTTGAGCAAAACATTTTTACCAATGCTAAATCAAAAACAGTGGTCGGACTGTGTACCGGTGCTGCTAACAAGAGTTTAGCATCACGAAAATGTAGGAAACTCCCCAATTTGCTGTCTCAACTCAATTACGTACTGACAACCTGCAATTCTTTTCTCATACCTAGCAGGTATAACTCCAAACTGACACATACATAAACAAGTGGCGTCCTAATAAGCGACGATCCATGTGATATGTGGTTCAGTGGGGTTGACCAACGGAAAATTGTGATACAAAAGTGTGAGGTAGACAGAAACACGATAGGATGCACGGATGAATGGGTTTCAGGTATGATCACTCACATCAATGTTGAAGCGATGTGGAGTCACTAATGTTACGGCAATACGGTGTCACATGTAGCAATCCTGAAGTGGCGGGCTCTAGTGTGCAAACAACGTAAGGTCACATACAATACGACGCGCAGTGTCAAATGTAAATCGTATTACAGCATCTCGTGCTCCATACGTTTTACCAAGCAAATTGCCTTACAGTGGGTAGTCCGGATGAATTGATTTCACGGGCCAAATCAGGCTCTCAAAAAAGCTATGTAATATCTGCAGACTGGTCTCAGGGATTAGTTATCGCAGAATAGCTTTAGAAGGTTTAGTTGCTCAGTTGTTCGCCGAGCTTGGCAATTTGGTCGCAAACGTTTCGTCACCAATCGGGGTGACATCATCAGTTCAGGGTTGGATATAATTTGGTCGCGGAAGCTCTTACCAGGCAAATCCAGGAATGGTAGGTTGAGTTGTTAACTTTTATTGCGCAGCTTCAGTTTAGAGCGAGGGGATGTACTACATTATGCGGATCGGTAAGGAGCGTTCCATAGCTGACGTAAACGAAGGCCGAACCAGGGTGTCGCCGCCTTTCAAACACCTTTACCACGTTACAAGAACTAACGGGTGGCAGATTTCCCCATATTGGCATTTGTAAGTGCTGGACACAACAGTGAGCATGGAACGAGTAGGCGGAAGATGTAATCATGACTTGCTATAAGGCCACGATCTACATGCCTGGATGTGGGTCTTAATGGATTTGCTCGAAACAGAAGTATCTACGCTGCGTAGGTATCAATGAAAATGCTGGTTAGGGAATTCAACGCAGTAGTTATTGTGAGCGACCACCACTGGGTGAAACGGATAGGTTTACCTCTAATTATCCAAAGAATTACGAGTCTGAGGGCCGCAAATGAAAAGCAACAGTGCGATAGTGCAAAGGTAACCGAGTACGGAATTGCAATGACTCACATGTTCATCCATCAAACGGTAAATACGACAACAAAAAGAAAAATATCGGCGTGCAACTAATAAAATATAGTTCTTACGCTCTATTTTTGATCTAATTGTGGAGGAAAGTGTTTGCGCAAATAACTTTAGCTTTCTTTGTGAAATCCCTACCTTGATCTGCCTGGCACACCGTCAGCTTACCGTATTTATTCACTGTAGGCAATATCTGTAGTGGCGGCAACGATTGTTACAAAATACTTTTTCTCTTGGAGTGGGCATCTTACCCTACACTGTGGGTAAAACGCCCACCCATGTTGGGGTACGATGCCCACCAATGGGCATTAAATAAAACCAAAGATTTTATAAGCATCGTCTGTTTCACAAGTGTAGCACACATAGACTTTAGCAATTCTCAAAGTGCAATCCTCGGGGGCCCACATTTGACACATAACGCAGGTGACCCACATTTCAGCAGATCGACTGCGAACAAGTTTTCCTCGTCGACAGAGCAGAGCCATTCAACGGATTCGTACGAAGAAGTGGACGTCTTTGACTTCTTCATTTTACTGGCCTTTTTTGCCTCTTTTCTGCTACTGCTTTGCTTTTGTTGTAGTGGAATTATAGATGGTGACTCTGTAAACACTTCGGCATATTCAACTTTGCGGCATCTTTTCTGCTTGCTTGGGATGACTGCTTTCGGAGCAGCGCACAAGTATTCAATGACCTGAATTGCAGTCAACAATGATCGCATGGTATTACCAGAAGCCTTAAGGTTTGGAACGTCAACTGACGTTGAAGGAACAGATCTACTGTAAGCAGATTGGATCATTACTGAAGACGAAAGCAAATGGTCATGATCTATAGATACTGAAGTTGGTGTGATAGTTCCAAATTCAGCAGAAGCGTCTGCTGATGCGGAGTTCCCTTGGAGTGTAGTTGCAAGCAAGCGGCGAAGAATGACTTGATAGACACAAATACCCTATGGCTCATTAAACTGGGCAGCAATAAAAACATTCTCGTTCAACCAAAGGGATTAAACGCCCAAATGCCGCAGGACGCCCATGGGCGTCTTATTCGCAATGAGGGCAACCCAAAATAATTAATGTCATTGGAATGTATTCACTTCGCAGGTTAGCCACTGTCAGTGACAGTGGAAAGTAAGTGGTGCTGTGGCATCATCATTATATCATTATACACGTCAGCTAGAGGTGGGAAACACTTCAGCTACTGTGCCGCAATACAAAATGAAAAAGGAAAATACAAGAGTTGCATGTCAGCTGAGCTACCAACAACGGATAGGCATCGTTCCGGTAAGCCACCAGCCGGCTACTAGGCAAAAAGAAAAAATTATTGTGTTTTACGCTAAGCAATGGGATCATAGGTGGAGGGGAGGCTAAAAGGAATGGGGAGGGACAAAGAAACTCACAGCAGGAACGCCACTGAGGTCGGCTGCTTGCCATGTCATCAAGTGTATCCAGCCAAACGTGTTCACCGTCTTTTGGACCCCAACCAGGGAGCCGTGACGCTTCAACCGAGGCCAGCACAGAAGTGAGGGCCTTCATTCCTCTTGACCAAGTCATCTCTTGGTGGTGCTATATCCCAGTTAGCTTGCAAATTCTGTAACTCAGCCAACGTCCCTCATGGATCAGTGGCTTAAGATGTTGGCTATTTGGCATCTACCTCTAGCGGTCATGGGTTAGATCCCCAGTAGGGGACCGAGGGAGTGCGCACCACTGACGAGCCCCGTAGGGTGAAACGAGTCTGATGCTGTTCTGGACTACGCTGTGCTATGTAGCTTGTGGATGAATGCTTTAAAACACTACATCTACAATCCTACTCCTCACGAGTAATTAAGTTTATTGTCTCTTAGCTGTTAGTAGAACATAACAAAGGGGCTCGTTCGATCAATAATTTAACGTTAAGTTGTAAGCTAAGAGGAAAGTGCTTTTTCTACCCTTCCGATTCATATAGACTTAGTTGTCATGACAAAAATTTGATGAATTAACCAGTAGGAAGGGCAATCGGTAGCAGATTTTTATGTATGAAACAGGGGAGGCGAAACGAAACTATCGACGTTACGACCTGGGGTGGAATAGGGATCGCATTGGAAAAATACATGAGTGGGCCTCTTACCCGCAGTGGGCGTCTTACCCCACTATATCCTACGCCCTTTTCATTTCCACGTTTTTTCACTGGATATGGGATGTGTGGGTGGAACTGTGGGTGGTGCAGCGCAAGCCACCAATAGTCCCTCTGTAGGCGCAGGCGTCCTGTGGCTGCCCCTGTGGAGGCCACAGTGACAGGCAAATCCGGATACGGATGTCGCCGATATATATATATATATATATATATATATATATATATATGAACAAAAACCGCAGAGGCAACTGACTGAAACTACTTGAGTACTGAACCTTCTACAGTACCGGTGGAATTGTTTTCACCTGGAATTTTCGGGTTAAGGAACATTTCCTATAAACCTGTTACTTCTTATCCTAAATTTTCATTTCCAAAATTATATTGCACATCGTTATCGTCCCCCGCACTTTGGTATAAGGACCGTGATACTCCGGACTACTTCTGAGTTAAACTTACTACTATTATATACTACAAATAAATAAATAAAATAAAATAAAACTTTTATTCTCGGCAAGGTGAGGCACACCTTTACAGGCATGATCATTTTGACAAAACAATGCGTGCTCAAGAATTTGCAAAAATCCGATATGTTTGCCATAACAGTGCTTGTTTGTGCAGGGGGAATGTAAGTATGTCATTGTGTGTGCGTTTATGTAGCCGTGTAATTTGCGCTTGTAACTGTGTTGCTCCATTCTTGAATGTTTGCTATCGTCAGCAATGTGCAAGTAGAGGATTGGTGTCCGTGGGTTGGAAAGGATTATCCAGATATCCAATGGGCAGTGACTTTATTTTGTGGCGAGCCACGACCGCCACGTCACAGTGTTGTTAAGCAGACATTTGTGACTTTTTATAGAGAGAACGCTTGCCAGGCGAAAACCCACCACGTCCTGGAACACTGCCGACAGTGCAGTACAGACGTTGATTACTTTATTTTGCTCTCAGGGAATGTCGAATAAAACTAATTCACCACGCTATCTAGTACGCGAAGCTAAATCACGTTTCCCGCCATCTCTATATATCCATCTACTCGGAGCATTCGTTTCCTTGGACTTAGTATACAGAGGTGTGGCGAGGGGGTGGTCCGCCCGGGGTCGCATGTGACAGACTGCGGCATTTTAGTACCGTTTCTTGTTCGATTCCAAGTACAAAGGAGAAAATTTCCAGCTACCCTAAGGGTTGAATATTTTCTTGTTACTCTTTATTATCAGTATCACTGCGCCGTGTGTCACACTTGCGCAAAGGTTCTTCGAAGTCTTCTTCTTATTTGTCCCCTTGCAACCAAAATCATCACATTTACCTCAGTGTCCCAAACGACTAGCCATTTCATCGACAATTAATGTGTACTTTACCCTGAACAGATTTTGTGGCCTTCGCTGGTCTATTCTGCTACCAGTCAGGACGAAAATTTTTACCACCGTCCCGGGTGGCAAAAGTGGCTACTAGGCAATCAATAGTACACCATCATTTATCGCTTCGTTTTCATCTTGATGACGTATATACCCCTTACTCTTTCAATTCTTACTTCAGCCTTCCTGTGAGACTTGCTAAACAGCCATGTTTCCCCCGATAAGTAATGGTTCATCGCTCAGTGAACGACAGTACAAACGTTCGATTCACACTGAGCTGTGGTTCCAATGAGATTGTGTTTTGCAATCTGTCCACACAAAGGGTGTTACAATCAAATCGGTGGCGAGTTCCAAGTCGTAGCGCCAAAAGTCGCTTGCGAAATTCAGTGATACGACAGTGCCTACCACCAGCAGGTTCGTCAGGATTTCGAGCCATAACTCTAACACATCTGGCCAGAAACTGAACGAAAAGTAACTAGCCTTACAGAGCAGCTTTTGGGGCGAATGGTACACGTGCTGTAACGAACAGAGGTGTACCTCAAAATAAAGTTATGTTCGGATTAATATTATACGTCATCACAAAATCCCACTGCGGTTGATCAGAAACAACAACCACTGTGTCTAAGTGCTGCCATTTGAGGATTGTAACAGCCATTAAGCTGTTAAATGTTGATTGTCACAGAGCCCCTCTCTTGTTAGATAACCACACTCCATTTGGAAATTCTCTTGAGTACACAGTTTAGAAGAATGCTACTTGTGGCGCGATTTCTAAAAGTAGCGAGTGCTTTGAATGTAAATTGACAAAGCGGCTGCCGGTGGCATTGACTTTCAGGTTCCTAAAGTGCTAACTACTACTGATGATAAGGGAAGGTAAAAGGTGTTTCTAACAACGTTGACTCGCAGTCAGTCTAGTCCTCAGTGAAGGAGGGATTCCTCTAATTCTGACTTAAGTAAAACATTGCACCCCTTTCAACCATTTCGTCAAGGCAGAGAGAAGACAGAGGTTGCAATTTGCCAACATTTTGATTGTTCTCTTCAGTCGCAAACACAATAAGATCCGAACCACACAAACAATGATATACATGGAAAAAACAGCACTCAATATAATGGAACAATGGATTTATGCGGGTATAAAAGCTAAAGCTTGACAAATCCCGTAGGGTGATCAGTGCGAAAATCATAGAAGTGTGGAAAATTCAATGGAAACCAATTCAGTAAAATCGTTTAACAACGAGTCACTACAAGCTTGTGGACTCACCGAGTTTGAAGTGTCAAAATAATAATCCACTATAACTCGGAGGGAATCATGAGGCATGGAGTATTTGGTTAAAAGAGTCACTGCCCCTTGAAATTCGCATGGCGCAAAGTGTTTGAGTTTGAAGCGTCCAAATATACATCCACTGTTGAAATAAGCGTGGGGGAAAATTATTTTTAAAGTATCGATTTTGGATCTCTCAAAACTAGACTGTACTATGGGAGATAGTGCAATGAAGTGAGGGCATTATCAACTCGATTTTTGAACTCGATCAGGTTGGGTGCACTGACTACAGATTCCGGGAGAGCATTCCAGGCTTGGCAAACACGCACGGAAAAGAAATTCCGTCGACATTCCAAACGGCTGTACTGCACTGCCAGCTTCAGATGATGGCCTCTCAGGTTGTTGTTGTTACTGAGCTCCAGCAGATGGCGGCAGGTATGATTGGGGTCTGTCAGAATCTGATAAGCCAAAATCAAATCTCCCCGTAGTCTTCGATATTGACCACTAAATATCCTGAGCGGTCTCAGCCTGTCTTCGTAGCGTAACTGGCCTAAACCTTTCACAGTCAAGACCAAGGCAACCGAATTGATGGCCTCAAGAGTTTTTGTGCACATAGCACAAGTTCATGGGACTTAATTAACAACACCTCACTAATGGCCAAAATTATCGTTTTTTTTGTGGTGTAATAACACTTTGAACACTCTCTCAGGGTTCACATGACAACTGGTTGCCACAAGGGGTTTGGTCATGGACAATGCTGGGCTCTGATTAATTTCCAGATCCGTCCCATTTGGTTGCGTAAACACTTGCCCCAACCACTTTGGCAAATGTAAAGCTATCCTCTGAGCTAACTGACGGTTTGCTCTGCCTATGTAAATGTCACCCTAACCACAGGTGAACTGATTAACTAAGTGAGAGGTCGAGATGCTCTGACGGTTATGAAGAACAAGTCGTCGCATGGTATGCCTGAGCCGCAACTGGGCTGTCGTGTAGGTGAGCGTTAGGAAGGACCGGAGCTTGTGTCCGGTATCCTTTGCCATTTAGTCCCCTTTGAATGGTAAGAACAAATAAACATCCTTTTACTCAGCCGTCGGCACCGGTGTTTTCATGCTGGGAGGTCTACTGTGTACTTGAATAAATTTCTCAGGATACACATTAGAAATTAACGTCTTGCGCGGAATTTCTTCTTCGGTTTTATGGTTTCGAGGCTGCAGATATATCTTGCCCGGTAAAAGAGAGTTTTCACTAAGCAGTGTTTGTATGCAATCGGGACGAATCTTGAAAAATAAAGGTACTGTCCACTCTAAGTCGGTCACGGTGAACACTGTGATGCAATGTACCTTCAGCCCGTCTTCTAATGAGTATATCCAAAAAGGCCAGGCAACTGCGTTGTTCTACTTCATGGGATACCAATGGATTAGGGTGAATAGAATTCAGGGTGGTCATCCGCCGGGTAAAATGTTCTCCGCTGGTGAAGACTAAACTGTCATCTATATACCGTCCGTACAATTTCGATTCACCAATTATGGCAACAACTTTCTTTTCTATCAAGCCGAGAAAGATGTGGGCTAAAGCTGGTCCTAGAGAGCTGTCCATAGCGACCCCATTGACCTGTTTGTTTGCGGTCCCCTCAAACTCAAACCGCATGTTCTTGGTGCACAATAGAATCAAAGCCTTTAAATACTCCACTGGCAAGCCCACAGACATATTTTGGCTCAAGATAAAATCACATAAATTATTCACCGTCTCACGTAAAGACATGTTTGTGAATAAGGAGTCCACACCTATTGAGTACATGAGCTCTGCACCCAGTGACACTTGTTCCAGCATCTCGCTCAGTTCAAAGGGTCTTTCAGGCAATATGTAGCGAGGAGTTTACGAACCGGATTTAATAGTTTCGCCAGCCACCGCGCGACATTGTGATAAGACAAATTGTTCATGCACATAATCGGGCGTAGCGAGTATCCTGCTTTGTGTAACTTAGGAACGCCTCTCATTCTGGGTGTCTGCGTCCCCGTCGGCTCTAAGTGCCTGTACTGCGACTCATTGATGTAACTATGTAGCAGGAGGATCTGGATGTTGTTTTCCTTTGTATTATCTAGCTGGAACTTCTACATGTCTCCCAGAATGGACTCCATCTTTGAAATGTAGTCAAACCTGTTCATTACTACAATGCCCGAACCTTTAGCCGGCTACAGGAACATTAAGTACTTTATTTGTTTCAACTCGCTGATCCCCGTATAGTGTTCAGTTTACATACAGCACCTCTAGCTTATCGGCGTACACAGGGATTGGTTCGCAATACCTACCAATTTCGCCCGAAACTAACCCGCATCTTCCGTCGATCTTAGCGAGAGATCATTCATAAGTAATTCCGATTTCTCTGACGAGATAACAATGATTAGAAGAACTAGAATTTGTGAATCGCATGAACGATGCATTTTCCACTTTAGGGGTCACGATATGTGCAGATAACTTAGTTGGCATATTCATTTCAGCTGTTTGCGATTCAGCACTTATTACCTCAGCTAGGTTCATAGTGTTCATCAGAATTTCGAGTACTCATAAACGAGAACTCTGTAGGTACCTACGCACTCCACTTTTCTAATTCCATTTCCATTTCCTCAAATTCGCAAGGCCATCTGTTCAGGTCCACTCACTCTTACCGTAGAGCAATACTTCCACATTGCTCTTATTTTTATCTTGTGTCTCCTGTTTTCAGCCAATCGCCACAGTTTCCAGTTTGAACTCTGGAGTCTACAGTGCGGACTCGTGTCTTGATGCACAGGAGAAAAGACGATTAATTGTGACCTTCACTAACGGGTGCCGCATAATCCATATAATGATCGATCAGAAGCAACAAGTTTCATCCGATGCACATCAAACACCCAGCGGATGATCACATCTCATGTTTGGAGCACTGCCCAAATGCAACCATCGACCACTGTGCAGTGATTATGTTGTTATTTTATTTTTCATCAGCTTAATTTCCCAGAATGGGATTTCACCGAATAAAGGCATTATTTTCATTTGTCACTTTGTTGTGACTACTGGTTAATGTCAGCAACTCATAGGGGTTGTAGGCTAAGCGTATCCATTAGAAAAATAGTCGTAGTGATTGTTTTATTGTTCACAGTGATCCAAGCAGCGGTTAAAATAGATCCTCTGAAATAAAAAATGAAGGGAAGTGTTTGTTTCAGAGTTGGAATATACGGTACAGCTGAGAACATGCAACCATCGAGCGCAGCGTCAGAAGGCGCGTTCTCCGAGGGTTATTGCGACAGAGAGCGCAAAAGAGGCTATGGTTAGATCTGCGAGCTAAGCGTGGCACAGTTGAACAAATGGTATAACTACCTAGCATTCAAATATACTCCAGTGCGTACTGCTTCCTAAATGGCGTCAACTAGAATGATTGCAAACGTTCTGGAGGTAGGAAGATGAGGAACTATGGTAACTGGATGGCGCACCTGCCCATTCGCGCAATCGATTTGTACCTACCTGAAAGAGGCATTCGGTGGACGTTGGATTGGTCGCGGAGGACTGATAGAATGGCCTGCGCGATCACTGGATCGGAATCCCATGGACTTTTTCCTATGGGGATACTTGAAGCGCATTATAGAACGAAACACAAAAAACCTGGATGAACTGAAAGAAAACATTGCGGACGAATGTAGGCAGATTTCGTTCGAAACATTACAGAAAGTGCTCGCCAACACCATCCGGCGAATGCTCCTCTGCAGCCAAAAAAGCGGGGGAACACTTCGAAAATCTAATTCGTTGATATTTACAGACATTTCCCAAATTCCATGTAAATATAAGTAAAGAAATGAATAAATGTATGTTCTCGATTTTACATGGGAAACACCATCGAAGGCCCGATCAATTTGTATAACTAGCAATTGTCTGACTGTGAGGACAATAGTTGTATCCATGACTACATTGTCATGTTGCCTCATCGTGCCATCATTGCGTCGGGGCAGACTGAAATCTAAGCGCATTGTCACGTCAAATTTAGGTCAAGAATTCGTTTTTATGAACACAAGGAGAGTGAATTTTCAGTTGCAACACACATGCGTTCGAAACGGTAAGGCGAACAACGCTGTAATTTTACAATGTGTTCTTGGCAGTATGATTCCCTTTAGCAGCGAAAGCAGACTAATTAAAGCTTACGGGTTTGTTGGGATCCAGTCATGAGGTGATAACAGCTTTGTGACGATAGCAATACGGCGCCCATTGACCAGTCATCACATACGGCCAGGCTGTTTTTCTCAGTTGTTAACACAGCAACACACTTCGCAGAGAACACTTTTGCTGGCTTTTCACCTGCAGGCCGACTACCGATCGATCGAAGCAAGACACGTGCCGTGCGGTTATGTAGTGTCCGGCCCACTTCCAGTTCTCACAGCTGAACGGCGTGCGTTTCCTAGGTCTTGCGATGCGGTCGATGCATGATGTATTCACTGCGGTAGTGGTGTCTGACCAACGTTCACTTCTCACAGCCGAGCGGCTCGGTGTGCTCTACGATCGTAGACACACATGTGGCGTCTGTTTCCCATCTCACCCCTGCCGGCTAAGCAATATGCGCCACTGAAGAGTTAGCAATTCGGCGTACCGGTGTACGTCATCACTTGGGTGCAGCTGCTCCTAGCTATGGTTAGAGAAACCAAACACCCTGTATATATTTATAGTTATAATCAGCAGTCTATACGCTAGACATAGCCAGCGAGGTGCCTCAAATTGATGAATGACGAACGGGCTATGGTAATGCGGAGGTAAATATCTTTTTCAATGCTACCATCAGCAGAGGCATAGCTTCCCAGGTAAACAAAGTTGTCCACTTGTTCAAGCTGCGTACCTTGAAGAGTGCGCACTGAAGCAGTTGTATGCCAATCGAGGACTGGGAGTCTGCATTTCGTAGGGGCAAAGGTTATGCCATATTTTGATGCTCCAATCGCCAAGCGGTTTAGAATGGCTTGTGTGCTCTGTGCGTCATTACCATGTAAGGCAATATCATGAGGATAGTCTAAATCGGTCACGTGGTTGCCGGAAAGAACCTCTACACCAGAACCTAACAGGATTTGTTCGTAAGCAGGTGAGCGTTACAGTGAGCTCTGACAATTTACTTGATTTCTTCGTGCAAACTCGCCGTAATTTGGAGTTTCATACATCATTTCATTAGATTTCGTGTGAGGAATCTATTGTTGCCCTTTTTGGATATATTCCTGTCGGTTTCTGCAAAAACTGTGACAAACTGCTCCTCTACGGATTACCATCTTTCGTCAATTGGCACTTTTAATGCCTTCCGTCTATTCTAAACTCGACAAGACTATTTCTGGTCTGAACTGCAAGACAAATTCGAGTGCCATCGGAAAAGCCCTTAGCCATCTCGATTGACTTTCATACAAGCTAGATATCGAAAAAAATCTACTGCCTACAGTGTGACCGTTGACGCATTGCGAAAAAGCTGACGGTGACAAACACCGCCTGGTTGACGCATCTCGCCGACGTGATCCGAGAACACGTGACCCGAGCGCACCGTGTGCGTGGCCAGTCGTGACACGAAATCAACTTTGCAACTGACCTGACGCTGAGCCGTCGGGAGACAAAGGGCATTGGTGACAGACGTGCACAACTTACACGAAGGCGTGGATTTTGTTAGTCAACTGCGGTGCGTTCCCTCTGTTCCTCACTGATTCGTCCAATTTTCTGGTTTCACTTTCTCACTATTAACAGTTAGCAACCACGCTCAGAGCCATTTGTATTTTTGTTATCGTGAAACTTCCGTTTGGTTTTCTCTCATGTCTGCAGTAAGGACACACGCGAAATGAAAAAGCCGTCTATCACCCTACCGTGCGGCCGCACTGTAACTCGTCTCTCGCTTTGCCCTTTGTGGCCACTCCAATTCTCCTCACAAAATATTGTGCGTGCGCTCGTTCGAACCAGTTCGACGAGCTCTACTCAGTGCTTCCCAACTCTTGGATCTAACCGGTGTGGATTATACTCTTTCTCCAGTTCCCAGTTTTCGGCATATTCTTTGCCGAATTTCACTTGTGTAACTACATCAGACCGGTCTTTCGGAAAAGATTTTGGTCTCATTCGGAAGAAGAAGCTGAGGGCTCCCAAACTACGCGGCAACCATCCCTGCAAGTTGCGGCATAACAAAGTTAGAGCCTTTTTGCTCCGCTCATCAACTGAGCAGCTCTCAGGAAGCTTATCAGCGCTCCACCTGCATCGTCGCTTAAGGCAGGCCGATTAACACACGCTGCCGCTTTGTTTGTGTGTGTACCACTGCAAGTCTATTGATCGCTGAATCCGACAGTCTGCGCGTTACGACCCCCATCTGCCCCTACGCCTGACCTTGGTGCGGTCGAACAACTCTCAGTTCGTGTGCGTGTTCTGACCTATTCGTGCGTCACCCCTAGCGCAAAATACACTCACCAAGGCTTTGTTGTAAACAAGAGGACAACTAGCATTCCTATGGTTCAGCGTCGCCTATGTTGTGCAGACAACTGCAGTAAAGTCCTTAAGATCAGTATCACCTGTTCCAGCTGCATTAAATCGTACTGCCCGCAATGTGCAGGCAAATCTGTCCAAGAAGTGAGACAGACAAACCAAGTTGCTGACACAATTTGGTTTTGCCCATCATGTCAAGTGATTCCAGTTGTCAACTGTTTATCATTGCTAATGAAAAAATGCGATAGGATGACTGAAATAATCGCACAATTTGTAAATACTAAGGTCGCTCCCTCGGAGGTAAATATGGCCACGATAATACCTCACCCGGTCAAAGTTAGTTCTGCGTCTAAACCGAAGAAAAGAGCTAGACGATCCAACCGCACTGCAGCCTCTGTGACTCTAAACCCACTGGGTCACCTCACTCCCATCAGTGGGCAAGCCTCAAACATGCCTGCGTCCACTTCTCCAACCATAGACGCTTCACTTGGAGATTCAGCCATGACACCGATAGCTCACAGCCGAAGGAAATCCGGTGCAGATAACAAGCAGGTAACGTACGCATCGATTGCATCGACAAACACACCGGGAGCGACACACACAAGTTCATCTTCAGTACCGAGCACGCGTGGCCCAAAGCAGCTTTCACTGTCAAGTCCAGTGGTGCCCTCTAAACAACCTGAATTGCCGGCAAAAAGTATAAAGCCAACACTTGCTAGACAAAACCACGCTGCGCTAACTCTCGTGTGCACCAATGTTCCCGAATCCAAATCTGGCACAATAAAAGGCAAGTTGCAAGACGATCGCAACCAGTGGAGTTCCATCTGCGAGGCGATTGGTATTCGGGTTGAGCCTGCAATGCTGCAACGCGTAGCACGTCACCCGACCTCAGTGCACTCTGGTGAACCTCGAATTCTTCGAGTAACTCTAAACTCAGCAGATGAGACAGAGGCTGTCCTGCTCTCAGCAGTTCGTCTTCGCAACTCACCGAGCGGAGTGCGCATATTACCTGATCTACCTTGGAAAGACCGCACAAAAGAAGCAGTGGAGCAACGCGGTATTGCTACTAGGGATAGCAAGAAAACAATATTTGTTCATGGTGTTCCCGAGCTCCTGCATGCTTTTGATCACGATGCACATACACATGACCGAGAACAGTGGTGCTACATCCGCGAAGCACTCTGTGTTAACAATGTTATTGCCAAATCCCTAACAAGAGTTCCGTTGTCACCTAACTACAAGGGCTGCGGTCCTAGGCTAATGAAGGTAATACTACACTCTGAGGGAATGACGCAAGTTCTGTTGGATAGCTGGTTAAAGTTTCGAGCTAGGTTGCCAACAGAAATACGGCTAAAGGCAGCAGGCGAACGACCAAAAGTCGGAAGAAATTCGATGGAACTTGCAAATCCTGCAAATTCTTTATTTGCACAGTCCTTCGGAGAGATCGACACAACAGCGCCCACGTCACACAGGAGGACCGAGCACAGCACGAGTGAACCATCAGTTCAGGAACGCTCAATAATGTCATGTAACACGACTGAAATACACAAACCAAAAAACGATTAATTGCCGGCCACCTAACGGCCGGCTTAAAAGCGAACACAAACTTGACATCCACCAATGAACTCCTAACCACAAAAGCCCTATCTTGCATGTACACAAACGCTCAAGGCCTTCGAAGCAAGTTGGCCGAACTTAGAGAACTCCATGCCTCACAACCACGAGACCTCGTCATGATTACAGAGACATGGTTAAACCCTGAGATAACCGACTGTGAGATCAAGTTACCCGGTATGTCGCTGCTTCGGACCGATAGAACCGGAATGGGTGGCGGTGTGATTCTTTACTATAATACAAGCCTCCGATGTGAAGTTATCGATCACCCAGAAATCCGAGCTCCCGATTCGCTTTGGTGCCGCCTTTGGTTGCGAAACAAGGACACATGTCTACTAGCCGTGGTTTATCGCCCGCCAAACTCAACGTCGGAAATGGACTCCAAACTGTACCACGTTTTTCAGTTTGCTTTGAACAAGTCCTACACCCACATTCTTATCGCGGGAGACTTTAACGTGCACGACATAGAAACGCCGGCAACTGACGGTACGCAGTTTAAAGCCTGTTTGCAAGAACTTATTGCTATCCACCCTCTTTACAACCACGTAACCTCTCCCACCAGATTTCGAACTTCTAACAAGCCGTCGATACTAGATCTTGTGCTAACTAACGAAGAACTCATGGTTGGCGGGATAGTTACAAGCACACCACTGGGTCGTAGTGATCATGTCACTCTACTCTTTGATTATATATGCTATGCCGAGTACCCGGAAAAGGAGGAGGATAAAGTGCACACTGTCACGCACTACAATGTGTTGTCCAAGCTTGTTAAGGATACATCTTGGACTTTCTTATTCGAATGCCCCCCAGATTTGGCCTGGGATATGTTTACAAGGACTTTGAGCACACTGGTAGCGCAAGCATCGGAACAGAAGTCCTTCCAACCCAAAAACCAGAGTAAGTCAATTCTGAGGAGCAGAACACGTAAATGTATGTCCCGGAGGGATTTGGCATGGCGAAATCACCAGGGTTGCCCGAATGCCGAAACCTGGACTGCATACGTGACACATCGTAACTTCTGTGTGAAACTGATCCGCGAGGACAAGGTCACGCATCAGCAGAAGTTAATGAAGCGATTCTGCACTAACCACAAACTCCTGTATAGGCACATTAACGGCCTTCGAAAGGTAAAGCGAGGGGTTCCGGCGCTAGTCACAGCTGATGGATACACGCGGTCAGCAATGGAAGCAGCTGATCTCCTACGGCTTCATTACTCTCAAACGTTCCAACAAGTGTCGAGCCCAAACATTCACCTCATTTCTAATACTCCACCATCTGGTTTAGAAAACATCACCTTCACTACGGAGGCTGTGTTGAAGAAGTTGTTATCCTTGCGTATCCACAGTTCTCCCGGAGCTGATAACATCCGTCCAAAGGCTCTACAGGCAGTAGCTAGTGATCTAGCAGAACCACTGGCTGTTTTCTATCAGCGATGTCTAGAGGAAAACCTTATTCCACCAGTATGGAAGCAAGGGGTCATCACTCCTATCCATAAAGGAGGTAGCCGCACTGATCCTGCAAACTACCGTCCAATAACATTACTTCCCGTACTATCCAAAGTGATGGAATCAATCGTCGCAGACGCGCTGATGCAATATTTGGAAAGCCACAATTTAATAGCCCCAGAGCAACATGGCTTTCGTCAAAAGCATTCGTGTAACACTAACCTATTAATTGCACGTAATAGCTGGACTGAAGCTGTTGATGATGGAGTTGGAGTCGATGTCATCTACCTGGACTTTTCAAAAGCGTTTGATCGTTTAGACCATCGAGTTCTCCTTCAGAAGCTTCGGAACTACGGCATTGGCGATCCAATCCTGAGTTGGATTAGCAATTTTCTACAAGAACGACGGCTAGTGGTGAGAGTCCGAGAATCATTTTCTCATGCAATCGACGTGACGTGTGGAGTACCACAAGGCTCGGTTCTTGGACCTCGTCTATTCTTGGTGTTCATTAACGATTTGGCGAGATCAATTACTTCCGATTTCTTATTTTTCGCTGATGATATCAAGATATGGCGAAGGATCAGAGGACCGGATGACCATGAACGGCTCCAGCACGATCTTAACACAGTGTCGAACTGGTCAGTTCAAAACGCTCTACCGTTCAACGTAGACAAATGTCGCGTAGTACAATTACGCCATAGACATAACTACACCTACATACTTGGGACAAAGGAATTGCAGAATAGCTCCCAGGAACGTGATCTTGGTGTGATCGTACAGAGCGACCTCAACTGTTCAAAACAGGCTGAGGTAGCTGCCAAAAGAGGCAACCAGCACGTCGGCATGCTGCGAAGGGCATTCGGGAGATTTGACCCATCAATCTTCCCAATGATGCTCAATTCCTACGTGCGCCCGCAAGTTGAGTACGCAATCCAAGCTTGGCAACCTTGGTTGAAACGCGACCTAGAAGCGATAGAGGCACCACAACGGAGAGCAACAAAGAACGTGATGGGCCTGCGGTATCACTCTTACCACCGAAGGCTGAAGTTGCTGGGAATTTTCAGCGGACGCTATCGAAGGCTGCGCGGCGATCTCATATTAGCGTATCAAATATTGAGTGACCCCAACCACGTATGCCGCCATTTGCTGAAACTTAGCCACAACACGCAGCTCAGGGGTAACTGCTTAAAGTTGAAGGAACAATATAGCCGTCTAGAGTGTCGACGGAATTACTTTTCCCTTCGAGTTTGCAAACCATGGAACGCACTCTCAGACTCAGTAGTATCCTCTCCTACCCTGGATGTTTTCAAAAAACGATTAGATGTTGCCCTCAGCTCCCAACATTTTGTTACCTAAGCTCCTCTGTTGTGGATTACGCCAAGCATGTTTTCAACAGGACTAATGTATCAAATGGACCTAAGTGAGCGACCATATTTTATTTTCTCACTCCTTACCTCAACTATCACTGCGCCCCAGTGTCTTTCTGAATGTTTACGCGCGATATTTCTTTTTCATTTCACACTGATGTTAATTATCAAAGTATTCATCTCGGCAGACGTTCGATAGATGACCCACACATATTTTAATTGCATCATATTCACCGCTACCATCCTACGGGACATGTCAAGCACTTGCTTTTATCTCGTGATAAATCATTGTTCATTGTTCATTGATGAGAAAAAGTTGTGTTGTAAACAAGGATGTCCCCATCTTAGTTCAGAAGCTCAGCGAGCAAACCAAGGTACCACGCAAAACATCCGGCGGTAGTAGCAGAAAAAGCACCCGAAAGAGTGTAGACGCTGCGACAGATGGTTGTGCATTTCTTGCTGACCTGAAAAAGACACCTGAAAAATGTCCCTTTGTAGCTGAAACTGCGTATGCTGCGCTATCATTAAAAGTTGACATGCTCACATCTATGCTGCAGCCCATGCATAGTCTGTTTGCCTTATTTGAATCGCCCTCAGATATTGGTAAAATGCCTATCACGCAATGTAGCTCGCTGATTGACTTAATTTCGACCGAAGTACAGAATCGAGTACGTTGCTCACGCAATGCTGTGGTTTTTAATGTACCTGACAAGCTACCTATGAAAACTGTTCAGAGTTCTACTGTCTGCATGCGGCATGCAAACTTGTTAGTCCAGCTGCACTAGGCTACGTAAAAGGTTTATACGCTGACTGTCCCATACTTTTCCAGTTTGAAAATGTACTAATTGCTAGACAATTCATTCGAAATTGCAATTTGATTCAGCATAATACGGATTTCAAACGTCTGAAAATAATAGAGGACAAAAACCCCCTTACAGCGAGAGCTTAGAAGACGACAGCTAGAAGCAAACCTGACTGCTAAACCCCATTCTGAAAATGTTTCTGTTGGTGGCAGCGACAAGTTTGGCATTTGTTCTACGCCTGCTGCAGTTACGGATAACGTGGCGAATAACGAAATCAACTCTGGTACTCCAATCAGATCGCTTGATCACACGGATCAGTCTAGCCCGTTATCTCCTGTGTCTAGGAGTACGCCTAGTTTCGGCACTTCGGCTATGCCAGCCACAAAATTGATCACCGGCACACATCCATTAGAACGAAATTTCATGGTTAAGCATGATAAGCCGACCAAACACAAAATGCCTGCAAACCCCAGCGCTGCGGTTGTGCACGGTGCTGCCTCTCAAAAAGCCAGTTCCGGTAATCCTAAAAGCTTCTTGAATGCTGTTTCATGCCAGAAAAGAGGAAACAATGCGGTTCAGACAAAACCAACTGCAGTACCCGTTGAACCCCATATTCAATCACAGCCACAAACTTCAGCCTTTGTTATCCCACCAAAAGTCTACTCTGGCCAGTATACAGGATCATCTAAGACATCTAAGGACTCAGGAAAATGGATCGATTGTATGATGACGGTTGACTTGGATTTACCGAGAATGTCACCGGATAAATCCATAGCATCGCCTTGCCTGAATAGCCATCCATCCATTGATCAAGGCTATGAAGGCACCCAAGGTGCCCCAACATCTTTGCAGATTGAACGCGATTTATCTGTTTATCAACAAAATCCGGACTCATGTTTAAAAAACACGATGTATTCTGTTCGAGCTGCATGGATTGACACTAGTGTGCCTCCACCGATTATAGTGAAGCCTTACGACTCCAGCGCACCTAAGCAGGTTACATTCCACGATGAAAATGACGATTGCGTATTTACTCATTTCACCAATCTATACAATCAACAACCTATTAGTGCCACGACGCAGGCGACACAGCCTCGAAATTTAGCGTCCACTAGCGAGTTCCATGGAAGCCCGCTCTGTAATCCTCTTGCCCTCATGAGCTGCTATGCCAACCATGGACCCGCCCCCGTATCCCATTTTCTACAGAGCCATACTCAGTCACAACCCCCTCCCCTGTGGCTACCTTCCAATCCCTTTTCAACGAAGGTGTCAATCCACGCCTTGTTTCACTAATTTTTAGCATGGGCACAGACACAAAGCTATCAGATCCAATGTTCATACAGCAGCATAAACAACGTTCTTCACATCTCGCATCTATGTTAAACATTTTGATTAATATTCGTTCGCTTCATTCCAAGATCCACATACTACGCTCATTTGTTTCTGTGACCGATCCTGACATAATATTTATAACTGAGTCGTGGTGCCATGACGACATATCTAACACCCAGCTAACCATTTTCGGATATGATATGTTTATGAGAAATCGGCAGTGTCGTCGAGGAGGAGGATGCGTACTTTACGCGAAACAATCGCTGGCAGCAACGACATTCGAGAATCCAGTGCTGAACAATGTGCAAGAGTCACTTTGGCTTACGATAACGATCAGACACCAGCAACTGCTTGTTGGTTGTATATACAGCACGCCAAACTGTAGCCAAGAGGATTTAGTAGTTTTGACGTCTGCATTTGAATGTGCCGCAAGCCTTCCGTTTAAACACAAGATTATCGGTGGTGGTTTCAATCTGCCATCAATTACATGGTCTGCAGGAACTGCTCCTCTGAAATTTCATAATCTTATCTATTGTATACAAATGAATGGTTGGCAACAACATGTCTCCAAACCTACCAGATGAAACAGTATCCTTGATCTCATTTTCTCGCTGGGCATACCTGCTATTAATGTAACGGGCCTTAATGAATTCCCTGGGAGCGACCATCGGGTGGTCAAATGCTGTTTAAGATTACGGATGGCCAATGAACCACACCCACTGCACTATCGTTTATTCAACTCCGTCAACTGGAACACGTTTAAGGATATGGTTCGTTCGATGAACTGGGATGATTTCTTCCTCTCTCCATGTCCTCAAAAAGCAGCAGACGTGTTCTATGATATCATCGGTCTTTGATAAAATGTGCCTGCTTAAGAAAACAAAAACCCGATCGCAAAGTGTTAGGTATCACACGCAAGCTTCATAAGATCCGGCGGAAATTCAGATTAACATCAGACTTTGCGCTAATACTGCAACAGGCAATGATCATCGAAGAACTCGGGCATCTAAATGTTCGCAATCTCATATTGGAAGAATACAAAGCTTTGAATGACCCGAATAAAACAACGGAACTGTCCAAACTGTTTCGTGCCAGAGGTTTGCGTTGCAGTAATTCCATTATGCCGGATGGCACATACCTTGATGCTCCGGGTGAAATTTGTGAGGCTTTCAGCGCCTATTTCGCCGAATCAATGGTTATTGAACCGCTAGCCATGCCAGCGCTTGTCACACCACACATTGCCGAAATTTCATGCACAGTGGAATTCACTATTGCAAAAATCTCCGGTCAAGTCTCCCGCTTGTCTTCCTCGACTTACCCAGGACCTGATGGAATTCCCCCTTGTTTGTTAAAAAGCGGTGGGAGCGACTTGCCTCTTCTATTGCTCAACATTTTTACGCTCTCTTTTAACAGTGCGGTATATCCTAATCACTGGAAGACTTCCGTTGTTATACCGCGGCATAAGAATGGAAACGTTCACGAAAGTAAAAACTATCGCCCCATCAATCACACACCTGTAATATCTAGAATTATGGAAAGGATAGTGAAAGATGAATTACTTATTTTCTTGAATAAAAAAACGTCATCAACAATTCACAACACGGTTTTTTGCAGGGCAGATCTTGTGCGACATGCCAGACAGACTTCTTAAACCACACAACGGCTGCCATAGACAAAGGCAACAGTGTTATTGTCCTGTTCTTAGACATGCAAAAAGCACTCGACAGAGTGCCGCATCGAAGACTACTCCTCAAACTGAAGGAAAGAGGTATTGGAGAACCAATGTTTTCTTGGTTGTCGTCATACCTAGCTGACAGACATCAGGTGGTGCGGATTGGGGACCGTGTCTCAAACCGAAAGCAGTCACCAGTGGAGTAATTCAGGGAAGTGTACTTGGTCCACTTCTTTTTCTCCTCTACGTCAACGATGTATTTCATAGAATAAGACATGGTGCTACTTTTCTGTTTGCCGACGACATTAAAATCGTCTACTCACAAGAACGTGCAGATACCCGCGCAGCCTTGTGCCACATTCAGGAAGATCTATCGGCACTTGAATCCTGGTGCAAACTATGGCAGATGTCCTTTTCCGTGGACAAGTGTAATATTCTGTCGTACAAATGATAAGTTCCACCAGGCAGTCTATTATTACAAGGCACGTTTATATCACAGTGCAAAGTGATTCGCGATTTGGGTGTGCGGTATTTCACTACCTTCAACTTTTCGGAACATTGTGACTTCCAAGTTTCGAAACCCATGAAGACTATTGGCTATATCTGTCATAAATTTCATCTCACAGAATCTCGTATCTGGCTTTACAAAACATATGTGTTACCTGGCATGGAATACTGCTCACTACTACAGTCGAATCTGCGGAAATCTGACCAGCATGCTCTTGAGAGGGTACAGCGACGCTTTACAAAGAAACTGTGAGGATTTTCCTCCAAGATGACCTACAGAGAGCGCAGTGAAAAACTTGGACTTGACCCATTTTGGCTACGGATAAAGAAAACGAACTTGTGTTTCCTGTACAGAATAATTCACCATCACATGCATAATTATGCTAACTGTGTCCATATGTCCGTTAACACTAGCTACGAGCTACGAAATAAGGAGACAACGGTCAGGATTCCAAAGTTCAATACGCGAATTAGGGAGCGTTTCTTCTTAATACAGTACTCAAAGCTTTGGAACAAACTTCCAAGAGCTATCAGAACTTGTTGCACATTGCGTTTGTTTAAGCTTTCGATAAAAGATCATTTAACCGTTCAAAATGTGATAATAATGTTTCAAACAGCAAAGTCCTTAGATAACGCTTTTGAGAACGGAGTTAACGGTGCCTGAAAATGCATGTGGTCAAGTGCACAAGTGGTTATATTTTGTTGGCCCGCAGCACTTTATTTTCTCTTTTTTTCGTGTGCGATCAACTCTCATGTGACTGCCAAAAACTTGTCAGACGATAGAACAAGAGGAATGTAAATATTTTGGACCGTTTCGCGCTACACAAATTTTCATTTTGTGCTCACATTTTTTTAAATTTATTATACCATGATATGAAACTGCCGTACCATTATGTGATCCGTCCTTCCTGGGAACGGCTTCTCGCATCGTCGAGCCATATACAATTTATTTATTTATTTATAACCATGAAAGCCCTCGAGAGTGTTTAATAGGACATCCTCGATGACAAAATTGAAAAGAAGCGGGGACATGCAGCAAGTCTGTCGCACACCGCTAGTGACAGCAAAAGGTGAGGAGAATTTGCCAGAAGTCCTCACTTTACCTGAGACATTGCAATGTACTGCTCGAAAGATGGCGATATGCCTTTCGGGTACTCCATTCCTTTGTAAGCAGGGTCATAAGGCTGGCGGATCGACGGAGTCGAAAGCGGCTCGGATGTCCACAAAAACAATGATAGTGGGCTGGGGTTAAAGATGACGCGTTTCAACGAGTTGGCGGAGCATAAACAAGTGGTCTATACACCTTCGACCGCGGGCGGAAACCAGCCTGTTCTTCACGGGATCGCAATTCTCGAATCGGGGTTAGTTTGCTGAGTAGAGTGGATGTAATTTTGCTGTTGCTCCACTTACTATTAATGCATAAGTAGTATAACTCAAATTAGCATTCATGGCTATATCAGGCGGACAGATTGTTACTATCGATCGCATACAATTTGAACTATTCCTGTCTAATTGATACTTCACCTACACGTAAGTCATATGGTTCCATTTGCTTCATGTAGGACGGCGGTTACTCCAATACAGTCTGTGCTGCCCACTGCTTTTAATTCTTACAGCCCAGACCGTGCACTTTGTTACTTGTTCGCTAACTGTTCTGCAGCGACTTCTAAAGAAAAATTGAGTAGTTCCGACTTGTTTTCTGATGGATGTATCAAACTTATCACGCTAGTCAGGAAGTTCATGTTTGTGATGATACAGCTATGTCCACTGTCGATCAAAGTTTTGCCGGTACGCAGTACCGACGCTTCCGATTCCGCACACAAGTCACAGGTGGGCTAAGGATACAGCGAGGTTCGCCCGTTAAACTACGCAGGCTTTTTAGGCGGAAGAATTACCACGAAAACCGCAACTGCGTGTCAAGATCATAGTCAGATAGCCCCACCATCTGCGCCTTCTGCCGTGATCCCGGATAACCCATTATTTGTCTACCCCATGCGATTAACTATGCAAAGCTCCATGTTTTCCTTGCAACTCACACCACGGTATCGAGACTTGTTCCCGATAACCTTATCTGACACCTGCTCCTACGGGTTATCGTGTGATACATAGTTTTCCTAACCATGTCTACGTGGTTTCATTCTAACCCCGTTACGAGATACCATCATGTCTATAAAGGTGTAACTTGACTAGGGGTTCCACCATTTGGCATGAATTTGCTCTCGTCACATACCCGTTGTGACAATCGTGCACTCCCCCTCCCAGTGCTACTAATCCCAGGGGCACCCAAGCCGTTGTTGGTCTTTGATCCCATATCCGCCTTGTATCTTCCTGTGTACCTTACCGCGGACCAATGGGATAACATTTCGGACATCTTAAAGAACACTAGTATTCCTCTCTTTTAAGCTGTGATTTGTGGCATTGATGTACGGTGGCAAGTGAGCTGACGCTATTTCATTGTGTAACTGTACGAAGACCCGGTTATTTCAGAACTGAACGGGTACTGTTGAGGTATGTAACTATGTAGTTGAGTTTTTATTTTGTTTAATAGTACCGTAGTTAACGTCTCGGCTTCCTTTCTCGGTTGGACCAGGGAGATTTTACGAGTCACGCGAGCTCTAAGCGAGTCTGTCGCTTACGGTACTCAACATCCGGACCTTGGTGTCGATTGGAGTACAAGTACCCGAAGCTTCGGAATACAAGGCAAGCTTATGATCCTTAAGGCTACAGAACTGGAAAATCATTTGGAAACTTTCACTTATAGTGATGCGGCGAAGGTACCTGCAGGAAAGGTTAAGCTCAATAGTCGATTATAAATTGTCTTGTCAGAGGGATTAGAGTTTTCGATGACCACTGATCATACGGAGGTTTATCCTGAAACGTACGGTTAGTATCGTGACGTGTGGTGTCGGGAGACACAAGCTTTCCTAACGTACGGTTTCCCAGAGTTTGGATATTAGTAATAGCCCAAGCAGCAGTCTGTTGAATAGATGTAGACCTAAACAAACTCAAATAAATCACTAGAAGACCGTCTTGGCATATTAGCTGAAGGTAAGCAACATATTACAGTTATTGTGCCGCGTAAAAAGAAAAATGGTGTTTTTTTTTGTTATTTTTCACACGCCATTTTTCAATTCTTCCTTTTTCAAATATTTAGCTTTAAGCATCAAAATTTAGACGATTAAGCACACAGATCCTAAACTGGTTTCGATTGCGAGTCATATCCTGAATTGTTTCCAAACATCGGCACTCTTTGTCCTTTGATCCCCAACCAGGCATACGTGTGGATCCAATGGTGGCAAGACGTGAAGACAATGATTTCATATGCATTCGCCAGGTGGACGGCTGACCGTCACGTGGCCGCTTGTTGCCAAGCCATGCACGAGCGAAAACGGCGCTATGGGTCAAACGCTCAGCTGACATGCGCAGAACTTGACCGAGTAACCTTAATTGGCTCAGCAAAATCAGTTTGTTGAATGGAATACTCGCATTGCCTAAGCCACTAAGTTTGACTTCACTGTGGTAGATACATTATTTCAACTCGAGAATTAGGCCACGTTGTTGCCGACCAACACCAGCAAATCTCCTCAAGTAACCATTGTCAAAGGCCGCGAGCCGGCACAGGTCGTCTAAGCGAACTGACCGTGACACGCTTCCATAAAGCAACACCACCCAACATGGGCACCGTAATCAGGACCATTAACCAAAAGGAAGCATCCCGCTGATGTCACTGGAGTTTCAATTTGATAAACGTCGACCGAGCTTTGGAGATGCAATGAGAAACCCTTTCCAATGGTATCAGCAGCAGACAAACGGCCGCCCAGATTGATTAAGCTACCAATGTGTTCAAGCTGTGTACTTTCAATAGTGAGAACAAGAACGGACGAGTGTCAGTTCTGAAGTAGCGCTTCACACTTTGACGGGGCAAAACAAAGTCCGTACCTAGAAGCCTCAATCGCCAAATGGTCTAGAGATAGTTTTCATGCTTTGTGAGTGATTACCAATTAAGGTGACATCATGGACATAATCTAAGTAGGTCGCTCGATTACCGGTAGTAGTTGTAGACTAATATTTTGGTAACTGTCCTGCGCTTTAGACAAGTCTTTAATTGCAAAAGAGAAGAGGAACGAAGACATTGGCCAGTTCTGTTGTACACCGTTACTAGCAGCGTAGAATCATGAAGCCTGCCACAAACCCTCACTTTGTCGGGGATGTGAAGGTAGAGCTTGCGTTGGATGCCAATGGAGTTTTTTGGGACCGTTTTTTTGCAAACAATTCCATAGCGCAGGTCAGTCAACGGCGTAGAATGCAGCACAAATGCCTAGGGATGCAACTATGGTATGCCTCCAGTAAAGGTGGCGGGGTTCCGAGATTAGGCAGAGCTTGAATATTTGATCCACACACACGCGGTATGGTCAGAAACAAACTTGTTATTCCTGGTATTGCGATTCACGAATGAGAGGTCCCGAGGAGTAGAATGGATGCTAATAGGTTGGAGACGACCGAAATAAGAACAATTCTTCGGTGATTGGTGCATGTAGTGTACGAACCCTTCTCATAGGCCGGAACAATAACTGACTCGCCCCAGGAAGAAGGAGCATTTTCGTCAATCCAGATTTTGGGAAACAATAAGGTTAGCTGACCAATGATAGCTGTGCCTCTATACTTGAACAGCTCCGAAAGAAGTTCAAATGAGACGGCAACCTTGAATCGTTTCAAATGCCGAATCGCAAAACAAACTTCCGCTTCTCGGGGTGCATCAAGGGTGACGACCCAGGGCAAGCAGCTGGGTTCGCAGCTCATAGAAGTGGATGGTGAGGGTCAATTGAGCTGGGAATGAAAATATTTGCCCATCGATCCAAGCGTCTCTTTAGATTGGCAAGCAGTGAACCATCCGCTTCGCAAATTGTCCCATTGACACCAGGCTTTTTGTGACCAGTGTGCCAAAGGAGATAGAAACACATGTGAGTATTGCCAAGGGGGAGGGCGGCCTCCATTTTCGAAGCAAGCTGAAACGACGGAGCTTCACAATCACTGAGTATGCTTTGGTTGAGATGCCGGCTGAAAGAATGGCACACTTCCTTATGATTGGACAACGCATGGATATTTCTGCAGCGGTCAAACAGATCTAAAGAGCGCGAGGCGATCCACGCCTTCGTCGGGTACTGAGTAAGACCATATACTAACTTCCCGGAAGATATCAAGGTCGTCTGCATAAACATCCAGTGTACATAAATATCTTGCGTAGGTTACAACCAAGTGTATCGGCCATGGAAGGTTGATAGCTCTGCTGAACCGAGAGAATAGGCGGTTTATTTTTGTTTATCTTGCAGTGCTACGTTTTCGGGGATCTTGCGCAACTTAGGCAGATGGTCGCCCAGACAAGAGCATAATATGAGTCAAGAAAACTGGACCAGCTTGATCTGCAATCCTTTACAATACCCCGCCATTTGAAGCTGATTGCGATATGAGCAATCAGAGACAGTGATTGAGACGCAGAAGGGGGTCGCCAAGTAGCGGAATGTCGTCTCGAATGCCGATAGCTGGTAGTCGAGAGAAACAGATGATTATTTTCGCGCGGTGTGAGATATCTCTCCCCATTAGCTGAGCAGCTCTCGTCGAGCGTATTGTGACCACCGAGGTGAGTTTTACATGATAACATGCGACCGTTCCCATGTGTTGAGATCCCCGGCGAGGATAACAATATTGAACTTGTAAGCTCTGCCCAAGAGCTGGAGAAGTTCGCGGCAGAAATCGTCCTTTACTTAGTCGGAACTACTGTCAGTTGAAGCATAAACCGAGACTACAAACAAGTTGCGTCGCTCCTCCCGAAATCTGTTGATTCTGCGTTATCCACGAAGCCGAACAGCACACTTTTAGAAGTTAATCGGAAATCAGCCCAGCAGTGCAGGCTCAGCTTTACTACGTGGCGCTGCACCGACCCCAACCCAGTCTGCCGCAGCTGCCTCAGTGTCACTAGATAGACGTAGGTGAAATATGGCTTCGTGGTCGGTGGGAGCTCGCAACTCAACTACGGTACTGGAGCCTTGCAAGCATGTTTCGGAAAGACAGCAAACATGGATGCCTAGGGGTTACAAGGTGCGCGCAAGACCAGCCTGCTGCTCAATCTGCTTGAGCGTAGGTACATTAAAGTATGCCAGGCGGAACGTGGGCCGAGGCTGAAGGAAGGCTGATGGACGAACTCCGTTGGTGTCAACGAAATAGTTGGAAGTGGAATCATGGAAAGAGGACTCAGCTGGTAACGAGTAACAGTGACTGTGAACAAGTGAACAGTTGGTGTGTGAAGATGTGTAAGTAACAGGAGCAAAAGCAGCTGAGAGTGATATAGCACATGGACATCCTAGGGTTCGAACCCGTCTTGTGAGCACTCGAAGCCTTGCTGGTTTACTGAAGAGGAAGATTGTACGCCTTAATGGTGATCCAATGCAATAATGGATATTCATCAGCAGATTTCATGCACGTCATGAGTGCTACCTATAACCCCGCAGAAAGACTATTATGTCTGATTAATTACTTTGGGGACCAGGTTCAGGAGGCTATCGGGAGTTGCATTAGATTGGAAGGTGAGATCACAAACTGCACAGTTAAGGATAAAGACGGTTTTACTAATCTCCGCCACTTGTACAGCCGGCATGTCATCATCCTCTTCCTGAAGGGCACAGTTTACAACGCAGCCGTCCTTTCAACTCTCCTGTACGATTGTGGAACCTGACATTTTAAGTCGACAGACATAATGAGGATTGCTATGTTCGACAATCAATGTCTTCACAGCTTGGCTCATGTCAGCAGGAACGCCGCGTGAGCGATGATCGTGTTCGGCATCACGTATTTAGTGCAGGAATAGGGAGCGAACCGCTCAGCACCCTTATTGCACGCAATAAGCTCCGATGGCACAGCCACGTGTTGCGCATACTAGCACACCGAGTTCCACGATACGCGTTGTTTGCGCACCGGTGGGGTGGATAGAAGAGAAGGAGAGGAGGCCACACGATAACTTGTTTAAGAGGAATGTAGGCCCTCATTTCAAACTTGGTGCCCGTCGGTGTCTGAAGTCTGCTGGGCTGGGGACACAAGGGTGAGGAGCGTGCTCGGTTGGATACACTATAGTACGCCCTGGATGTCTACCGATTTTCATTGGCACACCGTAAATCGCCGCACAATGCGCGCTCTGAGGAAACCCCAGGACTTCTAACGGCAGTCCAAAGATCCAATCGGATCTCACACGATGCACTACGTACAAAAGCGCAGCGTCTGCGCACCCCAAATTGCAGGGCGCTGAACGCGATGCGGCGCACACAACGGGTAAGTGAATGATCGACACATTCTGTCCAGTGTTTGAGGGCAGATTGTTTCGCGGAACAAGAAGAGCGGTGGCATTCTTGTCATTTATCATTTGATCGTTGTCTCGGAAATGGAACAGGAGTTTACACCCGTCGGTGAGGTTCCTGCTACCGGAATGCTATGGTGTGCCTGAGGTTCAGTGCGTTCAAATTATTCAGCTGTATGGCCAATGCGAATTAAACGCTGCCAAAACAGCTCGAAGATATAACAAGCTGAACACTGGAAAGCAACCCGTCAGCGGCCGTTACGTGGTTCAATTGGTAAAAGGTTCCAAAAAATGGGGTGTGTGTGCAACGTCAGAAAACCCGGGCGTTCTCGCACTAATACTTTCGATTTTGCAGTTTACACTGTCGTACGTGAAGTATCTGATAGGCCAGATCTCAGCATACATAGAATTGCCAAGCATGGTGATACCACCCGCTACGAGGTTCAGAAGATTTTGGAACAACGCCATCTTCTTCGGTTTCGTACACTCCAGGTTCAGGTGTTGAATCCAAACGATCCGGATAAACAAAATACATTTTTCAGTTGCTTTATGGATCATATGTGCATTCACTCCGTAATGTTTACGGATGAGACCGTTTTCCATTTGCATGAAACGGACAAACAACATTTCTAAGCTAGTTCAAATCCATGCACATACACAGCGTCAAGTCTTAAGTTTCTTCGGGTGGGACTGGAACGCTAGGAGAATCTCGTGAGTGTTCCATCTTGAGTGGATCATTGTGCCAGGAATTGATGAAGTGCTCAGAGTTCTTGATGGATTTAAAACGGAACACCCGTATCGCATCCTGGCTAACCAGTCTATGCCACCGTTTCTTGCCCTATAAATCCCTCCTGCGGCAGTCACGTGAACTAAGCAAAGGATAGGAAGAGAAATCGAAGGTACGGAATATGGAAGTGCACTTAAGTAAGAAGATAATACCGATACATGAAGAAAAGTAGAGAAAAGAAAGGCGAAGGATGAAGATGCGAGTTATTCAGGAAAAGGGAAAGGTTTCGTGTTATCACCCAAGAGTGTCGACTTGCCGCTCAAACGTAGATTCCCTGAAAACAGTTTCCGGAAGCATGTTCCAGCGCTCGATGACTCGGCGTGACAGCCGGATTGCCGCCCTAATCCGATCGGATCGCAGTTGGTCCAGCTTCATGTAATGACCGCAGGGAACAGAAAATCTAGCGTGACTGAATAGCCAAGATAAATCTGGGCCAACCATCCCAGGTAAGATACGGTAGGTTCGGATTAGGTCTCCTCTAAGTCTTCGGTAGTGCATTGAATACATTCCCAAACTATGTAGACTCTCGGGGTACTTCCGTCCCTGTAATCTCTCAACTACCCTGGTACCCACCCGTAACAACCTTCCTAGCTCCATTTTGTCCCGGACGAGGCAGGGCGGACAATCCTGGATGCAGTATTCCAGATGAGGTCGAACGAAATCCGAGAACAGTTTCGCAAAGATGCCGTAGGTCAAGATTCCGAAAGAACGTCGTATTAACCCCAACATGCGGAAACCAATGCTTGCGGCATTCTTCCAGTTGTCGTCTGAGTGTAAATTAGATGAGTGTACGACGCTTAGATCAACCTGGCTAGATACGCGGGAGTTCGACCCCACCGACCAAGTATTTCGCAGGAGGATAACCTTTCCTAATTCAAAGATCGGAGCAATTTGTCCGTGTTATGGGTAGTAACCATAAAATAGACCAGTCCCAAAGCTTATCCAATGCTCGCTAAATAGCTTCGGAAATCCCAGGAAGATCAACAATGTTCCACAGCTTCAAGCCATCAGAAAATAGCGGCGATGGTACCTCAAGCTCCGCGGGTAGGTCATTCAAATAGATAGAGAACAACAGCGGTCCAAGGACCGAGCCCTGCAGCACGCCGCTGAGGACAGACTGCCTGAATGATAGGCCCCGGCCTACCCGTACACACTGTTCTCTATCCTCCAAGAAGGCAGTCACCCAATGAAGGGCGCGGCCAGATACCCCGTAGGAGGACAGATTTTGCGCGAGCCTCAAATGGGGTACCTTGTCAAATGCCTTCGAAAAGTCGACGAAAAGCACGTTCAATGTGTGGCCGTTATCCACTGCATCCGCCTAATTTTCGCGAGCCACCAACAGATTCGTCAGACACGAAAATCCCTTCCGGAATCCGTGTTGTACATTGCTAAGTAAATTAAGTCTACTCAGATGACTCTCCAATGTATCTCGCATCAGTTTCTCGAGGAGTTTGACTACTACACTCGTCAGACTAACTGGCCTGTAATTTGCAGGCAGACCCCTGTCCCCATGTTTGAAGATGGGACAGATGACAGCTTCCTTCCATTCGGAAGGCAATGCACAACTGGCAAGCGATTTCTGAAACACAATAGCGAGCGGTCCACTTAGTTCCGCAGCCAACTCATGCAACAGTTTCGGGTGAATTAAATCAGGCCCAGAGGCCTTAGAAGGGTTCAGCCCTTGTAACAGCCTACGAACTGCAGTCTCCGCTACAATAAATTCAGATAGTTCTGAACCCTCTGGGGTCATGCAAACCAGCTCAACGCCTGTCAAAGAGGTTTCCCTTACAAACGCTGCCGCATATTGCCCACTGAGTACGCAGGCCTTGTCATAGTCCGTATGCGCATGAGTACCGTCATCACGCATCAATACTGGAATTGACATGTTCGAAGCGCAGCGCCTTTTGACATAACCGAAGAATCTTTTTTGAATTCTCTGAAGCTTCGTCAGCTAACCCTTTCTCGAAATTGAGCCTAGCGGGCTTTAGGTGTTGCTTACCCCTATTTCTAGCCTTACGGTACCTGTTATAAGTATCGGTGGACGGAGCATCTCGGTAAGTCCGCCAACATCTACACCTCTTTGTGAGCAGATGCCTGCCAGTGGGATCAATCCGGAGCGGCTGTGCTCGGGACTCCTTTCTCCTTCTGACTGGGATGAAGGGAGCAGAGACCCCTGTGAGGTAGGACTTAAATTTATCCCAGGTAACCTCGACAGTATCGTCGTCTGAGATCTCACAATGGAAACCAGAAGCCTTGGCTCTCATTGATTAATAGTCTGCATGCCATATGATCGGGCGAGACTCAACAATACTCTGGTACCATCTAGATAGAGTACAACTGAAGAGCAAACAAACATGATCACTGGAACCTAGTGGAGGTCCGTAAGTAATGTCACCAACAAAATCGAGTGACTTAGCGAATACAAGGTTTAAGATAGGCGGTACTTGGGCGTCCATGTACCTGCTGTGGAGGTCAACGAACTGATGTAACGGTACTTGGAGCGTAAGCTCAAGTAGATCAGCGCCGAAAGTGCCTGACGCTGAGTTGCAAGAAAGATCTGTCCAGCAAACCTTTAGGAGGTTGCAGTCACCCATCATCAAGCACCTGTTTGCGGACTGGGAGCGAAAAAAATCAAGTTCTTCTTTGGATACGCTTCCAGGGCTTCTATACACAATCAAAATTGTAACCTGAGCCGATGGCGTGCTATTCACAGCCGATAGAGCTTCCACAGTTTTGTCTGCCGACTGAAATAAACAAGTCTTCAAAACGTCAAGTTTACAGCTCACATAGAGCAACGCCTCCTCTCTGTCTGCCCATTTAGTGATCGTATTTAAAGGGTGCATAGTCAGATAGATGTACTTCCCCATCCGTGATGTCCTGAGACAGCCACGTTTCAGTGAATGCAAGTATATCGGGATGAGACCCATCTACAAGCAGACCTAACGCGTACAGCTTATTCAATAGGTTCCTCACATTAGTTAGCACTATCTGGAGGTATTCGTTAGGTCCAGACATGGGTTGTGCGCTACCAGAATGGGCAGTGGTAGGGCGCAAAAGGACCGCCGGATGACCACCCGAAAATCCATTAACCAGCTTAGCGCCAAGCTGATGGTCCAGAATGGAATTACTGGGCAGAAAATCGTTGGACCATTTTTCATTTCCAGAAACGTGACCGGCAAGTAGTTCTTTGTCACTCAACCCTTACTTTTGCTGGCATCGTTGTACAAGGAATCGCTCCAGACTTGCGTACTGCCACAGTTGGAGGCGCACGGAGTTCTCAGTACCATATGGTTCCAGCATGATGGTGCGCTAGCACATTATGCTCAGCCGGTGCGAGAGGATCTCTTTGAGGAATTCGACCAACGTTAGATCGGTCTTGGAGGTCCCATCGAGTGGCCCGCACGGTAATCCCATTTAAACCCGCTGGATTATTTGCTGTGAGGATATTTGAAACGAAAAATTTAGAGAAACAAGTCGATTTCCCTCGAGCAATTGCGGCAGAATAATGTGAATGAATGCCACGTAATCACAACAGTGACGTTGCAGTAAGTGCTTGCTAACTGTATCAAGCGATTTCAGTACTGTAAGCAGAATGCAGATAGACACTTTCAACAACTCCGTCCATGATATCTATGTCCGTCTAAGTCGGCCGGTGGCCGAGTGGTCTGCGCACCTGGTTTGCAATCATAAGATCACCGGTTCGAATCCGCGTAGGGGTGGGCGTCCTCGCGGTGTACTCATCCCGCGCGCGACTGGTGGTGGTCGCGCGGCAGCGAAGCGCCGCTACGGCGTACAGCTGGCACATTATTATTATTATTATTATTATTATTATTATTATTATGTCCGTCTAACCCTGCTTCTGAAGATACATGTATCATCTATTGCACATGACTTGAAGACTAAATCGGTCTCAGGACGAATGGTGCCAATGATGGGTAAGGGCGAATTTAATTCTATGAGCATTGCCTGCATCTTCAGCAGTCTGCGCCACTCCGAACGCCGTGATAATTTGGATGTAACCGATGCGTAGATTAGAGCCTACATATGGGCGCCGTTGGTGCAAATGTCCTACAATCCACACCGGAATCATACGTAAGAGATTAGTGGGGTCTCTGATACATCGTTTATAGACAAATTAGTTATCGGCCATGATGCTATTGCACATCGAGCTTCTTGGATACCGTGCAGCTTACCGATCGGTGTCAATGCGTCTAGTCTATGCAACCTCGGTTATCCATAGTTTGCTCCGTTAAGTCTGCCTTTCTGAGCTGCTACCCAGATGATCGAAAGACTTGGTCAGGCAAGTAATTCAACCAGACGGTTGGTAATTTTACTGTAAAAATGATGGACTTTTCATTTTTAACAAAGTAGTTTTTCTCTCCGCATACATGATTTGGGTTGTTTAGAATAAGGTATGCCATTATAAGGTCGCCGCATATTCGGCGATACTGTCAGCTAAACACTCCAAAACCCTCCGGTCTCTGCTCGTATGATGGATTGCTCATTCGGATGCCGTATTTAGATACTCGACGTTGAGGCCACTCAAGTGCAGTAGGGTAGCGCTTTAAGCATGGCTTCCACGCCTGAATTGCGTATTCGACATGGGGGCGAACATATACACTGAGCATCTGTCGGAAAATGGAGATGTCGAATTGTCCGAATGTCCGTATTAGCAGCCCGACGCGTTGATTACTACTTTTTGAGGCCTCTTCAGATTGCTGGGAACAACACAAGACATTCTGAATCAGTACGCCCAGGTCGCGTCCGACGGAAGATCGCTGCAGTACTTGCATTCCAAGCTTGTAGTAGTAGGTACTTTGGTGTCATATGGATAGTCCGTTGCATTTGCTCACATAGAAATTGTGCAACTTTTCGTTTGACCACTGCTGTACCATGTCTAAGTCATGCTGCAGCATATCCAGATCGGAGTCCGAGTGAATCCTGTGCCACATCTTGATGTCATCAGCAAAAATAAAGAAAATTTGAACCGATCATCTGTGCCAGGTCGTTGCTAAATTCCAAAAACAATTGTGACCCTAGAACAAAGCTCTGAGGCACACCAGATTCGACATGTATATATAGGGTCTGATTATAAGTTTCGAACTCCAACCACCAGCTGCCGTCGTAGGAGAAAATTGGCAATCCAGACTAAAAGGGAGGTCACGGATTCTATAATACTGCAGTTAGGAGAGGAGAATCCGATGATCCAGCCTGTCGAATGCCTTCGAGAAATCCAAATAGACCACATGGACGTTTTCACCAACGTCAGCTGAGTTGGTTCAGCTACTCCGGGTTATAAGTAAATTTGTTGTGTACAGTCACTGTCGGCGAAAGCCATATTGCTCAGGAGCAATGATGTTGCAGGTTTCCGGATGGCATACCAATGCATAGACAACGATGGACCCCATGACTTCGGAGATTACAGGAGGAAGTGATACCGCTAAACGAACTTAGCCAACGGTTGTGCCAATTGTCGTGACGCTGCTCCCAGTGCTTCTGAGGGAGTAGTATCGACACCAGGGGAGCTGTGGTTGCGCAGCGACGTAAGCTTTTGCAGTATAGCCTCCGCGGTAAAAGTGATGTGGTTGAGTCTCTGAGTTGAGGAAACAAAAGACGAATGATCAGCTGGTGGTAAACCCCCTTGAATGTGGATTTCTATTGCGTTCGTGGATGCTGTAGTTCAGTGTGTGACACGACTACAATTATGGGGAAAACAGAGACAAGGCCAGTGTCACAGTATGCATCTGAGACTTGACCAGTTCGTACGGAAGACATCAAACGGTTGGCCGTCTTTGATGGCCGGGTCTCACGCAGTATTGCACGCATCTGGTGGGAACACTGGGTGAGCAATGCCGAGGTCCGCCAGTCGCTTTTTCGCAACAAAGCCTCCGGTACCTCACTTCAGTGTCTGTTGAAGTTGAATCGCTAACATTGGTTAGGTCAAGTACTATGCACACCAGTTAACCGCCTTCCTCGACGAACATTATACGCCGTCGCTGCATCAAGTTAGGCGAAACCACGAGCTGTTCAACCGATGACGTGGCATAGGGGTATGAAAAAACTGACGGAGAGAACTGGTCAGGCAGGTACGTGCCGTCTTCGTTAATGGGGGCCTAGTGCTAGTCCATGCCAATAATTAGAGACCCTAAGGGGTGTGGCACTTTGTCGGAGTCAGTGTTGCTCCTGTATTCGTTCTCTTGCACTTAACCGTTCATACCTCAATGCGATTCGCTTCATGCACCTCATTCTTGCTTCCATTTTGCTAATACCATATTCAAGTCTAACCGCATTTACTTATCATTGTTCCTTATTGCCAATCTGGCGACGCGAGTCGTGGCAACTGCATCCATGGCACATTGGTGCCCGGATCATGGTTTATCAACTGCACTAATCTGAATTGAAACAACATGATAAGCTTTAAGCATCGTATGTTATTTAGGAAAGAGAAAGTCCAGATAGAACTTGGATCATTTAACAGGTAAGCAAAATATTAATAGAGAGAAAATACTCCATAACCAAGTCGTTATTATTCCTAATGTGAAAGGTCTAGTTGAAAGTGGCGCCCTTTTTTCCTACAGTGGTTTTTTGGAATCTAGTCTTTAGTCTACCATAATTGTTCTAACATCACCTTTGAAACAAATACGGGCACATGGAAAACTTATTGCTCAGCTGTACGTCAGTCTGTCTACATTAATTGGAATATAGCTGCGATGAAATAGCGGCAGTTGTGCATCATATGCACGTTGGTCAGACAACGCCATGTCCAATTTTTACCACAGTAGACCCTATAAGTAAGGGTAATTTCAGTGCTAGGACTAAGCATCGGTCAGTAGAGAGTCCACAGGCATCCAGTTTTCCGCGAAACATTTTGTCCTCAAACAATGACCAGAATGTATCGATCATTCAATTATCCGTAGTCTGCGCCTCATCGCATACAGCGCCGTGCAATCTGGGGTAAGCAGACGCCGCGCTTTTGTACGTAGTGCATCGTGTGAGATCCGATTGGATCTCTAGACTGCCGTTAGAATTCCTCGAGGCTTTCTCAGGGTGCGCAACGTGCGGCAATTTACGATGTACTCATGAATAGGGGATTTTCGATGGAATTAAGTGAGGTTCTTCGCAGCCAGTTCCCAAGTCAGATAGTCGTCCACATGCCCGGAAAAGCACTAGAGTGCAGTTTCAGCCTGTTGGGCATCCTCAGTAGTGCGCATCCATCGGATCCATCAGGATTCAAACACATGAGTACATCGAAATATACCTGCCGTGACAGTTTCTAAACGCTATGTCGTACATAGCTACTGCTAGTGGACGTCGTGTCTTTCGGGGCCAACCCTGTGCTCTGCAAAGTTCGTAACTTGCATGGCAGTGAAGGATAAGACGCGCCATATCGCAGTTAGCTTGTAAATCGTGACGGTCCGAAGCTGTCCCCCGTAGCCCAGTGGCATAAGCTGCTGACTGGCGGTTCAAGCCGCTGGTGGTCATGGGTTCGTATCCTGATGGATCCGATGGATGCGCACTACTGATAATGCCCAACAGGCTGAAACTGCAGTCTAGTTCTGTTCCGGGCATGTGGACGACTATCTGATTTGGAAACTGGCCGCGAAAAACCTCACTTAATTTACGATGTGTCACTGAATATCGGTAGACACATCCAGGACGCACCATAGTTGACATAGCAAGGAGCCGATCTAAATAGGCTTGTTTTGTGAGATTCCCTGTCCCTCTCTCTCCAACCCAGCTTCCCCATACAGCCACGATATCTGTCTTGATGCGTAGTATGCCACTAAGCAATTTGTTGCCAGATTTTGCATTCTGTCATGTTTGCTATCGCAAGTGTTCATATCCCTTATCTTGTTGTATTTCGATACAATAGTTGCAGTCCGTTTCTCACCTTCAGCTGTGTATGATGGTAATGATGTGATTATAACGGAACCAGACGAAGGTAGTGATAGGGCTATGAAGACGCTGAAGTCTGGGTTTGGCTGTGCTTCCTTTATAGCCTTGGGTTTCATTGTTAACCTACTAAAAGGACCGTCAATCAGAGCGAACGATTGGAAAGCTTTGCGTAGATAGGCCAGAAGGATTTAAACGTGCCTAAGTTCGTTACAACAGTTGAATAGTGAGGCCTATCTGAACGTGATTTACGGTATCTTCGGTAATCATGCGACCGCCTTATGCTCTGCAGCTCGATTAGTCCAATAATGTTAGCAAGATTCAGCGTACTGATAGAGAACTAGCTCTTAAAAACTTGTAAAATTTCGTCGGTGACGCCGCAGAGACCGCAACAATGCGGCTATGTACTTGAATGAAAGCATTCGGAAAACTGAAGGGTCCTGCACAACAGAAACCACATAACCGCCTTGGCAGAAACCTCGTCCTCTTGTGTTGCATACGCAGGGCACCGGTACCTTGATCGATGTCCTCGATTCCAGCCTATGGACAGCGCCCAAGACTTGCTGAAGTTTTCTAGGAGATGTTCCTATCAATTGTGCCTCAAAGCTGACGGTAGGTCTGCAAATTGCAGATCACGATTCTCGTGCTGAATCAAATAGTGCTAGCTGAAACGTCAAGATGAACCAAGAGAATTCACCAAGGACAGTAGTCAAAGGAACCACTATGTCTATGGATCGGATAGCTCTGAGTATTATCTTAGTTGTACTGCATGGAAAGAACACAGCGTTAGTGACCAATGCTTTGTTTGGCTTCAGGCCCGACTCATTGCTTGCTGACGAATAGATACTGAAGGAACTTAACGTACCAACTAAACCATTGGTCGTGCAGATAACAGTAGTTGCCGGGGACGCACACGTGTGTTCACAAACTGTGCAACTACAGCAGCAACTTTTGCACGGCAGTGAATTTAAGAATATTCATCATGCGGAGTAAGTCAAAGCTTGACTAAGGTGCAGAGGAGAATACCAGAACCAGAAAGCTTACGTACTTGATTGCATTTACAGGACTTGTAGTTCATAAACAGTTGTGACCAAGCAGTTGAAGGGTGCATAGGTGTAAATGTCGTGGAAGCCTACTAGGCAGTTGACCATCGATATAAAGCCTTCGGCCCCCTTTCCTATGCAAAAAGAGGTTTCATCATGCTAAGCTCCATTGGGGAATCAGACGGATCGAGCTTTATGCCAACTCCATTAATGTAGAAGAGTATAGAACGAACTTTATTGAGAGGATGTATTAGTCGGTTCAGCTAATTCCTCATCGTCACGCTTAATCAGCAGGCTTAGACTAGTCTGAAAAGTTCCATACGCTGGCGTTTCGAGCTTCTGAGTCTCGTCAGTAGTGCACCTCCCAGAGGACCCCTGTCTGGTTCCGCTCCCATGCCTTTAGGATGCCAGCAGGTAGTGCCACTTCGCCATGGGTGACAGCCGCAGACTTGCGTGAACGACAGTTGATTATGATATACAAAAATCCTCACTACTACTCAGAAGTAATATAAAATCTGTCCGTATAGCTTCTAAGTCCTTTGTGGTACATAGGCGTAACGGAAAGTCCTATCTCGTAAGGCTAGCCACTGTCCTCTGCACAGTTCATAACTGGTATGGCAGTGGAAGATGTGCCGGGCTCTATCACAGTCACCTGTCAATCACGCAGGTCCGCGGTTACCACCCATGGCGAAGTAGCACTACTTGCTGGCATCATGAAGTCATGGGGGCGGAACCAGGCAGCGGTCCGCTGGGAGGCGCAGTACTGACGAGACTCAGAAGGTCGAAACGCCGGCGTCTGGTGCTTTTCCAGAGTAGCCTAAGATTTCTGATTGGGAGTGACGATGATGAAACTGCGGAATTATGCCAGACCTTTTCACTAATGTTCAGCAGTGATGTATGACTTAGACTATACAGAACCAAGTAACATAAACTCTGATAGGTTTGTCGAAGGTAAACACACCTTTAGGCAGATGGAGTCGTCAATCAAACCACTACCAATTCAGGTTATCGTAGGACGCCATCTGTCAAATTGCGCTATCGAAATGCAAAAGTCGGACTGCGCAGCGATCTCTATATTCAACACAAACTAAAAACTATTTATTTGTTACGCAATATTGGCTTTGGGTTGTACCATACGCCTCCGCATCGCACACTTCTGGCTGAGCCGCGCACACCGGCTGACTGGTCCTAGCTGTGGCGTTCACGCTGTCCACTTCGCCTACGCTCCGGTTTTGGGAGAGCTAAGTCGGTCCGGCCTTCTCATCTTTGGCTTTGCGTCAAGTTTCCATTCGGCCAAAGTTCTCACGGCGCCAGTAAAACGGATGCGAGATCACACCTCGTAACATACCATCGGCCCAGCTTTCATTGTCCATCACGCATTTTGTAACTGACGCTGCTCTTCAGCTAGCTGCCTTCGAAGGTAGCGAACATTATTGCTCTACATCGCGTTGTTAGGGATCAACCACGGATGCGATGAACGCTGCGCTTTTCGCTCCTACTAATGGCCCAATGTTTATACGGTTTTCGTCGAACCATTCGGGCCGCTTACAGTTTATACACCCAAACCTCTCCTCCGTAGTAATGGTCACCTGTTTCTTTAACTGCTCCCATAGGACGCTGTAGGATACCGAAGAACCGTCTTCGCCTAGGCGGGTTGTTATGGCGTCCTCCAGTGCTTGTCTCCTTTTTGCACTCGAAAGGGTGTGTACGTTGTTTTTTCTCCGATTGGTACTCGATGGTGAGTACGACGATTTGTAGACATTTATGTAGAATTCTGTGTGCACGAGCTTATGATCAGTCCCACATGCAGCTCCACGCATTACGCGCTTTATGCACACTTCGCGCATGTTTTCTTGTCGTACGATGACGTAGTTCAGCAAGTAAGCAGACCACTCCATGGGCGGGTCCATGTAGCAATGTCACTTGCCCACAGAGCAAACTGAGGTTTCGTGATCATCAAGCCATGTGTAGCGCACAATAAAAGCAAACACTCTCCGTTTCCATTGACTATCCCAATCCCGTGTGGCCCAATCACCTCAGGCCACACGGTGGCATCACGCCCTACACGTGCATTGAGATCACCTAGCAGGAATAGTCAGTCACACATTGGCACAGAGCTTATAACAGAGGCCAATTGTGAGTAGAAATGGTCTTTCATGTCATACGGATAACTCACAGCGAGACCATACGTGCTAATAAACGTTGCAAACTTATCACGTCTGAGGCATACACGAAGCGACATCAACCGCGGGCTGATATCAATCGGCTCCCTGCCAGGTGGTCATTCAGGCGGCCAGTCATTTCAAATCCGACGCTTTGTTCACGTAGTGCTACGTCGGGATTGTCAATCCATTAGAAAGTATACCCAGCGCCATCCCCTCGCAATCTACCTTGATCAGGCAGTCGAGTCTCACTCAGCGCTGCGATATCAATGTCATAGCGTGCAAGCTCCATGGCGACCAATGCGGTTCGTCGCGTAGATCGATGATTGGTGTCCCGATCGTGCAGCGTACGCACATTCCAGCATCCAACCTTGAGTGTTTGGCGCGCTTGCCTGCGGCCACGTTTGGATATTGATGTCCACGGTGGATGTATGGTGGATGTATCTTGTTCGGGTGTTGGGTTGAAAAAGATTGGTTGGGGCGTAATGGGTACAGGGACGGAGGGATGTGGAGTGCAATAGAACCCGAGAATAAGTAAGTGATCGTTAGTAATTAAATCTCGCTTAGGCACCTTACAATGTGTGAGGAGTGAGCTGACAGCTACACCAATATTGCTCGACGAAGTACGTCAGCCCAGGGTGCTAGTATTTTCAATTGAAGTGCGCATACACAGTAGCAGTACGAGACTTGCGTGCGTAGTGTTACCAAAACATCCTGGAACTGGTCTCAAGAGCTACAAAGAAAGAGATGACACAAAATGATATAAAATACATGAAAATGCAAGAACATGTTCGAATACAAGTAGGAATGCATGAAATGAAGTGCCATCAGTGCGGTGTTAGTCCATTCGTGGTGCAAGCAGAACAGACGCCACCATGGAGAATTTATTAACAAGATGAGCAGTTTGAGGCCGATAACATTGAGCAAGTTGCAACGTAACACAAAACCGAAGCAAATACACAGTGGAACGGTAATGACTTATCGTTGGTGTGTGCTGCAAATGCTGTCTTTTACATTAACTGCAGGCTGTTCGAGTCGGAACGTACGCCAGAGCCATTCCGATTGTCTTTTGTCTGAGAGTTAAGCGAGAATTCACTTGTATGTGGAATCACCAGGCAGTCAGTCGTGTGTGACTATTAATGGACCACTTGATTACCCGTTCTCTACGCTAGCATACCTTGTCCATTTTCTCGGTGCCGAGTGGGTTACCTGTGTCCAAGCCTTTCGGTTCGGATGTCACATCGTGTTGTCGCTGTCCGCGAATCAAAATTGATGACTTGTTTGAATCGTAATGCGTAGTACAAAGGTACTTGACCTGACTACCTTGACATCACTTTGCAACCCGCAATACTTCACGGTGTCACAAAAGATGAAATGTAATATGATCCATCTGTCAAGTGGAAACGTAACGAGACACGAACAGAGGTTAGCGCTACCTGTACTTTGGGCGAGCCCCAGTTAGACATCGAGCCAGCTGATAATGGGGTCACGCAAGTGAAAATGCGATCAGTCTGTCAAGTGTTTCTAAATGGCTACCACTTAGTCATTCAACATGATGACGAGCACTGCCGGCTGCCAGCAGAGATTTCAGTTGACATACCAAAGGTCCCTGGTTCGAGTTGCATTACTGCAGTGTTACGAGGGGGCATTTGTTCACACTTGTGTATGGACTACTACAAAGTGAATGGAGAAACAGTACGCGTCATGAGTAATAACACTACGTACGTGCATGAGTTTGGATTGAACAAATGAATAACAGTCATATTCCTCTAGTTTTGGAAAATCGCAGGTACAAATGTAAGCAAGCAATACGACTATCATTGGTTAGTCAGCATTTAAACGTGAACTGAAATGGCCGCTATAAATTTAGTCAGAAGTGCGGGCAGCAACAACAGATAGAGAGAGAGAGAGAGAGAGAGAGAGAGAGAGAGAGAGTGAGAGAGAGGAATAGGGAAGCAAACGCCATCAATGGGGTTACCAGGTGGAATGATGCACAAATAATAGGTACCGTAAAACAGTGATGACTTATCGTTAGTGTGTATTGTAGATGCCGTCTGCTATATGCGTTAGTAGGCGATAATACCACACATTCTCTGATGGCCAGTTTGATGCTATCACATGAATAATGCACCTTGTAAATTCCGGTGCTCCATGTGCTGCATTCGGTTTATGAAAAAGTTTGCAGACTGTTTTAGCAAATTTACTAGAAGTAACTTACATAACTTTAAATTACTAAACGGTAGACAAATGTGGCTGTATACTCTACTGTGGCGATAAGCTATTTATGTAAGCGGCAGATTCGCTTGGGACTCAAGTAACACGTAAAATCTCCCGGGTCCAACCAAGAAAGAAAACCGATACGTTACCTATAGTGTAATTAAACAAAATAGAACTCAAGTGCAGTATGTACATGCCTCAACCCCAGAACAACCGGGACTTTGCAAGGCACAGAATATGACGAAGCACTTTAATTGCCACTGTTCAACAAGATCACAATATAAAGTCCTGCGCGGAATTAGCTCGATACTTTAAATGGATCCAACAACCTTAAGCTATTGACTCGCTTTACACCGCATCGAATGGTGGGTGTAGGATGTCTCCAGGCTAACGGAGAATGGAGGAAATAACACGGGGATGACCCCTGTGAGTGGATAATATCTCAAGTGGGTATCCGGTTGGACACCTGGGAATGTTACACAATATGGGCACGATGGCATCGAACAGCGGAGGTTGGAATGGAACCACTTAATCATGGCTAGGAAAAGAATGAATGTCGAATAATATTATCCGCAGAAATTCCCATACACATGGTACGATTTGCAGTGAAAACATTGAATACTTCATAGTTAATCGAACGGGAATAGACAAATAATGGGTATCTACAGCCACGGCAGATGGCACAGATAAGGTGTTTAGTTAACGTATGATCTTCCCATCCAGCCTGCGGTTCTCATGGTGATTTTGCCGTTTACATTTTTTCCAAAAATTAACCATGTACGTTTATACACCTCAGTTGAAGTTATTCTGTGCCACAGATCAACTGTTTATGCGGGTGGATTTTCGTTGCATGAAATACGTATTAGAGCACTACCGTTCCACCACACTTGGACTAACCTAGTTCTAAGTTATTAAGGATGATTGGCCATTTCTAATTCAAATAGTATCAGGCATCTTTGCTCCTCCGCCACTTATATCAATAATAGCTACCATTTCCTAAGCGCACCTAAGTTAAATATGACGAAAGAACAGCGGGAAATATAACTACACTCGCTCTCATGATTCATATGTGGTACAGAACATGTAGTATCAATATCCTGAAAATCGCTAGCCACTTACTTGCCGGGATTGTTCAGTTTACACAGATGAGTCAAGGTGTGGACATTTACAACGAAGTACCAAACTGCGTTCCAAAGTGAGGAAACGTTGCAAAGTACTTGATCTCCAAGGATAATTGTTGATCAATACAGTCAATTGTTCACCCGAATGTGCGAACGAATGTGGTATAGTGTAAGCAATAAGCACTTGGTAGTCAAGAGGTAACGCGGACCAAACGCCAGCGTCGTCAAGCCTACTGCTGGCTTTCAAGATGAGAATTCTTGAGGATAGGCAACCAATCTAAGAGATCCATTAGTGTTCCTTTGAATCCGTCACATAGACACACACATGCGCGCGTCTATGGCCTTTCAACTGTGCATACAGAGGAGGGCTAAGAGTACGGCCTATGTGGGTTTGAGGTTCACAATGAGCAGCACTCAGATCGACGTTTGAAGACAGACCGAGGTCACTCGCAACACGAGTGGCACTCAAGTCGGATAATAGGTCCATATGGATTGTGAACCCCTGGTGAGTGAGACTACAAAGCACTGTTGCACTAGACGAACGTGTTCCACTGCTTTGGAGCGCCAGTCACACAGTTGATAATAGCACATAGAGAGGAAAACTCTTAGAGCGCATGGTAACCTACATTTCTACGTCTGGTTATTGAGGCTGTAGTCAGTCCGAGCCTTAACAACTGCTGAATGTGCGCATCAATGCACTTTAATCAGGTGGACCCACAATTGTGCACGATACATCATGATCCCAATGGGAGAACATTTATCCGCATGGATCTTAATAAAGCCAACGTGTAAGACTTCGATTTGGAGGTGAGAATAACAGCCAAAGTTTCCAGGGTACGAGCATTTGTATGTCTAATAGTAAGTGAGCAATAAACGACGATTTACTGACAATCTCGAACATCACCCTCGTTGCGGCTGGCTAACCCCTGGCATTCTCTTGAGTTCACGCAACTTGGCATGAATTGATTCGCTCCATCCATCTGTCACAAAGCACTAAACACTGTTTGAGCACCGCAATAATTCTGCACCATTCTCGGTCATTGAGGGCACCTCAGGCATAACACAGCGCTGGACCAAGAGTATGTTTTGATTAGGTATACGAACCAGACCGTAGTAGCATGTACGGCGTAGAGAGAGTACTGAACAATTCTAAGTAAACGAAATAGACGTATTAATGTTAATGGCGAATGGTAACAGGTTAAACGGTATATATAGATGGCTGAAAAACACCGGTGTTTCAATGACCGAAGTGATTTTGTACGTCAGTTGACAGTTTACTACAAAATCGCAGTGTAGACTCATTTCTTCACTACTGAAGTCTTTCTACCACGCATGTTTCGGGATGAAACTGGAGGCTCAGAATAAGAAGAGCTCACTGCATATTGTTGGTTTGTCGTGTAATCTTCGTCTGACTCAGTGGCTCAAGTGCAAAGGCAAGATGTCCTTTGCAATCTCCATGGTGTGGAGGGAGCCGAAGGATCACTCGACAGAATGCTACTTCAGCATAACCCGTGTCATTGGAATCTCCAAAGGAAACAAAGAGCTATTCGTCCGGTTCCTCATGATTGCACCTTATCCATTCCAGTGCCTCCAGTGACCATGTCACAGATGCTGAGTAGTGATTCCGCGTCGTCAACTTCCGCTGATTCTGACATCCGTGGAAACTTTGAAACGAATGTTGTCAACCACCAGCTTATTGAACAATCAGAGCTGCATGACTTGGTACATGATCTGAGCTTACCTAAGAACAAGGCCGAGTTGCTGGCATCTCGGCTGCAACAGTGGCACTTGCTGCAAACACCAAGGTTACACTATATAGCAAATGAAGTGTTAAATTGTCTGGTTTCTATGACATGAGAGAAAGCGTTTGTTACTGTTCCGAAGTAAAACGACTGATGAAGGAGCCTGACGCGAGGCATATCAGTGCTGAATGACTTTTGTTCATTGATTCGTCCAGGAGTTTCTTATGGCCATACTGCTCCACAATGCAAATGTGTAGCACAATGTGCCCCTGCTGCGTGCCATAAATATGAAGGAGACTTACGAAAGTATGCAAGAGATACTCGCTGCACTGATCTAGGATAAGTACTGTTGGAACATCTGTGCTGACCTCAAAGTCATTGGACTCCTAATGGGTATGCATGGTGGATCTACCAAATATTGCTGTTTCAGGAAAGTGGAGCAACTCACCGGCACTACATAACCGAAAAGTGGCCGGAGAGGATGGAGTATGCTGCAGGGAAAATGAGTGTAATGCATACGCTGCTTGTGCACCCTGATCATATATATCTACCAACCCTGTACCTCAAGTTTGGTTTGATTAAAAACTTCATCAAAGCCCTCAACCGAGATGGTCTTGTATTCCAGCACCTGAAACAAGCATTACCGAAGATCAATGAACAATGAATAATGAATTTATACGGGTTAAGAAGCGTTGCTTTACAGGTCCCGTTGGATAGTTGCAGGGGATATCAACATAACAATAATGATGATAATGATAATAAAATAGTTAATACTTTAAATATGAAAATAAGAACATATCGTTTGCTTCGCTGCAGTCCTGTGATCCTCTTAGATTCACAGCACCCACAGTTAACAACAAATAATTCCACGATATACTCAAGTTGTAGGATGGAGACGTTGAGTTAAGTAACAAAGTGTAAATGAATGAGTGCATCGTCCAACCGCCTTTTAAATACTGTTAGTGTCGGTGCAGAGACGACCGATTCTGGGAGAGCATTCCACGGGTGACAGACACGGATGGAAAAGAAATTTCTGCGGCACTCCAGACGACTGTATTGTTCTGCGAGTTATAATTAGTGGCCCCTCATGTTTCTATTGCTGCTGAGTTGCAGTAAAGAGCGGCACACATGATGTGGGTCTCGCAGAATCAAGTACGCCATAATAAGGTCGCCTCGTAGTCTGCGATAGCTTCCACTGAATAATCCCAGTCGTTGCAACCTCTCCTGGTAGGAAAGATTGCGCATTCCAATTACGTTCTTAGATGCCCGGCGTTGTTGCTGCTCCAGTGCATTAAGGTCGTGTTTCAGCCATGGATACCAGGCTTCAATTGCATATTCGACATGGGGGCGAACATACGCACTGAGCATTTGTCGAAATATGGAGCTGTTTATTTGTCCAAACGCCCGCCTCAACAACCCGACGTGATGGTTCCTGGTCTTCGAGACCTTCTCGGATTGTCTGGAGCAACCCAAGTCATCTTGAACCAGGACACCCAAGTCACGTTCGAGAGTTGATTGTTGCAGTACATCCGTTCCGAGTCGGTATGAGTAGCTGCCGTGATGTCGGATGGAAAGTACTTTGCATTTACTGACGTTAAAATGCAATAAGTTTTGGATCGACTATTGATACACCGTATCTAAATCACTCTGAAGCACATGTTGGTTGGTGTTCGCCTGGATCCTGCGCCAGATCTTAATATCGTCGGCAAACATGAGGAAGTTTGAAGCGATTCACTGTGCAAGATCATTAATAAACACCAAAAACAAACGTGGACTTAGAACCGAGCATTGCGGCACATCACCCTCGACTTGTATGGGGTCTGATAAAGAGCTCCGAACTAAGACCACTAATTGCCGTTGAAATAGAAAGTTGGCGATCCAGCTTAAAAGTGGGTCTCCGATCCCGTAATGCTGCAGCTTGGATAGTAGTATCCGATGGTCTAGACGATCGAAAGCCTTGGAAAAATCCAGGTAGATCACATCAACACCTTCTCCAGCGTCGACTGCCTCGGTCCAACTACTGCGTGCAAGTAGTAAATTAGTTGTACATGACCGCTGTCGACGGAAACCGTGCTGTTCAGGGGTGAGGAGGTTGTAGTTTTCCAGATAGCACACCAGTGCATCGGCAACTATGGATTCCATGACCTTGGAGAGTGTAGGAAGAAGGGATACTGGGCGGTAGTTGGAGGGATCAGTTCTGCTTCCACCTTTGTGATTCGGGCTTATTACTCCAAGCTTCCACATGGAGGGAACTTGGTTCTGGTCTAAGCAGCGCTGGAAAAACTGAGCTAAAGGTCCTGCCAGTTGGTTTGCGGCTGCTCCCAATGCCTCTGGACGAATGGTGTCGACACCCGGCGAGCTGTTTTTGCGTAAAGAAGTCAGCTTTTGCAATACAGCCTCTGCGGTAAAATTGATGTGGGTTAGTCCTGGCGAGCAGAATACAAAGCTTGGTAGATCGCTTCGTGGCAAGACTCCTTGAAATGTGGGGGTGTATTGCATCTGCAGCGCGTTTGCTGCTTCCATAGACGTTCTTGTTGGGCCATCAGCCGTCTTGAGTGGAGGAAATCCTTGCCTCACCTTTCGTTGGCCATTAACGTGTGGTTAGCACTGAAGGTTTTTGCGATGTTCTGCTGATAGGCGGCTTTGTCTTCTCTTAACAGTTGAGTGCACTGGTTACGTTGGGCTACGTACTTGTCCCAAGTTTCTGGTGCTGGAGCTTCTCTGTACACTCGCCATGCTGCGTTGCGTACTGTCATCGATTTTCGGGTTCTGCTCCAAACGAAAGAAACTGATTTGCACTTATTGCAAGCATTTATCTCTGAAGCCTGTGCAATCAGCTGACTGAATGTTTTGGCGAACTCGAGCCAGGCGACCTCCGGGGGTTCTTCTTCGAGGAAAGACCATGTTGTGGCGCTGACTAGCTGGGCGAGTCGGTCATACCTTGTGATGGTTCGCACAGTCTCATGGTTATCATACAAATATTGTGCATAGCAGACGAATTCGAAACTGATGACTGCGTGATCATTGCCACCCAACGGGCAGTCAAAAACCAACACATCAATCATATGCTCCTCGTTGGTAAGCACAAGATCCAGCACAGATGGCCTGTTACCAGTTCTGAACCGAGTGGGCAAAGTGATGTGGTTGTAAAGAGGAACTGTAGTTACTAGATATTGTAAATCGGTTTTGAATTGCTCTCCCATCGTGGCAGGGGCTTCTAAACAATGTACGTTGGAATCACCCATGATAAGAATGTGAGCGTTCTTTTGTTGTAAACTGCACCTTAAAGCAGCCGTTAGGTGGTAGTCGGTTTCGGGTGTTGAGTTAGGGGCGCGGTACACCAAGACAATAAGGCAAACGTCCCTGCCTTTTAACTGCAACCGGCACCAAAGAGAGTCGGGAAACGGTGAGTCTGAATCCTCCACAGCTTCGCACTGTAAGTCGTTTCGGTAGTACAGGATTACCCCTCCTCCTTTTGTAAGCCTGTCGTTCCGGATCAGCGATATGCCGGGTAGTGAAACTTCAGCGTCCGTCATTCCCGTGTGCAACCATGTCTCGGTGATACCAATGACATCATACGAACCGGAAGCTTGGCGATCTTTCAGTTCAGCCAGTTTGTTAGAAAGCCCCTGAGCATTTGTATACAAGCAGGCCAGTTTCTCGGTCTCCAGGAGCCCGCAGAGAGGTGAAGCTGTCAAGTGTGGGAGAATGCCGACCGATGGGATGTCGGCAGTTACTCGTTTTTTTGATGGGTCCATGATACCTCGTTTGCAACTTGATTCCGCCAAGGTGCGTCCCAGCCTTCGTTTAGACCTACGTCAGAGTCAATTAAAACAGCAGTCAAGTTACACTTCTGACGCGAGGTTCACAGTAGGAATACCTATTGGGTCTGATATTCTCCGGAAAACAGCTGACAGTACTTTCGAATGCCAGTTGACTTCATCTGACTTAGAAGCGTGGAGATTATTCAAGACAGTGTGTGCAATCGTTTTGGGTAGAACAAAAGCAGAGAACTATAATGACATCACTAAAACGCTCATTGCGGACTATCGGGTTGTTGGTGCTCAAATATCACTCAAAAACCAGTTTTTGCATAATCACGATGATATTTTCCCTGAGGATTTGGGATCTGTTAGCGATGAGCATGGTGAATGCTTTCACCAAGACATTTCAGTCATGGAGTAGCTCTACAATGGTAAGTATACGCCTTCTAGATTGGGTGACTTTTGCTAGTTTCTGCGGGGTGAGGACGCTGGATCATACAATGGAACAATGGTATGTGACTGTCAGATAGGCGAATGCCTTCAGTCCGTTTACTTCAGCCGTGCGCGGATTGGTTACCACTCACACCAGCCAGCCAATCATCTGATACACGCCCCCGGTCTTGCAACGCGAGTTTCCGTGAGTCTTGTATCTTTTCAATTGATTGGTAAACCTCCTTCTGTTCAGACGTCTTCTGCTTGTTGGGATTATGTGTCACGGAAGCGTGCGTTACATGCTTAGTGGTACTACGTTTTAGGTACGGGCAGAAAAGCGGATGCTTATCAAGTCCCGTAGGATGGCCTGAAAATGAACCACAACATGGTGAATAGAAAACAGGGACAAAATGAACATGGTTCTGGTGGACTCATCAAAGTGGTAACACAAAGACATGCAGCAAGGGCCAACCTCAGTCGTGTAATCTAATTCTAGTTGTGTAGCTTCTTCGCATTATATCATCTGTCGAAACAGGCTGTATCTCGTAATGTAGGTGGGTTAGGGCAACGTCAAGGCGTTTGTTAAACACCGGTAAAGTGGGAGCGGAAACAACATAATTTGGGAGGACGTTCAATGATTGACACACAAGGAGAGAGTAAAAATCCCGTCGACATTCTAGCCGACTGTATTACGTGGCTAAGTTGAACTGTTGACCCCTCAAATTCGTGTTGTGGGTCAGTTGTAGTGGGTGACGGCAGACTTGGTTGGAGTACGTTGGAATCTGGTAGTCCATAATGAGGTTTCCACGTAGGCGCTGGTACCGGCTGCTGTAAAACGTTAGGGTCCTCAGTCTAAGTTTATAAGGAAGCATGAACAACCCTCTGACGTGCTTTGTGGATCGTCGCTGTGGAGTCTCGAGCGCTGCAAAGTCTTGCTTGTGCCAAGGTTGCCAGGCATGGATTATGTATTCCACATGAGGCTGCACGTATGTGTTAAGCCACTCCGAACAGACGGAGGGATCAAACCGCACAAATGCACTCTACGACATGCCAAAGTGTTGTTTCCCAGTCTTTGATGCATTATCATCATACACGTTAGCTAGAGGTGGGGAACACCTCAGTTACTGTGCCGCAATGCACAGACAAAAAGAGAAAGAAAGCAAATGTTGCAAGCCGGCTGAGCTACCGGTAACGGATGGGCATCGTTCCAGTAAGCTACCAGTCGGCTACTGTGTATCAAAAGATTGCTATGCAAAATTATATAAGGCTAAATAATGAGATCGTGGTTGGAGGGGGAGGCTAAGAGGGATGGGGTGGGACAAAGAAACTCACAGCACGAACGTCACCGAGGTCGGCTCCTAGTCATATCAGCAAGTGTGTCCAACCAAACGTGTTCATCGTCTTTCGGACCCCAACCAGGGAGCCGAGACGCTCCAACCGAGGCCAGCTCAGAAGTGAGGGCCTTCATTCCTCTCGACCAAGTCATCGCTTGGCCACCCCTCCTCTTCCTCCATCCACACCCCCGGCGCGCAAACAACGCACGTCGCGGGAGTCGGTGGGCTGACATGCGTAACACGTGGCCGAGCCATCGGAGCCTGATGCGTGAAATAACGGTGCTGGGTGGTTCATTTCCTTTTCCTGTGCCGTAAACAAGGCGTCGAACACGCTCGTTGCTCACGCGGTGTTCCCACTAGATGTGAGCTAAATTACGAAGGCACCGGTGGTCGAACGTAACTAGCATCTTCAGGTCCGCTGCTTTAAGCGGCCAGGTTTCACAACCGTACAGTAGGGTCGAACGTATTGCTGCATTGTACACTCTACCCTTCAGGGCAAGAGTGATGTCGCGCCGGCGCCATAAGTGGCGAAGGTTAGCAAAAGCGCCACGAGCTTTTGCTATACGGTTCGTGATGTCATCTTCAATCCCAAGGGCGCTGATACAACTTCCAAGGTAGTTGAATTGTTGAACGAATTCTAACTGATCTCCACCTACGGTCAGCGTAGGGGGCGGTCCAGACCAATCTTGGAGGAACGCTTTGCACTTCGAGGGTGCAAAGCAAAGTCCGAAGCGGCTGACAGCCTGTGCTAATCTGTCCAGTGCCGCTTGGCCCGTCTGGGAGCTGTCACAGATTAGGGCAATATCATCAACATACTTTAAATCAAGAAGTCGTTCTCCTGGGAGCAGATCCACACCTTCTAAGTCGTGTCCTGTGAACGCGAGTTCCATGACTTCGTCAACAGCGAAGTTGAAGAGGAAAGGTGACAGCGGGCATCCTTGTCTCACACCGCTGGAGATATTAAAGGGAGACGACAACTTGCCGTGAGCCCTCACTCTGCCCGAGCTACGCGCATATAATGCTCGAATAATATTCACATATTTCTCAGGGACACCATTCCTGAGTACATAGTTCCAAAGTGCATGTCTATCCACCGAATCGAATGCACCATTGATATCGAGGAACACGACTACGGTGAGCCGCCAATATCTGTGACGGTGCGCCAACAACTGACGCAAGGTGAAGATGTGGTCAATGCAGCCACGACCTCGACGAAGTCCAGCTTGCCCTTCACGAATATGGCTTTCACAAGTGCCAGTCAGTCTGTGAAGGATGATAGAGGCAAGCAATTTGGAGGCGATGGAGGTCAGACTGATTCCACTATGGCTGCCACATTCCGATCGTGAGCCACCCTTGAAAATTGGGACTATGACGGAGCGGCTCCAATCGGCTGAGACAGTTTCCTGCTCCCACAGTTTGACTAGTAACTCGTGTAAATCATCCATAAGAGCAGGTCCTCCGAATTTGAAGAGGGCTGGAGGAAGACCATCTGGTCCCGCGGCTTTATTTAATTTCAACAGTTCGATCTCACGTTCGACTTCTGAGCGAGAGGGTGGGTCCAAACGGACAGCCCAGGGAACGGGGCGAACAGTGGCCGGCGAGAAATCTAACCATTCCGACCGATTAAATTGCCGTTTAAACTGCTCAACCCAACGCTGCAAACGTTTTGACAAATTGTGGATAGGCTGTCCACTCTCGTCACGTATAGTTTCACTAACACCAGATCCCCTGCTGCCCGTTTCCCGTATCAGACGGAAGAAGTTACGACGGTTACAAAAGGCAGTGGCCATTTCCATCTCTGATGCATGATGAGACCACGAGGATTCGCGGTCTCTTTTCACGCTAGCACGGAGTTTGGCCCGGAGCTCTTTGCGAGTTTCACTGTGTTCGTTTCCAGCTGGAATATGCCGGCGAGCAACTATGAGTTCCAGAGACTGAAGAGATCCAATGTCCGTGTCGGCGATTAGACATACCACATGAGGATTTGCCCGCTGCTAGTAAGGTCTGGTGAATATGAGACCAGTGAGCTTCAATTGCATCCACTGAGCGTTTATCCAACTCGCATGACAGCGTACTCTGATAGGCATTCAGAACAGCTGGCTTCGCCAGTTGGCTGATGTCAGTACGCTCACAACGTCGTCGTGGGCGTCCACCAAGGCGCATCCGCAGGTCAGCACATACAAGTGCATGGTCAGTGTCCACACCTGTGCTCAAACTCGAGCGGCAGTTCTGGATGTAGCCTCTCCAGCGGTAACTTATCGCAATGTGATCGATTTGCGTCCATAGCTGGTTCGAGGCTGGTGGGCACCAAGTCACCCTTCGGCAGGTGCTGTGTCGGAAATTAGTGCTCGCAAGAAATAAGCGAGTATCCTAACACAAATGAAGTAACCGCTCACCGTTATCATTACAGGAGCCTGTACCATGTTGGCCGCCCAGATGCAGCTCATCTGTGGATAATTTTCCAACTTGAGCGTTCAGATCCCCAGCCAGCACCACAGTGTCTGAGCTTCTTCTGTGGCTAAACAGCTCGTTCAGTTGACGATGGAAGTCGTCTTTTACCGAGTCATTGCTACAGTTTGTCGGTGCATAGGCAGCGATAACGAACATACACATGTTAGTCCCACGCGACTTCGAAGTTATGAATGAGGCAGCCAATCGGACCGCACACATCCGGCTACTGATTGGAATCCAATCAACTCGAGTAGCTTCAGCCCGGGGACTCAGGGCAATACCAATACCGGCTTGGCCGGTGCTTGAAGCTGCATCGTCACCGGATAGGCGCAATGAGAAAGTGCTGCTGGTGTCACCTGAAGGGGATCGCAGAGTGAGTACGGAGCTCGAGTCTTGCAGGCGGGTCTCCGAAAAGCTTGGGCAAGTGCTGCCTGTTGACTGATTTGAAGCAATGTGCTAACATTGAGGTATGCCAATATGAAGGAGGGTCGGAGGCTCCAAATGGAAGCCGATGAACTGGAATGGGCCGCTTGCTTGGACATGGGCCTGTTGACAGTGCAGGAATGACGCCCAGCGTTCACATATGAGCTGAAACTAAAAGACAATCGACGATTGAAGCAAGGTGGGGAGGGCCAAGAAGTGGGGGTTGAAAACAGGGGGATAAAAGTGAAGCTGGAACGGGAAGGTAAGGGTGAAAAAGCGCAAGAGGGGGAATAAGAAGACGGAAAGGCTTGAGCAGTAGCATCCAAACCCCTATCCACCCTGCTCGATGCAGCAGATAGGGCACTGTCGATTATCCTCCGCGGTGGCCAGAGCACCAGAAATTTGTTTGAAGTGAGATTCACTGTATTGTGTGGGCAGGATAGTGTCAGGTTGTCCAGGCCTAGACAGGAGAACGATTAGGGTTCTCAACCAAAGCCTTAGGTTCAAAAACCTGACCGCAAGGCAGCGGATTTGGCACTGGGCTACAAGGAGTCCGTTTTAAGGAATAAGGAGCCAGCCTCATTCCAACCCCCAACCTGGAGGACCAGAAGGCTGAGTTTGTATGGCCTCTAACCATTGACCAATCTGGTATGAGTGACTGTGAATGTGCAAAAGCACCATCCAGTCTAGCTCAATGGATCACTGAAGCACGCAAACCATCGCACCACGGTAAGGTCCAGCCCAATTGCAATGGATCCAGCCTCACTGCGATGGATCCAGCCTCATTGCGATGGGTCCAGCCTCATTGCGATGCCATTTCATATTGTTCTGAGCATCTCAGATCAGCCTGGACTAGGGCCCAAAGGTCGCGCACCTAGGTGTTTGCTTACAGGACATGGTGTCCAAGCTTGTATGTGATATTCGGCTGGTGGCAAGTGGGAACTACCTTACACTTCCCCGAATTGAACTGGAGCAGATTGTGAAGTGACCACCTATACGCTCTGTGCAGCTCTCACATGGGAATTCTCAAACAACAGTTACCTTGACAACGTCTGGACAGATTTCGTTGAAAGACAGCGGCATCGTCAACAGAGCGTCAGAAACCAAGCCCTCTCGTCCCTCAAAAATGTCTTCAATTCTAAGGAGCAGGACTCAAAAATGTCAGACGATAAGGGCGTATCATTGCGTGCCTACAAGATTAACCCCGACTCAGAGACTTGGGACAATTTCCTGACCCATCGCAACCATTTCACTACACTTGTCCGTGAGGACAAAGTAACTTATCAACAGTGCCTGGCCAAAACATTCATGGTAAACAACAAATTGCTGTATAGTCATATCAACAATCTTCGCAAAACGAAGCATGGAATCTCTCCACTTTTCACAACAGGCGCTAGAGTACAAAGCGCCGAAGAAGTAACTAATGCGTGCGGCTACAATATGCCCCAATTTTCGAACTCGCATCCTCTAACTTTCCCATAATGTCATGCACATTACCGATTCCTTTGTTTACACATGTAATTTTCAACCCATCAGTTGTGTTACGGAAGTTACTCTCACTGCGCGATCATAGCTCTCTGGGAAACGACAACATTCGCCCGAATGCAGTGAAGGCTGCGGCCACCAAGCCAGCTGAACCACTGCCACAGTTCTTCCAATAGTGCTTTGATGAACAATAAGTCCCCACTACGTGGAAGCGTGGCATTATCACCTCAATTTTTAAAGACGGCAGCCGTTCAGATCCTGCAAAATATCGCTCAGTGACTCTCCTCGCTGTGCTCGCGAAGGTGATGAAATCGGTCATCCCTGATGCTCTAATGGATTACCTGGAAAAACATATTGGCAACATATTGACATCGAAGCAGCATGGCTTCCGTCAACACCGGTCATGCACTACCAACTTGCTAATGGCACGAGGTAGTTGGACGGAAGTGGCTGATGATGGGGTCGAAGTTGGCGTCATCTATCCGGACTACTTCAAAGCATTCGACCGCATAGATCACCGAATTCTACTTTACAGGCTACAGAGCTACGGAATCGGAGATCCTATTCTTGGTTGGATTGGCAACTTTCTTCACCAACGGAAGCTTCAAGTGCGTGTGAAAAAAATCACTTTCTAACCCGACTGAGGTGGGATGTGGCGTTCCACAGGGCTCAGCGCTAGGATCGTGCTTATTCCTGGTGTTTATCAAGGGCCTGGCTAGCGTTCTTCAATTTCCTGCTTTTCGCCGATGATGTCAAGATATGGCGAGTGATTAGTAACAATGAAGATCAATACCTACTCCAACCTAACCTAGATTGCATTTATGAATGGTCAACAAAGAACCGGCTTCAGTTGAATATAGCTAAGTGCAAAGTGAGCCATCTGCGTCACCAGCCGGTGAGCGCTTACAGGCTTGGAGACCACACCTCGCAGAAGGTCTCTCAGGAGTGTGACCTGGGTATACTTGTAAAGGAAGATTTCGGGTGTTCAAAAAAGTAGAGAAGGCATCGAGAACTGACAATCAACACTTCTGCCTTCTTCGCAGTGGGTTCGGTCGGTTTGAACCCTCAGTCTCTCCCCAAATGCTTAATGCCTACGTGCGGCCGCACGTGGAATATGCGATCCATGCGTGGCAACCGTGCCAGAAGCAAGATCTCATTGCTCTCGTGACTACTGAAGGAAGGACAACCAAGAACGTCACGGCCTCCTTCAGCTGCCCTATCAGCTTAGACAGAAATCTCTAAGAATGTTGAAATCGGCGCTTGAAGGGGGATCTCATAACGGTTCACCAGATACTGAAGAATCCAAACCATATTTGCCGTACACTGCTGGAATTAAACCACAACACTAACCTAAGAGGTCATCCTCTGAAACTGACAATTCAATATCGCCGGTTTGAATGCCGTAGAAAGTTCTTTTCCATTCGCGTGTGCCAGCCTTGGAACGCCATCCCTAATTAGGTCGTCTCTGCTCCCTATCTGTTGATAATTAAAGAACGGGTTGACGGTGCGTTGTCACATTTGCATTTCATTGAATAACTTGTTAGCCAGGGGCTACAAAACGCAAGCAAACGGTGTTTTACCAAACTCCCGAGCTATGGATTTATACTTTTAATACGCGAGCATCTCCGCTATTCTACATAAGTCTATGGCAAGACAACCAAAACGCTTTTCACTTTAGCATGTAAGTATATTTCCACAATAAGTTCCATCCCGAGGGACATGTTAAGCATTGCTTTTTTATCCATAATACACCATTGTTCCATTGAAATGCATCGGCACTCGTCCTCATTTCCCAGTGTCAAACTGCAATCAGTAGTTAATGGCGAGTGTTGCAATGAGGTTTTAAATGTTTTACCACATAAATGCATTCTGTATAGATTGTAATTCAGTACATTTACGTGTAGTTCACACGACGTAACCTTGATACTAGTGAAAATAATCAATCGCTTATAACCGTGTAACTTGATGTGCTAAGTAACATCGGAATACAGTTTTACGATCAGTGAAGTGCAATCTATAAGGTAGGGGCATTGGCATTTCTGTTATAGAAAACAAATCATTTTTGCTGTTGCACAGTGTTATATATGGAAAGAGATACAGATAGTTCGGAAAGCACAAGTGCGTCCGACTCAGAGAAAAGTTTGCGTGATGAAGAAATCTTCGAGGTCAACTCGAAGCCGGATGAGGAGATCGCCGCAGCTCCCATTACAAGACCTAATGAGTATGCAGTTGTACTTAAAGCTAGTAAGTTGTTTATTTTTTATGAGAACGGTTACAGCAAGCTGCATGAAGTCGGAAGCGATGGTGGTCCGCCTTGCCCCAAGTCACGCATTTTGCGCAGTTGGCTTAGCAAATGGCGAAATACAAGTAAGACGAAAAAGATAATGACCAATTATTCTTTAGTTCTTTCAACTGGCCTCGCAAATAAATCGAGCGACCATCGCAACGCTAAAAGACGCCAACGAAAATTTGTCTTGTACCGATATATGCTTTTCACGAAATGCAGCACCCGATAGTAAGGATGGCAGTTGCCTCCTTGCCTCTTGTAAACCAAATGCCTAGTTTCAGCTTGACCAGTACAAAATAATAGATGCTTCTGGGTATATTCGTTTGTGGCACTACCATGGAATCGGAAGCAAACAGTTATTGGTGCGATCCTGGAAAGAGAGTATCTGTGATAGAACGTACATCCCTAGGAGCAACCCAATGGATGATGCAAACCAAATATTCTGCATTTCGATTTCAGAAGATAACAAGAGGTTTATTTCAGGTGGTTTAGATGCACGCGTGAGGGTCTATAACAAGGGATCAACTGATAAAGGTCGCATTTTGCAGCCGAGGTGAGTGTGCGAGTAGCTTTGCGACCTAGATTATTCGGATTCTAGCACCTCTGATCATACTGCATATGGACATACCAGTCGAGTCACCGCACTGGCTTATCATCCACGGGGCCGAAATAATCCTCACTATGCGTCAATCTTCGTTTCTGCCAGCTGGGATGACACAATCCGAATATGGGATGAACAACAAGGGAATTCTCTATGGTAACAAATGCACTGTTGATTTTAGCAGTCTGAAGGGAGATATGTGGTCCTCATGTGGTTGGAAACGATGGAATGGATATTGACCCCACAAGAAATGTCATTTTGACTTGCTCATGGAGACGTGAAAAGTCATTATTGCAAGCAAGTTGAAATGGTTTCATCCCATGCATACATTGTTCAGGTATGGGAGTTTCCGGAACGTGTCTTTGAATCGCCATATGCACTGGATAGAGATGGCAGAAAGACTAGGCAGAAGCAACCTTTGTACAATCTTATGCACTGGACCCGCGAGAAAATTTCCCACGTGAGTTTCGTTTAACTACTTTTAATTGATATGGTAGTCCCAAAGATAAGACATCTATAGTACGAATAGGTCAGTTGGAGAAGTCGTCTTCTAAACATCTCTAGTTGAACTGGATCCTATGGTCGGCAGTCACTGGGACCCGATCAGCGTTCTTACGCAGCGAAAACCGGCTGCGACATGCAATCTCTATTCATACCTCGGGACACTGACGTATACCTCGGTCTTCCCGATCACAACGATCGTATACGAAGTGGAGTTGATTCGGTGTTGCTGATACCAACACTGATACGGTATGGCCAGTTTGGTCCTCGTTTGGACTCATCAGATGGAAATAGCATGAGCTGTGGTGTGTCTTGTAGCCCTCCGAGAGCCAAGAAAGTCTGAGCAACGATGAGATACAATGATTGAAAAAGCGGGACATCGTTTAAGACTGTACAAAATGGGTAATGGTTGTCTGCCTGCATTGCCTACACATTCGCAGCTTCCTCTTCACATGCGAATTTCGCGTTACTTTGTGTTCATTGGTCGCAAATGCGGCTTGTCTATGTCAGCTTATGCTCCTTCTTCGTTCATTCGCCTTTAGCCATGATTGTGTACGGCAGCTCCGTTTTATCTCTCTGGTCCGTTGTGCCTATCTTGTCCGGCCAAACCGATCCGCCATTAAGCCAAGCGCGATTCCTCTTTCTGGCACGTCAACGCGTGCGCCTGATTCGTCAATTTGCCATATTCTACTAAATTCCTTTCGCTCAAGCGGCTATCAGATGCCACATACGCGTGACTCTTTTGTAGTCCCAGCGCCTGATTAGCCCACATGGCTACGGCTGGCTCCTCAGTTTTCCTCAAGCTACTAGCTATTACACAGAGTGAAACTATTGGGATAGTGGTTAACGACTGCTGCCCTGATCTTCATTCCACTAAGATCCATGGGCAACGTTTGGTACAAAAGTATGGCATTGTAAGTTGGACGTGGAGTACTCGCCGTGTGGTTGAATTGCGGAATACCATCTCTATTGTGACCTGTTATAATTGAGGGAACGCCGCCTCTGTTCTGATTGCGTAACGCCTGATAAGATTGTCGCTGGCACGGTTGGAGCACGCCTACGATAACAGCCTGGAACGCTGACCAATCGAACGGACTTGCGTTGACCTGAGGGTGTTAGATTAGCCGGGGTACGCGCTGGTGAGACGGAAATTGAGCGAGCGTGAGAACGATCCTAGCCGCACGTATTCGGGTAGACGCTGAGCCCTCGGAACGGACGCACACGAGAGGCGGTTCGGTAGACGCGCACTAGTGACCTAGACGCGAAGGCTGGCCAGCTAACGACTCACACAAAATCACGTGACCTGACCGACTCCCAAGTAAGGCGAAGAGGAAAGAAAGACAGGCGGTCCTCTGTAGGCTCTTTTACGACAAACAAAGGGCGAATCACAGCCAATGCTATGGGTTATTAAGTTAGGGAAAACGGTCACCACGAAGAGGTGGTAGTTTGAAAATGACCATTGTCAGAAGGTGCGCAGTTGGGCCGCGTCTCGGAGTGGCTGAGCGCTGCTGCGTTGTGGGGAGGAATTGAACCTCGCTTTCCACAGCCATTCTGCTGGGGTTCGTGGCGCGTTTTTGCGGGAATATTTGACGTGCCCGCAACAGACCTCAATTCACTTTCGACTAGACCTCCGTCATTCCGATCACATCGTCCGTATCCGAAACAGAGGTGATTCAGTGTTGCTACTCCAAACGCTGACAATAGTCTTGTATTCCTAGAAGGCCAGCTAAACCTAGTGTATTGGGCACCGGCCACCACACAACTGCTCTTTGCAAGTGGTGATGAATCGTTAAAGGCTAAAGTGACTTTTCCCATACTAGCAACTGTGGTTATTGGGCTAATAATATCTTACCTGAAGTGATAAAGTATTATATTTGTAATCCACACTGATAATAACAACACCACTTTTTCTCCAATTTCAGGGGTATGTGGCGAAATTTGATCCAACTTACCGGCATATTCTATTCGCTGGAAGTAACAAGAACATAATTGATATATTTGAAATTGGGCGGCAAGAAGTAAGTCGTAAATCCATTGTAGCTATATCGTGACGTGAAGCGCTCTGATGTCTAATGGCGCGTTGGTGAATGTGAAGATGTTCCGGTCCAAGAATAGTGAGAGTTAAATGACCATACCGACTCCAAAGCTTTTGACAGACACTAGTGAAGTATGCGAAGCCGGTTTATTCGGAAAGTAGGGAGCAGACTATTAGCATAATTATCGTAGCTTAACACAACAGGGATGCGTTACTGCATAGTGCGAAAGGTAGTGATAGTTGACCGGGTACCATGGATAGTTTAATGGAAGGCATGAAGCAGATACCATCACGCTGAGTGCGAGAAAATTGGCGGCATCCGGTTCCGGATTCGCATGTCACTGCGGCCTCCACAGGACAGCTACAGGACGCCTGCGCCTATAGAGGGGCCACGGGTGGCCTGCGCTGCATCACTTACAGTTCTATCGACAGACCCCATATTCAATGTAAACCCGAAGAAATAAGACCGGAAGGAATGTAGATGGCAGGCGTGTTTCATCAACGGAGCCGGCCCACATGCTTTCAACAAGCAGATAAAAAGCATATATGCGTAAATGGGGAATCATGCGAATCTGATTTACACAAGGCGGTGGCTGGGCCGTAGCCCGTTCCACAATGAATGCATGAAACCATTCATTGCGCCTAGCACGGCCACGAGGACCGTGCACGCCGTCCCCTGCAGCAAGGAATAACAGTCTCCTGGAGCCAGTATGGGCAAGGCGGTGTGTACTAGACTGTTAGGCACCTTATCAGCACTCAACTCAAGCGCGACCACACCGGGGATATCAAACAACAGTTAACCCCTGAAAGGCAAGCATCTTAACATGCAGGCACACGTGCGGGATACATCTCAACTAATATGCCAGCACATCAGTCCTATGGTTTTTCACAATCTGTCGCGCTTCTATTTAACTCCTGAGTCTGATCCACCCTTAAGATGTATCAGAACGTGCTGTTCAAATCTCGGAGAAATAAGTAGATACTGATCGAGAACAGACCGCGACTCTGATTGATTAGTTGTCTGGCTGAACCAATCAACTTATATTTCTTTATCAACGGCCGGACCACTCAGCTGAACAGTCTTCTGAGTTCGATTCTTGTAAGAATTATGGCCCTCATACATGAAACCATGTGGCTTAATGATTCAAAAAGAGCGGGAAGCACCGGTCATAGAGTAAGAATCATTGCCCTGGAACTGAAGGAGGGCGGGAATAATATGAACAAATAATGAGTCACAGAATAGCAACCCCAAGCCCCAACCAGTGTATTTCAGGATGCGGGGTTAAAAACATTATGAATGTAGCTGCGATGGACTTCCTTTATTAAAGCAATTAATCGGGTTAAATAGACTACAACGTTCATGGGCGACGTGCGAGCATACGGAGATATTTCGCCCCCTTTCAGAATCACCAGGGGTGTTAGACAGGAATTCCGAGCCTCTCCATTCTTGGTAAACTTCGACATGGACAAAAACCTGGATATTACTCTGGATAACGTTGAGTTTTGCGGTGTTGAACTGCTCCCTGATGACCGCCTTCGGGACTCAGAGTACGCGGTGATTTGCGAGTCCTCCCAAGCCACCCAGCATGTGCCGCTCAGACTGGAGATGTCCGCTGCCCAATTCGGGCTGAGCTTTGCCCCTTCCAAATGTAAGGTCCTGTTACAAGACTGGCCAAGCGCATGTCCTTCTCTAACCCTTTAGGGGCATCTGCTGGACTTGGTCGACAAATTGATTTAGCTTGGGAGTTTTCTTACTATTGACGGTTTGACAAATGAGAATTCCCTGCGCGTCTCTAAGACTATAGTCCCTTTGGCTAATCTTCGTTACTTGTGGCTGCGTCGTGACCTCAGTCTCGCTCTCAAGGGACGAATCTACAGTAAGAGCGATTCTGTTGTACGACTGTAAGACTTCGCCCGTTCGCAAAAGCGATGTCCAGCGGCTATCTGTCTTCGAACACCGCTGCCTGTGTAGCATTGCTGGTGTTCGACGGCAGCATCACATCAGTAATGAGGAAATAAATCGGAGAGTCTTCATATCTAACGAACTCCGCCGATCGATAGATAGTATCATCTCACTGCGGAGGCTTCGCTGGCTTGGACATGTGCTTCGCATGCCTACCGAGCGGCTACCACGACGAGCCCTATTTGCGAGCACAGGCGTGGCTTGGAAGCGACGAAAAGGAGAGCAATGTAAAATTTGGATCCAACGCATTAAGACGCAAACGTTGAAGCTGGCTATTGTCGGGCGTTCCCGACTCCCGGGTTGGGGACCAAAGGATCCCGAGCACATCTGGTTGCAAACTCTGGAGGATTTGGCCAAGGAGCGTGCGCAATGGAGCACTTGCTGTGAGACTTTCTACCGTAACAGTTGTTTTTCTTTTCACGCTAGTTTTTCCTCTTATGTGTTGTGGCACTAAGGCAATTTGGTAAAGTGATGAATGAATGAATAAATAAATAAATATAAGGGGCTGCAGTCGGTTGGACAACGTACAGCTGAACTACCATGTGACTGCTGACCATTTACCTGTTTGGCCCTGTTGATCTATTGCCTGTCACCACTTAAGCTACACTTATACAACCTAAATGCATTGCGGCACATTAGAGACAAGGTGTCAGAAATGTGGTACACATCGAATGCAAAAGTGAGTGGGCACTTGTGTTATTTGGTGGCTACGAAATAAGGAGACAACGGTCATGATTCCAAAGTTCAATACGCGAATCAGGGAGCGTTTCTTCTTAATACACTGCTCAAAGCTTTGGAACAAACTTCCAAGAGCTAGCAGAACTTGTTGCACATTGCGTTTGTTTAAGCTTTCGATAAAAGATTATTTAACCGTTCAAAATGTGATAATAATGTTTCGAGCAGCACAGTCCTTAGATAACGCTTTTGAGAACGGAGTTAACGGTGCCTGAAAATGCATGTGGTCAAGTGCACAAGTGGTTATATTTTGTTGGCCCGCAGCACTTTATTCTCTTTTTTTTCTCGTGTGCGATCAACCCTCATGTGACTGCTAAAAACTTGTCAGACGATAGAACAAGAGGAATGTAAATATTTTGGACCGCTTCGCGCTACACAAATTTTCATTTTGTGCTCACATTTGTTTAAATTTATTATACCATGATATGAAACTGCTGTACCATTATTTGATCCGTCCCTTCTGGGAACGGCTTCTCGCATCGTCGAGCCATATACAATTTATTTATTTAAATGCAACTACGGAAACATATCACATTCACCTCTACATCGAAGGTGTACCAGGAGATAGAGTCTAGGATGTGTGTCACATAAGCACATTTAAGGAAATATTGCATATGACACGTCCTCACAGCTGAACACACTGCATTGGGACGAAGACCAAATGAGTCACAAGTGTTGAGCGTATAAAGAAGTCTATCCCTAGCCTGTGTGTTGCTGGAAACTCTGCAGAGCGATGTAAATATAACTTAAAATTGGTGGTGTCATACATGAAGGAAAATGTGGGACACTCTTGATTAGTGGATCCAAAAAAAATTTTTAAGAATGTTTCATGTGGCTGCAACATCGTGTCGAATTAATATAGAATGTTGTATAGTTGTGACCGCAAAGATACCCTACAGATGATGACATGCAATTACAACTTTCTGAAAAATGACTGTTTCGAGAGAAAACGCGAGTTTCTGAATAACTTTGGACAGTAGTTGGAGACAAATATCATGCTGTAAAGCTATTAAAAGTGAGTTGACTGGCAAAAAGTAGAAGGAAGCAGCTCAACAAACGCCGATAACGCCCTGACAGGCAGATAATATATGGAGACGTGCTGAGCCGTAATTTACAAGATTAAAAGTTAAAAGCAAAAAGATTATGGACAGATTAGTTCTGGCTGTCGGCCGTTTTGAGCTGTGCCTTGTACTCTCAAAATGCTAAGCTCCTGCAAGATCGACAGGTACCAGCTCCTGCACAGACTCTTATCGCAGATCAGCTACAAGTTGTCCAAAACCCCAACTACCTCTGCAGCAGTATCAGAGGCTGTAGAACAGAAAATGAAGCCACGAAGCCTGTAGCAAAATCTCTAGACGCCTTCTCCAGACGCTCATAGCGCTTATGCAACATCGATGTCAATGGCGGACCTGTGCATCGGTGTCGCTTCTTCCTCCGCATAAAAAACTGAAAAAATTTCAAAAACTATGAGTGGTAAACTAGACAAAAAAGCTTTTGTTGTTGCTGCACTTTCTTATTATTCATACTGTCTTCCTATTCAGCCATGATCCCGATGGCACAATATCTGTACCACAAAGTGTGCATTATATATATATATATATATATATATATATATATATATATATATATATATATATATATATATATATGCCCCATGCTGATATTGCATTCTTGATGCTTCTTCACCGCAGTTGGGCTAAACCAACTTACACTTAAACTAGGCCTTTTTAAGCTGGATAAATTTCATCCCACTTTATTTGGTTTGTTCTGCCTACTTAAATAATGTTCTATTAACTGGCCACATTGCCCACAATAACTGCGCTTATCTTTCGTAATTTGGTTGCGTTTGTAGCATTCTTAAGTAACCTGTGGACATTTCTTAGTTATCGCGGATTCGTTGCTAACCAACATACTTCATATGGGAATTTAAGAAAGAGTTATGCCAAGGTATCTGTATGAATTATTGGATTATTTTGTTGCAGCTTGTCGTTTAAAGTGATTGGCTGTTGTTTGACATCCCAGGTGTGGCTGCGCTTGATGTGCATGTTGACAAGGTGCCTACCTGTCTATTACCCACTACCTCGTCCATACTGGCTCCAGGAGACAGTTGGTCATTGCTAGAGGGGACGGGGTGCACGGTCCTTGTGGTCGTGCTAGGCTCGAACAGTGGTTCCATGCACTCAGTGTGGAGCGGACTACGGTCCAGCCACCGCCTTGTGTGCGCTTGATTCCCCAAATACGGCGTGCTTGTGTTTGCCTGTGAAGGAGTGTGGGCCGGCTCCGTTGATGAAACGTGGCTCCCATCCGCATGCCTCCCGGTCTTATTCCTTCGGGTTTACACTGGATATGGGGTGTGTGGATGGAACTGTGGGTGGTGCAGCGCAAGCCATCCATGGTCCCTCTGTAGGCACAGGCGTTCTGTGGCTGGCCACAGTGACAGGCAAATCCGAAACCGGATGCCGCCAACCATGTATGTATGTGTGCGCCATGCTGAGGTTGATGTCGCATTCATGATGCTTCTTCACCGCAGTTGGGCTAAACCAACTTACACTTAAACTAGGTCTTTTTAATGTGGATAAATTTCATTACATTTTATTTGGTTTGTTCTGCGTACTTGATAACCTTCTCCCAACTTACACACGTCGCTCATGCAAATTGTGGCAAACTTGCGTAATTTTATCGCGTGGTATTTTTTAAATAACTTTCGGACATTTTGTACTTATCGCGTATTGACATTTAACCACTTTCTTCCATATGCTCATTTAGCGAGTATTTATGTCGTCATATGCGTTTACTTTGTTCGATATCGGCATTTCGAATGATTGGCTGTTGTTTGACATCCCAGGTGTGGCTGCGCTTGATGTGCATGTTGACAAGGTGCCTACCTGTCTATTACCCACTACCTCGTCCATACTGGCTCCAGGAGACAGTTGGTCGTTGCTAGAGGGGACGGGGTGCACGGTCCTTGTGGTCGTGCTAGGCTCGAACAGTGGTTCCATGCACTCAGTGTGGAGCGGACTACGGTCCAGCCACCGCCTTGTGTGCGGTTGATTCCCCAAATACAGCGTGCTTGTGTTTGCCTGTGAAGGAGTGTGGGCCGGCTCCGTTGATGAAACGTGGCTCCCATCCGCATGCCTCCCGGTCTTATTCCTTCGGGTTTACACTGGATATGGGGTGTGTGGATGGAGCTGTGGGTGGTGCAGCGCAAGCCATCCATGGTCCCTCTGTAGACACAGGCGTCCTGTGGCTGGCCACAGTGACAGGCAAATCCGAAACCGGATGCCGCCAACCATGTATGTATGTGTGCCCCATGCTGAGGCTGATGTCGCATTCATGATGCTTCTTCACCGCAGTTGGGCTAAACCAACTTACACTTAAACTAGGTCTTTTTAATGTGGATAAATTTCATTACATTTTATTTGGTTTGTTCTGCGTACTTGCTAATCTTCTCCCAACTTACACACGTCGCTCATGCAAATCGTGGTAAACTTGCGTAATTTTATCGCGTGGTATTTTTTAAATAACTTTCGGACATTTTGTACTTATCGCGTATTGACATTTAACCACTTTCTTCCATATGCTCATTTAGCGAGTATTTATGTCGTCATATGCGTTTACTTTATTCGATATCGGCATTTCGAATGACTGCCTGTTGTTTGACATCCCATGTGTGGCTGCGCTTGATGTGCATGTTGACAAGGTGCCTACCTGTCTATTACCCACTACCTCGTCCATCTGGCTCCAGGAGACAGTTGGTCGTTGCTGGAGGGGATGGGGTGCACGGTCCTTGTAGCCGTGATAGGCTCGAAGAGTGGTTCCATGCACTCAGTGTGGCGCGGACTACGGTCTAGCCACCGCCTTGTGTGCGGTTGATTCCCCAAATACAGCGTGCTTGTGTTTGCCTGTGAAGTAGTGTGGGCCGCCTCCGTTGATGAAACGTGGCTCCCATCCGCATGCCTCCCGGTCTTATTCCTTCGGGTTTACACTGGATATGGGGTGTGTGGATGGAGCTGTGGGTGGTGCAGCGCAAGCCATCCATGGTCCGTCTGTAGGCGCAGGCGTCCTGTGGCTGGCCACAGTGACAGGCAAATCCGGACACGGATGCCTCCCCATATATATATATATATATATATATATATATATATATATATATATATATATATATATATATATATATATATATATATATATATATATATATATATATATATATATATATATATACTTATGCAACATCAATCTTTCAATAAGATTAGGGGCTACAATATAACCGTCCGTTTAATCGTGTGGCACGGTTATGAAACCTGGCCTATCAAAGCCACACACAAAAATGCTTGTCGCCTTCGGCCATCGCAGTTTATCTTATGTCTGGTGGGAACACCCCGTGAGTAATGAGCGTGTTCGGCGTCGCGTATCTGGTGATGGATGAGAGAGTGAACCGCTCAGCAGAACCGTCATTTCACGCAACCAGAATACGATGGATAGGCCATGTTTTGCGCATGCCAGCACACCGGCTCCCGGGATGCGCCAAGCAGTAACTTGCTCAAGATTAGGGGTGTCCAATGTTTACGCAAGGCGGGCTACATTTTATGAGGTAAAAATATGGCGGACCATATCTAATCATGCTGTCCTTGATCTTTTATGTCTTCTGTACAGAAAAAATCCGAGGTTGAATTTATTATTTCATGATGGAATATTCAGACGTGCCGCATTTGGCCCGCGGCCCGGACTTTAGACACCCTTGCTCAAGAGAAAAGGATTCCATCAATTCGATCGGTTGGTGTCACCCAGCTTTCGGGCTGGGGGCCGAAGGACGATGAAAGCGTTTGATTCCATAGTTGGTGACAGCAAAGAGTCGGCCATTAGTTGTGAGCTCCTTTGCCTTTCTCCCATTTCGCTTAGCTTCCCCTAATCAAGGTCTCAGCATCAGTGTATAACAGAACCTTTTACTTGTTTCCTGTTCGTGTTTTATGCTATCTAATGTTTTGGTGTTTTTTTCGAATATCATAGTACAGTAGCTTGGATATTTCTCACCTCCAGCTGGCGTGTAGAATGAATACATTAAGTGAAAGAACAGCCCTCATCTTACAGTATAACGCATTCCTATCCAAACTCCTTCCCGCATCGTTCATTTACAGGTTCTTGCTGAATTGGACGAGCTGAGCCATGGCGTGTACAGCGCAGCAATCTTCCAGAACTTGAATTGTGAAAATGAACTGAAAATCGTGTACACGAATGGAAAAACGATTAATTTGTGTACAATGATAATAAAGGAGATGAATGCCAGTAGCAGATGAATAGAGTACACATTACAGAGGAATGCAACTAGAAAATAAAGCGTTCTGAATTGGGCGTTCTAAGTTGCTTATCGCTGGATGTACGTTAAGTTTTATTGGACCAGTCGTGTTTGAAGAAGCATGCATTAAATAAGTGGGCCAAGGCATCCGGTTACGAGGAGGACGGGATTGAGAAATTTAGTGAGGTTGATGCGTTGGTTATCCATTTGGGAGAGGCGATTGGCAAATACACCTCATCACACCATGAGCCCGAGCCTATATAACAATGCAGTGTGGGTTTGAACTACAAGCAGAACTAGGTGCAACACAACATGGCGACGATACCGGACCTTGCGGTGGTCCAGTGGTGTGCCTCAGTGATACATTGAGAGAGGAGAAGCATCAGCAGTACGCCGAGACGCGGTACCAACGCTTCGCTGCCGTGCGACCACCAACGGTCGCACGTAGGTTAAGGATACTGTGAGGGTCGCTGTGCCCTTAAGCAGTCTCGAACCCGCACCGTGAGATTACAGGACAAGCTCGTTATCTTTATGCTGCGGGCCGGCTATCCATGGAGCTGTTAGATGGAGCTTTTTGCACTTTCAGATCCACTCATACCAGATTGGTCAATGGATAGAGGCCAGACAAACTCAGTTTTCTGATCCTCCAGGTTGGGATAAGAGTGGTTTCGTACTTCACAAAACGGACTCTCTGTAACCCAGTGCCAAAATCTTGCTGCCCTGCGGTCGGGTTTTTGAACCAAAGGCTCTGGTTGAGAACATTATTCATTTGCTCGTCAAGGACTGGGCAACCTGACAGTATACTACCCACGTAATATAACTCGATGACTTTTCTTTATAATGATATCCTGATGTTCTGGCCGTTGCAGATCATAATAAACGGCACTCTATCTGCTGCCTCGAGCAGGGTGGACAGGGGTTTAGATGCTACTGCTCATGCCTTCCCGCCTTCTTATTCCCTTCTCGCACATTTCCATCCTGGGCGTCCCGCTCCAACTTCAAATTTGTCCCACGTTTTCAATTCCCAATTCTTGACCCTCCTCCACCTTGCTTCAATAGTCGCTTGTCTTCTAGTTGCAACTCACACACAATCGCAGGGCGCTGTTCCAGTCCAGTCGACAAGTCCATGTTCGACCAAGCGGGCGACGTCAGTTCATCGGTATCCATTTGGAATTCTAGATCCTCGCTAAGACTGGCATGCATTTTGCCATAGATTGACCAACAGACAGCACTTGCTCGAACACTCGAGACCCTATCGATCGATATTTACTGTTTACCGGAAACCAGGGCACAAGAATCGAGCTCCCTGCGATCCCCCACATGCGGCACATGCTCATTGTGCCTATTTGGAGATGACGCAGCTTCAAGTGCCGGTCAAGCCGGCGTGAGCAGTGTGTTGAATCCCTGGTCTGAAGTAGCCCATATCGATTGGATTCCAGTCTACAGCCGGATGTGCGCCGGCAGATTGGCTGGCTGGTTCCAGGCTTCTAAGTCGCGCGCACAAACGGCCTACGACTCCACAAACTGTAGCACTGATTCGGTGAAAGATGAATTCTGTCACCAATGGAACGCGCTCTTCCGTTACAGAGAAGGTAAGGGTACCGTGGTGCTTGCTGGTGATCTGAACGCCCAAGTCGGAAGACTGTCCATGGATGAGTTGCACTTGGGCGTCCAATATGGTGCAAGCTCCCATAATCATAACGGTGAGCAGTTGTTACACCTGTATGAAGATGTTCGTCTCTTTCACACGAACACAAACTTTCGACACAGCACTCGCAGAAGAGTGCCTAGGCGACCACCAGCCTCGAACCAGCCATAAACACAAATCGATGACATACCGATCAGTTACCGCTGGAGAGACTTGTCCAAAACTGTCGCTTGATTTGGAGCACGAGCTTAGACTCAGACCACGTTCTCGTGTGCGAGGATCTTCGGTCACATTTCGGCGGACGTCCGCAACATCGCTGTACGCGCATTGATGTCAGCCAACTGCCGAATCCATGTGTTCTGAATGCGTATCAAAGTACGCTGGCATTCGGGTTGAGTAAGCGCCCACTGAACCCCGTTGAGAATCACTGGTCGCATATCCACCAGACGTTACTGTCAGCAGGCCTGTTTTCATGTGGCAAACGAAATGGACAACCTGGAAATTGGGTCTCTACGCAGTCTCTGGAACTTATGGATGCTTGCCGACACATTCCGGCTGGAAGCGAACATACTAAGACTCGCAAATCCTCAGGACAAAACTGCGTGATACACTAAATAGAGACCGCGAAGCCTGGTGGTCTCATTGTGCCTCGAAGATGGAAGCAGCCACCACCGTTAGTAATCATCGTAAGTTATTCCGCTTGATGCGGGAAACAGGCAGCAGAAGACCTGGTGTTAGCGAGACCATACGCGAGGAGAGTGGGCAGCCGATCCACAGCCTGTCAAAACGCTTGGAGCGTTGGGCGGAACACGTTGCAAAGCAATTTAACCAACCGGAGTTATCGCTTTATTTTTCGGGCATTAAGCGCCCTTCTATCTGGGCCGTAGCCTTGGATCCGCCGACACGCGCAGAAGCCGAACGTGAGATCAAACTGTTGAAATTGAATAAAGTCATAAGAGCAGATAGAATTCCTCCAGACCTTCCCAAATTCGGAGGACCTGTACTTGTAGACGATTTACACGAGTAATTAGTAAAACTTTGAGAGCAGGAAACTGCACCGACAGAGTGGAGCTGCTCCGTCATTGTCCCAATTTTAAAGAAGGGCCTCCCGTTTGGAATGCGGCAATCATAGAGAGGTTGTAGCGATTGTAAATAATTTGCTTATTTTGCATTTTCACGTTTACCTATTTCGCTGCAGTTGTTGTACAGCTTTGTTTTAATTAACTGTATATACACACACTTGGTTACGCGCTCGCCTTCCGTGGTTCTTCCTTGGTTGCCGCTGGATTGTTGTGATTGTGCGCATCGCTGCCTGCTTGGTTCACGATCGGACTCTACGTACACGTACATTTCGGCATACCTCGGGATTTACGGCCGTCCGACGCTAAGGTGCATCAGGATACTTTATATGTGAGGTAAACCTCCTTTATCGGTTAGTCCATAAGGTCAGTCTTATTGCAAGCGCCTCTGAATTATTTGCCTCTGTCATCCTCCGTAGAATAACTAATAGTAACCGAAAAATTCCCATTCAATCAGCAAGAACAAGGGACCGAAGGTAAACAATTGCTTTTAATGAATTCATCGTCAGACCTTTACAATCATATGGGTACAAGAGCAATGGGAGTAACAGTGGTTTCGATCAGTTCAAATGAAATTAGATCACGTGACAATCGGGGGCATAAACCAGCAATAAACGTAAACGACAAGCGCAAACTCATCATCATCATACACATTAGCTCGAGGTGGGGAACACCTCAGCTACTGGGTCGTATTACACAGAAAAAGGAGAAAATGCAACTGGCGCACACTAGGGCAAATATGTCGTCAAATGGTTGCTCCTGGTCTCCGAATCGTCCATTTTATCTAGGCAGGGTAACTTAAGAGCTTCGGTCAATTTCTTGCAAACACAAAAGCGGTTGATACAACCAAATACTGATCGCCTCAGCTGTAGCGAGGGTGCGGAGGCGCAGGCCTTTCGATAAGAGCGGTATTCGAAAGGCGCGGATTGGGTCGATCCATGCCCACTACCAACCAGAGGAGCCATAACAGAGCTAATTATAGCCCCGGTACCGCCTCGACGCAACCAGCGTGGAAGGTGCTCATTAATGCGCTTTGACAAGTGCCGCGCCGTTCGACCGATGTAAGTAACGCTACAGGCGCATTCGTGAAATCCAGTTCAGTGAAGAGCAAACCGAATTTTGAAGAGGTAGGTGCTGCATTGACCACATCTTCACTTTGCGTCAGTTGTTGGAGCACCGCCATTTATTGGCGACTCCCGTTGTCGTGTTTCTCGACATCAAAGGTGCCTTCGATTCGGTTGGTCGATATACCCTTTGGGACTGTGCTGAGAAAAAGTGAGCCCGATAAAACGTTAACATTATCAAAACGCTGTACGCGCATAGTTCGGGCATAGTAAAAGTTTACGGCAAACGTTTGCTGCGCTTTGATATATCCAGCGGTGTGAGACAAGGTTGCCCGCTGTTACACCTTGTGCTTGGCTCGAGACTTTACAGGACATGGCTCGTAACCGACATCAGTGGCGCGTCTGCTGCCGTCTCCTAATCGGATTGTCTGTTTAAAGTGTGTTTGGTGCTGAGTTATCTGCGGGGTAATGGCTGATTATGACGCGTGGCAGTGAAAGCCGCAAGGAAGCTGTCTCGCCGATGCCGCCTTATCTTTGCACGATAGCCAGCTGTTTGTGACGGTATGTTGTTAACACAAGGTGTAGGCGCCTTGACCCTGAATGTTTGCTTAGGGCATTAAGGTTTTCAGGTAAGTCCCCCTTCTCTCCCTCTTATTCTTTATTTCATAGGTCCTCATGGTTGTATGGCAGCGAAGCATCAGTTCAAATGGCTGATGTACTGCTGTTGATGATGATGATGATGATGATGCCCGCTGTTACGTTTCCTCCTTAACTTCTCCATCGATGATATCGTGGAAACAGCATTCGCAGGACACGACCTATTATTATTATTAGTATACAACACATTACCAATATACAATTGGTATTGCCACAACACATGCCTAACAACAACAAAAATGAGAAAACTGGTGGTCAGTAGAAGTGTTTGAAAGGTTTAGTAGGTTCGTGCGTTGTGTGGACAGAGGTCTTCCCGATTGCCAAGGCCGAGGAAGACGGTTGACTTAAGGAACCCCATCTCGAGACTTTGGTCATAAAGACCTGACCCGCAAGGCAGCGGGACGATTCGAAAAGACCGTTGACAGCCGGGTGGCTCATTCGCCTACTTTGTGTTCGGAAGCAGTCCACAGATAAGCCAGTAGTAAGCAAGGATGTTCATCCGCCCACCGTCAGTTACTCACTGTTGTGATGAGAAGTGAGTGGCCAGTGACCCAATAGCTGGTCACATTGGCTTTGACACAACGCCGTACGAGCTCACGTGGTATTTGATGAAGAACCAAGTGACCAGACCGGAACTCCCCATGGTCTGAGACGCAGCCGCTGATTGTCCGCAACTGCTTATGCGTCTCGCCTGCAAAGTAAACGAGGCTTATTCGCAGTTACCTCCACAAGGAAGACATTCCCAATCCGCAACCTGAGGACGCGCCCGATAGTGTACAGCTTCGCCAAGAGAAGAAAGACACCAACAGTACGAAGATACGCAGTACGGACGCTTCACTGCCGTGCAACCATCACCAGTCGCACGTGAACTAAGGATATTGCGAGGGTCGCGCTGCCTCTTCATTCATTCAATATATACACGTTGGCTGCAGGTGGAAAACACAGCTATTGTGCCGCAATACAAAAGACAAGAAGAAAAAGCAAAGGTAGGCCGGCTGAGACCCTCAGTAACAGATGAACATTGTTCCGGAGAGCTAACAACCGGCTATGGTGCCGCAAAGTAATATTATGCCTAACGAATGAGATCATGATTAGAAGGGGAGGCTAAGCAGGAGGGGGATGGACAAAGGAAAACACAACACAAACGCCATTGGCACCAGCTCCTAGCCATATCAGCAAGTGCGTCCAACCAAGCGTGTTCAACATCCCTAGGACCCCGGTCAGGCAGTCGGGATGGAAAAACCGACGTCCTGCCCTTAAACAGACTCGAACCCGCGCCGTCAGATTACAAGACAAGCTCGTTACCCTTAGGCTACAGGCCGGCCCATAAGGTGAGAGACATCTTGACTTGGAGTGTGCGGAAGATAGTGCTCTATTTTGTGGTAACTCGCAAACGTGTCAAGCAGCACTGGACCGATTGGCACTGGCTGTCAATTGTTTTGGGCTAAGCTTTGCTTCATCGAAATTTAAAGTCATTCTCCAAGATTGGCAGGGACCTACCCCTGCGACGACGCTTGGGAGTGGTCAGCTAGAAGTAATTAGGAATTCAAGTACATGGGTAACTATATTAGCGCCCGTGGGATTGAAGATGAGGTCACCAACCGTGTAGCAAAAGCTTGGGGTGTTTTGCCAATATCCGCCACCTGTGGCGCAAACGCCAACTGTGGCGCAGAGTTTATAATGCAGCCGTCCATTCAAACCTCTTATATGATTGTGAAACCTGGCCCATCAGGTCGACATGCATAAAGAGGGCTGGTCACGTTTGTCCATCGTTGCTTTCGCAACTTAGCTCATGTCTGATGGGAGCACCGCGTAAGCAATGAGCGTGTTCGGCGTCGCGTATTTAGTGCAGGAAGAGTTAGTGAATCGATCAGTACCATTATCTCAAGCGCCCAGCTCTGATGGCTGGGCCAAGTGTTGTGCACACCGAGTCCCACAACTTGCATTGTTTGCGCGTCGGGAGTGCGGCTGGAAGAGGAGGGGAGGACATGCACTGACTTGGTCAAGAGGAACGGATTCCATCACTATGAACTTGGCGTCGGTTGGTGCATTCTGACTGACTTGCTGGGTTCCAAAGAATGATGGACACGTTTGGTAGGACACACTTGCTGATATGGAAAAGAGGCGGCCCCAATGGCATTTGTGTTGTGAGTTTCTTTGTCCATTCCCTCCATTTTAGAACCCCACTCCAATCACGATCGCGTAACAGATTAACAATATGATGATTGACGTTATATTAGCTGATTTTTGGGATCTTTTCTAGTGTTATTGTTAACATCTTATCTTTTTGTATTGCCGCAGTTCAGTTTGGCAAGTGATCCTCCGTGAAGCAAATAGCCAAAGACTGTGCCTCGATCAGAAATCTTTAACACATAAAACACAAGCTCATTTTATATCTCGAGTCAATTAGAACCACTCACTGACGTAGAACATATCTCCTTGTTACTACACTCCTGGCCAGCATTCGGGTTTCGTTCACGTTGATCTAAATGGATTGCGTACTATCATTCAGTTTGCCTCTGCGGCGATCGATCAGCTTTCGGCACCAAATCGTTAAGCCCGACTGTCGATTAACAAGCAGCAACCTCAGTGTGGCCTCACCACCACGTTTCTCATTCGCAGCTAACGTGCATTGATGATGATGATGAGGTGCAACAGGAAGAAGGAAAAACCTTGATGACAGCAAATACATGTGCAAATTGCTGAACATGTACGCACAGTGAACACACGTGAGTGATAGGTCTGGATTCGAGGAAACAGATGACGGGTGCAAAAGAATGGCGTAACCTATGACAGTAACTATTGTATCAGACCATGTACATGGCGGTCCACATAAAGACAAAATATTTTGGCACGAGGTGAGCAGTTTAGTGATCTGAAAAGTAGTAATATAAGTGCACTGTGTTCCACTTGTTTGTGCTAGATGGTTAGTGCGATCATCTGTTCGCTTCGTTTCATCCGATGTGCTTTACGCATACGGGCGGCATGAACAGTTCCAATTTCCCGAGCTGCCTGCCATATTTTCTTAGTTCAGTTAGCGTACGCCTCCATTCAAATGGACAAGGCAGTTTGCTTAGTCCAACGCTGATGCATTGAACTGTGCAGAAAGCAGACCCAAGTCAGACAATGTGTTCACGCAAAGCGCCGGCATCTTCAATCGGCAGACACTTGTTGACCTCGGGTAATCGGATTGAGGTCAAAAAGGCATTCAGGATCCCGATGAGCCATAGTAATTTTTACTTCCTCCGGTTCGCCGAGGCTTTAGCTATGGTCTGAATCAGACCAATGATTTGCATTCAAAAGCGAGTAAAGATCAGTTTCAGGTTGACCTAAGTAAAGGGTTATCAGAATTTCCTCATGTTTGTCTGTAGGTATATTTGCACCTTCAAACGCTGATAAGATAATACGTAGGCGTCTGCCAATTCTCATCCTCCCCCTGCTCTTCGCATCGCCAACAAATGTTATTCCAGTGCGATAAGTAAAAGAACAGGTCATCGGTGTATTTTGTTGGCTTTCGCGAAACGATGGGACGTTTGTGACCGCGTTTCCGTGAGAATTGTTTAGGTGCGAAGAAACGGTAGTGTCAACAATTTTTACACCCCAAAGCTGAAAAAACCAACGACGCTGTTATAATTTGTGCATACCTGTTACGACTGTGCTCGTCCAAGTGAAAGTCGCTACAGCATGGGGATAGATGCGCTGGTGTCGGTTAAAAATGGTAGCAAGGTATTCCATATGCACTCGATTTCGAAGCGAGCCTGCAGCACGAGTCGTTTGTCTTGTAACCCAAGCGTCTCCGAGCAGATTCTGAGCAGGTGCGCCTGACTTCCCAATATCCCTATCCCACGAGTGGATGGTGGTGGCTGAACAATAATCAATCACGAGTTAAAAAGAAAGTGATTGATAAATACCGCAGAATGGTTGGAGCGAATACAAAGAAATCAAACGTGTGTGTGTGTGTGTCATCAACCGATCGTTTACCGAGGGAAATGCGTTGACAATTACCTTAGTGTAGAATAAAAGTACACGGGGAGCGGTGATCGTTGACGTAAAGCGTGGGTAAAGTGAAAGCTGGTCGTTTACTCACGCGCCACCTCTTTACGTCCATGAGACATAAATCTGGTAGAAGGGCATGATTAATATAATTCACAATAGCGCCATCTACGTAACGAAATGCTGGGAGCTAAGAGCAACACCCAATGGTTTTCGAAAACATCCAAGTTTGGAAGAATATAACTCAGTTTCGGGGGACAGTTTCAGGGTTAACAAACCCGAAGGAAAAAGTAATTCTGTTGGCACACTAGACGACAGTATAGTTCGACCAGTTTCAAGCAGTTACCTCTAAGCTGTATGTTGTGGCTATTTTAGCAAATGACAGCATAGGTGGCCAGGGTCACATAGTCATTGGTACACTAATACGAGATCGCTGCGCAGGCTTCGGTAACGTCCGCTGAAAACTCCCAGCAAATACAGCCTTCGGTGGCAAGAGTGATAGCGCAGGCCCTTTACATTCTTTGTTGCGCTTTGTTGTGGTGCCTCTAGGTCGCGCTTCAACCAAGGTTGCCAAGATTGGATAGCGTATTCAACATGCGGGCGCACGTAGGAATTGTGCATCATTAGGAAGATTGATGGGTCGAATCTCCCGAATGCACTTCGCAGCATGCCGACGTGCTGCAGTTATCCCAGCTTGTTTTGAACAGCTGAGGTCTCTCTGTACGAGCACACCAACGTCACATTCCTGGAAGCTTGTCTGCAATCCGTTTGTCGCAAGCAAATATGTATAATCATGTCTGTAGCGTAATTGCACAACGCGACATTTGACTGGCCTGAATGGTAGGGCGTTTTCAATTAACCATGTTAACCGTGTTAAGATCACACTGGGGCCGTTCGTGGTCGTGCGGTTCTCTGATCCTTCGCCATATCTTGATAGCATCAACGAAAAATAGGAAATCGGGAGCAATTGATCTCGCTAAATCGTTCATGAACATCAAGAATAGACGAGAACCAAGCACCGAGCTTTGTGGTGCGCCACACTCCACATCAATTGCATCGAACAGAGATTCACGGACTCTCATCTCCAACCGACGTTCGTGTAGAATAGTGCTAATCCAACTCAGGATTGCCTCGCCAATACCGTAGTTCTGAAGCTTGTGAAGGAGAATTCCATGGTCTAAGCGATCGAATGCTTTTAAAAGGCTCAGGTAAATGAGATCGATTCCTGCTCCACCATCAAATGCATCAGTCCAGCTATTGATACAATTAATAGGTTACTAATGATTACTAATAGTAGCACATGTGCGCTGTTGACAAAAGCCATGTTGTCTCGTCAAAGCAATGAGAAGACATAAGTTGCGATATGTTAACATTTCGATTGTTCTCTTCAGTCGCAAACACAATACAAGCGGGACTAATGAACAGTTATATACAGGGGGAAAAGTTGGCACACCAATCAAAATGTAAAAATCAAGACCACGGTAACCTAATTGAATGTCTCAATAGTTTCTGTGCACACAACACAGGTTGATAAGCCCTAATTAGCAAAGCCTCGCTAATTGCCAAGATAATCGGATTGTTGTTGCGCAATAACACCTTGAACGCAGTATCCGGGTTCACCTGATGTCGGGTTGCCAAGAGATGCTTGGTGATAGATGATGCGGGACTCCTGTTCCTCCTCGGATTCACTCCGTCTTGTTGCGTCATCAGTTGCTCCAACCACCTCGGTACATGTTCAGCTACCCTCTGAGCTAACTGACGGTCAGTCCTGCCTATGTAAATGTCACCGCAACCGCAAGTGAACTGGTAAACGACGTGAGAGGCCGAACTGACTGATGAGTTGCTCTGACGGTCATGAAGAACAAGGCTTCGTGTTGTATGTATGAGTCGCAACGGAGCGGTCGCGTAGGTGCGCGTAAGGGCGGACCGGAGTTTATGTCCGATATCATTCGATACATGGTCTCCTTTGAACGGCAAGAACAAGTAAACATTCTTTTTCTCCGCGGTTAACACCGGTATTTTCTCCTTGGGAGGCCTGCTGTGGATCTGAATGAACTTCTCAGGATACCCATTTGACACCAAGGTTTTGAACAAAAGGTCTTCTTCAGCTTGCAACATTTCGGGGCTGCATATCCGTCTTGCTCTGTAGAAAAGCGTTTTCACTAGGCCACGTTTGTATGCGACCGGGGCAAAGCTGGAAAAATGGGTACTGTCTGCTCTAAGTTGTCGTGTGATGAACCGTGCGCTGTAGTGTACCATCGGTCCGTCTCTTAATGAGTACGTCCAAAAATGGCAGACTATTTTGTTGCTCCAACTCATGGGACACCGATAGATTCGGATGAATTGAATTCAGAACTGTCAATAGCCGCGCAAAATGTTCGTTGCTGGTGAAGACTAGGATGTCGTCCACATACCGCTTGTATAACGTAGCTTCACCAATGTTGGCAGTAACTTGTCTTTCTATCAGGCCGAGAAAAATATCTGCTAATACTGGTCCAAGAGGGCTACCCATGGCGACGCCGTCGACCTGTTTATAAGCAGTGCCCTCAAACTCGAACCGTATATTTTCTGTGCATAGTAGAATCATATCCCTCAAATACTCCAACGGCAGGCCAACATACATGTTTTGACTCGCAATGAAATCACACAAATTGTCAACTGTCTCACGCAGAGGCACGTTTGTGAATAGGGAGTCGACGTCTATTGAGTACATGTGCTCCGCACCCAGCGACATGTGTTCCACTGTCTCTACTAATTCAAAGGAATCCTTTAGGCAATACGTGGCCAGGAGTTTGCGTACCGGCTCCAACATTTTCGCTAGCCACCGCGCAACGTTGTGGTATGGTGAGTTGTTCATACACATAATCGGGCGCAGTGGGTTCCCTGCCTTGTGTAATTTGGGAGCGCCCCTCATTCTGGGTGTCTGAGTGCCGGTCGGTTTCAACCGCCTGTATTGCGAGTCACTGATGTAACCATGTAGTAAAAGAATCTGCAGTTTCCTCGCTCGGAGACTATTAAACTATGGTTTTCCAGATACCGCACCAGGGCATTTGCGATAATTGCTTCCATAAATTTGGAAAGCACAGGAAGCAGCATCGTCGGAAGGTAATTCGTTCGGTCAGTGCGGCTATCACTCTTATGAATATGAGTGATGAGTACCTCGCTTCCATATTTGTGGAATTTAGTTTTTCACTAGACATCACTAATAAAAGACAAACAGTGGTCCTGCTAGACCACTTGTCACTGCATGCAGAGCCTTCGGTCGAATGTTATCTGTCTCCCAGGAGAGCTGTGGATATGCAGGGACAACAACCTCAACACAGCTTCTACAGGGAAGGTAATGTTAGAAAAACCTGGCGATGGAGTGATTGAAACGAAATGAATATTTGTGTTGGTTACCCGCCGGACAGTATGAGAGCAATGAAGAGTAAGAGATCGGCTGCTTTCGTTGCTGATGGCGAGCACCCATCAGCTGGGACCAGTGAAGCGACTCCGAGCTTCATCTGTATGTGATTATGCTGTTCGTGCAGAATCACTTTCATCAACACTAGAAAGACCGCTTCTCCGTCCAACCTAGAACGCCAGAGATCGACCAAAATGACCGCATTACTCAATTCGTATTGTAGCGCCCAAAAAGATAACTCTTATCTTTCGTGTACAATTTACTTGTTGACCGATTGTACATTACTCCTTCTTGTTTTAATCTTACAACCGGCTCGACACACAACTGCCTTGTAAGTCCCCGCGCTCACGTGTACGCTCTTGCCTCGCTTCATCCGTCCGCTTCTTGTTGTAGCCCATCGAATACAGTCCGCTGTGTCCGACTCCAATTGCCTTCTGATATCCGCGCTTAATTCCGCGCACCGTCTCGGACTAGTATTAACTAGTCCTACAAATTGGTGACCCCGATTCGCACGCGCGAATTCAACTTTTTTTCTCGTCTGTATTTTTTGGTGAGTTCGTTCCTTTTTCTCGATTATATACCTATATTCATTTGTTTCTTGCGTAATTTTAGTACTTTTATCGTATTTTGTTCGTTCTTTATCTTTCGACTCACATTTCGAGAGTTGCATCTGAGTCGTTTCACAGCGTAACCATGCTTACTTTGGCTGTTCCAAGTTTCATGGAACACAGTCCAGAAGTTTGGTTTAAGATATTCGAGATCGAACTAGAAAATAAGGGCATAACGGCGGACCGTCCAAGGTACAATCAGCTCGTCCCACGCCTTCCTCCGTCGGTAGTGACGCTGATTGAGGACATTCTACTCTGCCCATCGAATGAGGCAAAGTATGAAACGATGAAGCAAGCGATTTTGAAAGAGTTACGACCCAGCGCACGAACACGATTTGAGCAGCTCAATGGTCTCAAGCTTGGAGATCGCAAGCCGTCGGCATTGCTCCGCGAACTTCAGCGCATCGCTGGTCCCTTATTCTTGAGCGAAGAAGGGATAAAGGAGCTGTGGTTTGCACGTCTCCCAGAGCCATTGCCGGTAATGCTGTCCATGTTTATAGATGCACCCTTGAAAGACTTAGCTACCAAGGCAGACGCTGCGTTCGAACGTTTTCCGCAGCAGACGACCAGTAACTCCGGTGACGTATTCTCACCGATGAAAACCGAATCACATGTTTGTTCCCAGTCGCTAGACCGATCTGACTCTAAAGACGCGGAAATTGCGCTACTTCGCAGCAGGATAGCAGCAATGAAGGCTTCGAAGCAGCGGGTGCCACGGTCAAATGCTGACCACGTTTTGGCTACCGTTCATTGCGGCTCCTCTGTACCTGCACCGAGTACGTCACGTTCGGCACGAAAGCGCCACATTTTCCTTACAAGTTCTCAGTCAGATAATGTCAAACACGTCGAGGAAGTATGTTGGTATCACCGCCAATACGGTGGAAGAGCTAGACGTTGTCGGGCTCCCTGCATTAGGCACGACCCAGGGAAAACGAATAGCCCGCATACTAGCACTACAAACGTATCATGCAATAACCAAGCAAACCGACTGTTTTACGTTAAGGATCGACGTTCTTCCATCACGTTCCTCATCGACACGGGAGCGGAAGTCAGCGTCATCCCAGCGACCGCTAGCGACAAGCACTCGAAGCCTACGTACAATTTGCGTGCGGCCAACGGTTCTCCGATAGCTTCGTTCGGTCAGCGCATGATGAACCTAGACCTCAATCTTCGCCGAGATTTTCAGTGGGTCTTCATGGTTGCGTCTGTACCCTTCGCAATTATCGGTATCGACTTCCTCCGACATTTTGGGTTGCTTGTTGATGCTGGTCGCCACAGACTTTTAGACGATCGTACGAAACTAGGTGTTGATGGTGTCCTTTCAGATGCCCCGATAATCAGCCCTGTATTTCGGATCGCAGACGCACCGTCCGGCTACTTGAGCCTCCTCTCCGAATACCCGCGACTGGTTCGACCAGCTGCAGAGCTTCCACCAGTCACAACAGAGGTCGCTCACCACATAGTTACGCGCGGTCAACCAGTTAGCGCACGGCCAAGACGGCTTGCTCCAGACAAACTACGGGCAGCACGAGCCGAATTTGACCACATGCTTCAACTTGGTATCGTCAGACCGTCCAACAGCCCATGGGCGTCGCCTCTGCACATGGTCCCGAAGAAGGTTGTGGGGGACTGGCGTCCTTGCGGCGACTATCGATCCTTGAATACGGTAACCACGCCCGATCGCTATCCGATCCCACACATAGTGGATCTCACCGCCAGTCTGGCAGGTAAAAATATCTTCAGCAAAATCGACTTGGTACGCGCATACAACCAAATTCCGGTAGCCGAGGCGGACATCGCTAAAACTGCCGTGACGACTCCATTTGGTTTGTTCGAGTTTCTGCGCATGCCATTTGGCCTAAAGAACGCCGCGCAAACTTTTCAGCGTTTCATCGACCAAGTTTGTCGCGGTTTAGACTTCGCTTACGCTTATCTTGACGACATATTAATCGCCAGCTCTTCACGAGAAGAGCACATACGCCACGTACGAACACTTTTTGATCGTTTATCTCAACACGGGGTGACGATCAACGCAGACAAGTGTTCGTTTGGTGTCGATTCAGTCAATTTCCTGGGACATCGTATCTCTTCTGCAGGCGTCGTGCCACTGCAGGATAAAATTCAAGCCATCATCGACTACCCCGAGCCTCATTCTTTCAAACAGCTCAGGCGTTTTGATGGCCTTGTTAACTTTTACCGACGATTTATACCCAACTGCGCCTCGCTGATGCAACCCCTCACGGACCTTCTCCGAGGGAAACTCAAAACGTTCGAATTTCCTGCCGCAGCACGCGCTGCTTTTAAGTCGCTGAAAGAGGCTATCGCCAACATAGCTTCCATAGCGCATCACGATCCGACCGCCCCACTGTCCCTCAGTACTGACGCCTCGGACGTGGCAGTCGGCGCTGTTTTGCAGCAACGAGTATCCGACACGTGGCAGCCCTTAGCGTTTTTCTCCAAACGCCTACAACCTACCGAATCTCGCTACAGCACGTTCGGTAGAGAACTACTAGCAGTGTATCTAGCGATACGTCACTTTCGACACGTCTTAGAAGGCCGCTCCTTTGTCGTCTTCACCGACCACAAACCCCTGACTTACGTGCTCGGCTCGACTACCGACCGATACTCTCCTAGAGAGTCGCGCCACCTTGACTATATCGCTCAGTTTACGACCGATATACGGCATGTCTCAGGTGTGCACAACGCCGTCGCCGATGCACTTTCCCGCATTCAAGCTATCTCCGCTGACGCCGGCACTGCTATCGACTTGGCAGCCATGGCCACAGCGCAACTTAACGACCCTGAGGTTGATCTACTACGCAGGTCTCCCTCATTGGACATACGACCCGTTCCGCTGACATCATCAGACGGCACCATACTCTGCGATCTATCTCTGGGCACGCCGCGCCCAGTCGTCCCACGTGAGTTTCGGCAGACCGTGTTCGACGCGTTGCACGGCTTGTCTCATCCAGGCGTTCGTGCATCGGTTAAACTCGTAACCGCACGATTCGTTTGGCGCAATGTTAATCGGGACGTCCGTACCTGGGCAGCTGCTTGCCTTCCGTGTCAACGCGCGAAGGTGCACAAGCACACGAGAAGCCCATTAGGCACTTTCCCGACGCCAGACGCACGCTTTCATCACGTGCACGTCGACCTCGTAGGTCCTCTACCGCCTTCCAAAGGCTCGGTATATCTACTGACCTGCATCGATCGATTTACTAGATGGCCTGAGGCCGTCCCCATCCCAAATTGCTCCTCGGAAACGGTAGCGAAAGCTTTTATGGAGCGCTGGGTAGCTCAATACGGCTGTCCCGCCATCGTGACCACTGATCGAGGGTCACATTTCTCGTCGACCTTTGCTACGTTGCTTAAGGATTTAGGCTGTCGCCACGTCCAGACGACGGCGTATCATCCGGCCGCTAACGGCATGGTGGAGCGTTTTCACCGCCAGTTGAAGGCAGCGCTACGTGCGCACGCAGATCCTTCATGGTCTGAAACGCTTCCCCTCGTTCTCCTAGGCTTAAGAAACACGGTTAAGACTGACTTCGACGCCACACCAGCGCAGCTAGTCTACGGTTGCACGCTGCGCTTGCCCGGACAGCTGGTAGCACCAGCCCCATGTACTTCCACTTTTGACTACGGAAGTTACACTGATCGATTGGCTCACCAGATGCGTGAGTTACGTCCACCCGTTCCACGATCGCAGAAGACACCAGTGTACGTGCCCGAGAAGCTGTCTACTTGTTCACACGTCCTTCTTCGCGCAGACGGTGTTCGACAGCCTCTTCAGTCGCCGTACATAGGACCCTTCAAGGTGCTGCATCGTGCGAGTAAGGCGTACACTATTGACCGCGGTGGTCGACACGAAGTCGTCACCATCGACCGTCTGAAACCCGCCTTTATGGAAGAAACTACCTCGCCTACTTCGTCTAGTAGTGCCTCGTGCGACGTCACAACTCACCGTACCAATTTTCCGCATGCTAGTGAAGTCCAACCAGACCACGATCACGGTCTGCAAGCTTCAGCAGTCCCGACATCACCCGAACCTAGTCCGCCGCCTCCCACGACCAATCGCCGTGGTCGGGAGGTACGTAAGCCCGTTCGCTTCTCCGACTATGTACAGTGTAAATACTTTTAACTTTGTAGATATTGTATATATTTGCCCCATTTTTGGTCGCCTAACGTTTTGAAAACAAACAAAAATATCAAAAACCCCCGAAAAACCTTTTTCGAAAAAAAATTCAAAAACCAAAAAATATTTAAACACGCAGCTCATTCGTTTGTTCTTTTTGGCGTTTTCTGCGCGTGTTTTTCTACTTTCTCGTCTTTACATGCCCCAACCCTCCCCTTCGATCGACTGGCCCACACGAGGAATGTTTTCGCGGACCCTGACGCGAACACTGGTCGCTTCTCCGCGGGACGAGGATCGCTTCTTCGCGGGACGAGGATCGCTTCTCCGCGAGACGAGGGTCACTTCTCCGCGGGACGAGGATCGCTTCTTCGCGAGACGAGGGTCGCTTCTCCGTGGGACCATGGTCGTTTTCTTCGTGGGACGAGGGTCGTTTTGGCGCGGGGCGGGGTGCGGCGGGGGGAGAGACCACTCCCAAGCGCACCGTTTGGCAGCAGCGGAGGTTGAGGTCCTGTCGGCCTTTTTCTGGGCTAGCCAGTTTTTTTGTAGTCCGACAAGCCCGCTCCAACGGCTCGCCGAAATGCACCCTGCCCTGCATTCAATAAATAACAAATCATAAACGGCACAGCGGACTCCGACTTCCGACGAACCCCCATTTACACGAACGCACGCCCATTTTTACTCGGCACGATTTCGCCTTACGAACCTCGTTTCAACATTCCTTTTCGATTTCGAAGGCTTTCTATGTTCAGCCTTCTAGGGGGGAGCTCTGTAGCGCCCAAAAAGATAACTCTTATCTTTCGTGTACAATTTACTTGTTGACCGATTGTACATTACTCCTTCTTGTTTTAATCTTACAACCGGCTCGACACACAACTGCCTTGTAAGTCCCCGCGCTCACGTGTACGCTCTTGCCTCGCTTCATCCGTCCGCTTCTTGTTGTAGCCCATCGAATACAGTCCGCTGTGTCCGACTCCAATTGCCTTCTGATATCCGCGCTTAATTCCGCGCATCGTCTCGGACTAGTATTAACTAGTCCTACAGTATATACCGACTTTTAATTTTTGGATTTTTCAAGTATATATATATATATATATATATGTTAAAAGCAGTCAAAAAATTGACTGAAAAATAACTGCATTTAACTTTACATAATTCAAAGTGTCGCAATTAATTTTACTTGTTATTCAGCTTTACACTTACACTTAACTCTCTCAATTTGTGCACATGAGCCAAGTGCTACCTCTTCACATACGGTGCACGTGTTCTACAGTAAGCAAGCGGACACCGCCGACGTTTACTTGTCTCACGCTATTCCTACTGGGCTGCGTTCGACATATGTCAAGTTGTCACCTTCCTTGTCTCATGGATAGGTCCACACAGTTCTTCCGTTAGACCCATCAGATAAGACAGATGGGGCTATTTATTGCCAGAGACACAGTTACAAACCATCCAAGAGCAAATGCCTGCAGAATCCGGCACGTTGAAGAATGTTTGGACTGGCCATCATCGAGATGATGACTTGTCTGTGAGTGCTGTTGCCATTTGGTCAAGTACATCTACCGCATACATCGTGGAGTTGTGAAACAATACAGTCTCGGGTTTCTTCTTTCTAGACACTCATGAATGAAAGAGTTGATGTTCAAGAAACTGAAAACCAAAATTTTTTATTCCGTTCGCAGTGATATGATGTCACTGTGTGGTTATTCTTCATAATAACTAAACTGAACAACTCTCCAAGCTGCTTCAAACTCGTTGGCACCCATTCTACTTGCTCCAATAATAATTCCCTGCATACTTGTATTTTACCTGGAGAGTATTGCTCCCAATGCTGCCGATGTGAAGATGTTTTCACACATGACATTGTAGCTTTTTTTCCTAAGAAGGGTGGCATAAAGCTCAATACTACGTCGGGATGCTGCGAAGCGCATTCGGGAGATATGACCAATCAATCTTCCCAATGATGCACGATTTTTACGTGCGCCCGCATGTCGAATACGCTATCCTAGCTTGGCAACTTTGGTTGAAGCGCAACCTAGAGGCGTTAGAAGCACCACAACGAAGAGCGACAAAGAATATAATGGACCTGCGCTATCACTCTTATCACCGAAGGCTGTATTTGCTGGGATTTTTCAATGGACGGTATCGAAGGTTGCGCGGTAATCTCATATTAGCGTATCAGATACTGGGTGACCCCAACCACGTATGCTGCCATTTTCTGAAAACTAACCACAACACGTAGCTCAGGGGTAATTGCTTAAAATTGAAGGAACATTACAGCCGTCTAGTGTCGACGGAATTACTTTTCCCTTCGGGTTTGCCAACCTTGGAATGCACTCCCAGACTCAGTTGTATCCTTCCCTACATTGGACGTTTTCAAAAAACGATTAGATATGGTTGTTTGCTCTCAGCAATTGGTTATCTAAACTTCTATATTGTGGATTACACCAAGCATGTTTTTCTACAGGATTTATGAGTAAAATGGACCAAAGTGAGCAACCATATTTTACTTTGCTCGCGCTTTAAATCAACGACCACTGCACCCCAGTGTATTTCTGAACGTATACGCTAGGTTTTTTTTGAATCTTGTTGTTTTGTATCTAAGTATTCATCTCGGCAGATTTTCGGTAGATGACCCATATATATTTTGATTTCATCGTATTCACCCCAACCATCCTACGGGACGTGTCAAGCACTTGCTTTTATCCCGTGATAAATCATTGTTCATTGTACGTTCCCTAGAACACTTTCATCACGCGTCTGATTCGTCCGTTGCGAGGCATGAAAAGCCATTTACGAGATATTTTTACTGTCCACTTCTGCCAGAATCAACTACTTGTTAACGTAGATATCAGGTTTGTCGGCCGTGTACTGAAGAAAACGATAGCGGGTTTTGGTGGGGAACAATTGCTCGTCGACGGTGAGGTTCCGTACTGGCACGTAACGCTGCTGAATTGCGAATAAATGCACCCCTGAATCCAGAAATCAAAGCAAACGTGTCAGCCTGAAATCATTTATTTCCGGCAGTTCAGATATAAAAACGAAGGAAACTCATTATCTCAGTATCACGGAATAGGCTTGGAAGTGACTGAGAGTTCATGATTTCAGGTTTTGAATAAAAAGCGGTTTTTGTGCACGTTGTTATTATTATTATTCCCTTGATTCTGTTCTTACCAATTGTTTCTCTGAAAACAGGTGATCTGTATTTATCACACCAGAGTAAGTTCAATGGTATGCGCTCAAAGACCATAAAGCCTCTGATCTAAAGTAGCCCAAAGAATGCATGCAATTCAGGAACACTTAAGTTTCACTGACAACTTACACCTAAAATGCCTGGCCTCAGCTTCAGTACACATTTGAAAATCTTTCAGCAGCTGGCACGTAATTATGATGACCATATTGCACACATTTCTTAGCGTAGGCAGTTGGTCCTGGTCTAGCGTTGAAAACAGTCTGCGATGGTTTCCTCCCAAGAGTGGTTGTAAGGAACTCTATTGAAGTCCACTATCTTTTGACACGTGAACTACACTGGAAGATGCAGAAACAGATGACACATTTTTATTGTCACCACTGTCCTCATTAGAATACTCAGTGTCAGAGCTCAGACCATCGGAGATGATTTGATCTTCTACGGACTCTTGAATAGTGACATGTCGGTATTCGAGCAGTGTTTGTGAGCTGACCAGGCGGAATCCCTAAGGCACATAGTTTCAAATGTGCTGCTCCTCAAAAATAACTTGTTTTGAATATATGATGGAAGGAATTTTATTCCGACGCGTGCACTATTAGTGTGCTGAAAATCATTGTGAACGTTTCCCAGGCGACTTCTGGAGTGGAGGTTTTCGGTTAAGGGTCAAGATGTATCCTTAACAGGCTTGGATAACATGTTGTGGTGCGTGACAGTATATACTGCATCGTCCTCCCTTTCAGGATATTTCGTATAGCACACATAATTAAACATTAGAGTAAAATGGTCACTTCGACCAAGTGGTGTGCTTGTGATGATTCCAACGAAATCCGGTAAGGGGCGTCACGTGGTTGTGCAGAGGTCAGCTGGAAATCTGTTCTTGCAAACAGGTTTTAAAATGTGCACCATCGGTTGCTGGCGTTTTCATGTCGTGCCCAGTAAAATCTCCAGTGATGGGAATGTGGCTTTAGGACTTGTTCAAAGTAGCCTGAAAAGCGTGGTTAAGTCTGTACTCCGTTTCTGACGCAGAGCTTGATCGGCTACAAGAAATGTGTCCTTGTTCCGTAATCATAGCCTACAACAAAGCGGATCAGAGGCGCGGATTTCGGGTTGAACGATAAATTCACATCAGAGGTTTGCATTATTGTGAAGATTTACACCACCGCTTCCAGTTCTCTCGTTCCAAAGCAACCACATAGAGAGTAAATTGATCACATAATCGGTTATCTCAAGAGTTAAGCAGGTTGCGAGTTTGCAAAGCGTCGGTGCGGTGCAATGGCGTACAGCCGATGTCATTCTTGCTGATCTAGAAGCAAACGAGAATGTACATCCAGACTATGTGTAGTCAGGCACATAGAATTGAAGATGTGGCCATTGCAACTTGGATTTAGATGAACGCCGGCTCTTAGAGAACCCGACTTACACGCGTATCATTCTATGAAGAACAATAGAAGTAAGCACTTTTGACAAAATGAAGATCAAGAACGTGAGTCTCCATGGAAAACAGAGTAGCTTCAGTCCACTGGGATAGGTTCCAGTTCAAACAGTTTCATTAACAAACGGTGCAAATCATCAGCAAGACCCGGTCGCCGAATTGGAAGACGGACGGAGCCAATTTACCTGCTCCAGTGAATATGTTCAATTCCAACAGTCCAATCTCACGCTCGAAGTTTGTACGCGAGAAGAGAGAGACGACCAAGAGAACGGCGCAACCACTAGCCGGCAAGGACCGTGGGAATTCTGGCCAAATAAATCAATTTTCAGCCAAAAATTTCAAGATTTTTGTTAGTGTTGAGATGGAACAGAACGCGCAGCCGTAGTATGGAACCATTTTAGGGAAGATTTCTATGTTACAATGGCTAGAAATGCCGAAACGAAAAAGCAACGAAATAAGGAAAATAAGGCAAGGTTATTGTCAATCAATCATGTGAGCGCCTGTGTTCACGAATCAATACTCAACAGCATACGTGACCTGATAGGTTGTTGATAGACTGTCTTCTCTTGTTGCACGTACCTTCACCAGCCCCTGGTCTTCTGCTCAATGTCACGTGAATGGGATGTAATAACTCGTGATGGTTACGAAGAGCGATGGCCGTCTGCATCTCCGAAGCACGCTTCCTGGATAGCGTATAGAGATGGGTTCGGATGTATGCGTTAAGCGTATGAGAAAAACTGATGCATAAAATTAACCAAACGCCTTTCGAAGAGGGCAGGTTTTGACTAGCCGTCATTGACTGCATTTCGGCCAACTTCGAAGTACCAAAAATGTCCTGTATGGTGAGTCCGAGATCAATTGCAAGAGAATCATGATGAGGAATTGCCGTTCACCAGAGTTGACACGCAATAATTCAATAGTGTTTGATGGGCTACAAAGCAATAAGCTAACTGGACCCACAGGATGGTAAGTGTAGAAATAATAAAATCCAACATGTTCCGGCGTGGGACGTGCAGTACCAGTAGTCGGGACATTGCATTATCATGCTGTTGTGCAACGTTGATCACTTGCTGAAAGTCGCAATTTTTTGATATGTTCACCATATAGGCTGGTGAAGCATTCCAGTGTGACAAGATTCTAAGAGTAAAAAAACGTTCTACAATACAAACGGCAGTGTCGTGTTTCCATAAAATCAAGTCGTGAACTTCACACATTATGTAAAGTGCTACGATTATCTGTGATTCATATGAGTAATCGCTTTCTCAAAGGATCTAGTACGTGAGAATGTGAGCTCCGCGAAGCCGTTGGTAATCTGAGAACATACCGATTAAACGAAAGCCCAATTCCTAATTGAGACCGGATAGTCCATGTGTTGCGTTAGTTGTGCTAGAACCCAGGGGGCAGGCGGTAATCGTTTACTGCTAAAGTAGCTTACACTAGGTGTGTTCGTCCATACCTTGGAGGCGTCCGCTCATCTGCGTGATCTTCATGGAGTGTTCCCCAACTGGTGCTTGCCTCTGTGTTCACTCCTCGTGCGCATGGAACTGTAATCCTGATGTCATCTTCAACTTTGCGGAAGTCGGCAGGGCTCGCTGTTGGTGTGTCATCTTGCACCACCACACTACTTATACCCGGCGCAGTAGTATCTACCTTTAATCCACCACACTCCTCCCTCTCCAAAGGACTCGCGTCAGCTGCCTTCCGTCGGAGTGTTTCTGACCGCCGGGGATGTTCACTGTATGAGCGTGTTTCCTCCTACAATTCGTACCACTTCCTCAGCTCGCCGGCATTCACCCTCCGCGATTCACCTTGCCGAGCGATTGTATACACTGGGCCTCGCCGGTCGACTACCTCGTACGGTCCTTTCCACTTCGCTAGGAGTTTCCTCTCCCCTGGGCCGCAAGTGGGATAGCGTTGATAGTCCCTGTACTTCACTTTCGAACCAATCTGAAACTCGATATTCCTTCCACCTTTGCTGGTCTGGAACTTCGCCATCCTCCGCGCCTGAGTCTCCTGTAGGTTGCGGTTGGCGGTCTTCCCGGTATTCCGTGTTTCCTCGGGAGATATACGGCAAGTTGGCCACATTCCAATCTCTAGGTCCACAGGTAGACGAGGTTGTCGACCGTACATCAAATCGAATGGTGATTTCTTTGTGGAAGCCTGTTTGGTTGCTCGATGGGCCAGCAACAGTAGCGGCAACGCTTCCTCCCAGTCTCCACCTTTTGCTGCTATCCACTCCTTGATAGTTCTATTGTTACGTTCTGTCAGGCCATTTGTTTGCGGGTGGTATAGGGTGGTGCGCAATTTCTTGATGCCAAGTTTCTCCAAACAGTTCCGGAATTCTTCACTCTCGAAGCACGGCCCTTGGTCTGTTAATATGGCCTTTGGGATTCCGTAAGCCGCTACCAAGTGAGTCATGACAGCATGGGTAACGGTGCTAGCCCGTTGATCCGGGATTCATGTCGCCTCAATCCATCGCGTGAAGTGCTCCGTCATCAATAAAATGTACTGGTTACCACGCCTGGTCAATGGAAGCGGCCCCATCACGTCGACCGACCAAAGTTCACCAATTTCCGAGACCGGGATCGTCATCGTTTGCTGCTGCATTTTTTGGCAATCCGTTTTCACGAGCTGACATTGTCTGCACGAAAACACGCACTTCTCGACGTCGCTTTTCATCTCCGGCCAATACGCGCGTTGTCTCAGCAGATCGTAGGTCCTGGAACAACTTGTGTGCGCCATCTCGTGACAAAAAACTACCAGATTCCGTCTTCGTTTCATTGGAATGACTGGCACCGAAGGGTTGCTACCTCTTGGTATCCACATTAAGATCCCTGTTTCGTTCAATTGTAGCTTTCCCAGGTCATTTGCAAACGGTCCCAGCTGTTTAAGTTGGTTTTTGTTGAAGTTTGTCTGACCAGCTAATCGCGCGGTGATCAACTTGCGCAGGAGTTTGTCACTACGTTGCCAACCGTTCTGGATCCTGCTCGCACAGTAAACCGTTAATACCGAAAGCTACGCTCGGCAGGTCATCATCATCTATCATGCGTGACAAGAAATCCGCCGTCTGATTTTCCCTCCCCGGCACGTGTTTTATCGTGAAATCATACTCTTATAGGCGCAATGCCCATCTCGCCAGCTTTCCTCTGGGGTCTTTGGTAGACTTAATCCACTCCAACGGTCTGTGGTCTGTTTCGACGTGAAATCGCTGACTCTGGAGATATGGCCGCCATTTATCTAACGTCCAGACAACTGCGAGACATTCTTCCTCTATGGCTGAGTATCTGCGTTCCGCAGGTGTCAAAGTTCGGTAGGCATACTCAATCGTCCCATGATTTTGTTACAAAACCGCACCGATCCCGACATCGCTGGCGTCAGTGGCTACCGTGAACACCTCACCAGCAATGGGCAATTTCAGGGCCAACTCCTGCCCTCCCATTTCCTGTAGTATCTAAGCAAAGGCTCGTTGAGCTTCTGCATTTCAAGTGAATTTCCTGTCTTGTTTCAACAGCTTGTACAAGAGTGAGGCCAAAGTGTTAAAATCCTTGACGAATTTGCTGTGGTACCCGGCGCGGCCCAGCAATGTACGGAGAGTGCGTTTCGAGGTGGAAACTGGGCTGCCTTGTATCGTCATTATCTTTCCGGGTAGCGGTTTCAGTTCGCCTTGTCCCACTTTATGGCCCAGTAAGGTGACTTTGGTCCATTTATACGAAGTCCCGACTGCTGAATGCGTTTCAGAACTGCCGCGAGATGATGGATATGTTCCGCTTCTGATTGGCTATACACCACGATATCATCCCCGTACACAACCACGTTTTCCAATTCACTCAGCAATCGCAGCATTAGACGTCGGGAGGTAAACGGGGCTCCCGATAATCCAAAGGGCATCCTCTTAAACTGGTACTGTTTCTCACCAACGGTAAACGCCGTCTTCTCTCGATCTTCCTATTTTATTGCCAGTTGCCAGTATCCTGACCTCAAGTCCAGGACCGTGAATATCTTCGACTGCTGCAGTCGATCAAAAATGTCAGCAACTGATGGAACTGGAACGAAGCGAGTCATGGAAATTTCATTCAGTCTTCGGAAGTCGACACAGAATCGGTACTTCCCATTCGTCTTCTTCACTAAGACCACAGGAGAGTTGTACGGGCTATGTGCCTCCTCAATCACGCCCGCACCCAGCATTTGCTGCACTTGCCTGTTCACCTCAGCCTCCAGATGGATTGGTATCCTTCGAGGTCCATGGGGCCGATACGGTTGGCGAGTTAGCGGGATGGTGTGCTCGATCCAATCGCAAAACCCATATTGGCTGCTGTCATCCGTAAACAAGGGTTGGTATTTGTTGATCAGCGACTGCAAAGATGGGCTCAAACGTAACACCGCAACGACCGACTGCGAAGATCTCATTTCTCCACGATTAATGAGCGGTAGTGACCCGCATTCCATTAGCAACTTCCCACGCTTTAGATCAATGACAGCTTTATTGGGCTCCAGGAAATCTGCTCCCAATATGGTTTGTTTCGCATCTGGTGACACGAGAAAGCAGTGTGTTCGCTTTCGTCCCCCGATTCCCACGGTGTGTTCGGCTATCCCATCAACTCCCACTGAATGACCGCCAACCGCCCTTACGATCGTGCAGCACGACTGAAGCCTTTCACCTCGCCGATGATTGATTAGTGACACCGCGGCACCCGTATCGATCAGACACCTTTCCATCGTTCCGTCTACTTCCACCATTGCTTCAACCGCACTCCTGCTCAACGCCCCAAGTACACAATCCTCGATCCGAAAAGAAAAATAAGGTTGCACACGTTTATTCGACACACGAGTAACACCACGCCTCTGCGGACATTGTCTCTTCCAGTGCCCCGGTTTCCCGCAGATGAAGTAACATCCCTTTGTGCGCACCCGATAACGCTGAACGCGAAGCCCATTGATGTCTTCCGTAAGCTGTTCCATCATCCGTTCCAATTTGTCCATCCGTTCCACATTCTCACGAGGCTCTTCCTTCAGCGCAGCTAGTGGTGCGTCGCCCAGATCTCGAGTAACTTGCGCCACCACACTACTTATGCCCGGCGCAGTAGTAGCTACCTTTAATCCACCACAGTTGTTCTTTGAAATCATGGTTACTGACGGGTAAAAAATCACAGGCTTGACATGTTTGGTAGAACAAGAAAACTGCAAGTTCGAATAACACATAAGTGGTTCAAATAAAATGCGCATCAGTGATGCGATAAATTAATAGCAAAGAAATAGGTTTGTGGGAGTGAAGTGCAACTTTGCAATAAGGAATAACACATTAGGTTTAGTGCCCATTGCAAAAAATCGGATAATTCACCCCACCGTTCAGAGGAGCAGCCTGTCCCAATACTCTGTTAATGCGTGACACAGGGTCATTCCTTCCATTTTGAGGTACAGTGCACTAAATTGCCAACGACCGTATCCATGCATGTGGGTACGTGTGTACTTGCCAGTGTCGTCCATCAAGAAAATGATGGATCGTGCGCGGATGGTTGAGTTGGAGTCAAGCTACGGCCCGCCACAAGGCAAATGCACCGGTCGATACATACGCTGTGTGGGAATGGTTGGAATGAGGACAGGTGTTGTCAAATTGGAAACAGCAGTGTCGCATAACCCGGCTACTGCGGTAGAATTGTGCTGGCGCTTCGACAGTCGGAACTGGCCTAAGCAAGGAGTGTGCAATAGGTGCTCAGTGTTATCCCAGGTAGTGACAAAAGGTTTATGTGCAACGCTCTTGTAGACTGAAAGTTACCTTCCAACAATCTAAATTAGCAAAACAGACATTCTTTATAATCAGGCTTTGCAAATATGAAATGTGACGTTTTGAGAACGGAGTTTGGAAAAGCCATGCCGCCTAAAGACTACTCGATGCCACATACCCTATTCTCCCACCGCAGTATTGATCACCGTTGCAGGAAACAAGTGTGGTTACGCTGTCAAATTTGTTTCAGGCGGGACCGTGAGTGTTAATTCCAAAATATCCACTGATGAGGCAATATTCTATTAGCAGGGAACTGAGAAGCTGCATTTCTAGGCAATATTTAGTACAGGAGGATACGGAGAATCACGTATTGCACAAACCGCGGAGCTCATTGACTTGAAAAATTTAATGACAAATCGTGGGACTACAGCACACGCATGTGGGTTCTCACCCACATTGTGCACCACAAGCCCGTTATCCCTGTGGTAACTTTTCTGACACATTATGCTGCAAACACACTTTTGGCTCAAATCTGATGACCAGGCAACCCAATCTTTTGAATCTCTGCGACCAGTCCACTGGTGACCGAACACCTCCTTAAGATAATGCCGCACCCTTTGTGCATAATGGGCAGGTGCACCATATTGAATATATAAAGGTTGAAGCGAAGTGCAGAAGTAGCCAACGATAATCGGTGGTGAAAATATCTCTATATTGTGGCACCTACTTAATTTGTCAGCGAAAGTTCCCTTACCACTGGAGAATCATGATAGCAAGAGGAATGGCGGTAATCGTAATTGAGTTACTTGTCAAACGCGAGGTTAACGCCATATGGGCGACAGAAGTACGTGAGTCTGGCTTGTAAGAAGCGCATAACGCAGCCTACTGAGCTTCAACGGTTTCGCCCACCGCCGTCAGCTTTACAGTAAAGATCAAAAGCGACGCTTGCACGCTGTTGGGTAATTGAGCGATTGGGCGTTTTTCACATACCCATTTTGTTCTATTTTCTCCCAGCGTTCATACAACCGCTACGAACTATGCGCACCATTAATCATCGCAACAATATGCTAATGAAACCAATCGTTATGCATTATACATATATTTACACGAAGTAAGTTTCAAGAGCATAAAAAGCAACGAAATACATGTTCAAAATGACCGCCGTCGTTTTGATTGCAGAGCAGTACTCGCCGGATGTTATTGGATAGCACTTTCTGCAGAGTCCACCGATATACCGCGACATTCGTTGACGATGCTCAGATTCAGTTCCTTCGACCTGCAGCTGCGGAATGACAGGTCCGCGAGATTTAGTTGTAGGAGGATGCTAACAAATGTGAACCGTCAGTTCTGTTATTATATCAACTTACCCGTCATAAGTGAACGAAGTAGATGTTCAAAATGTCCGCCGTCGTTTTGCTTGAACAGCAGTACTCGCGCTATGCTATTGGCTAGCTGGCTTGACGAACAACCTCCTCGCGGAGCCTGCTGGGCGGTTCGGGAATTTCCCGTTCCGGCGAATGGTTCGGCGGCAGTGTTCCAGGACTGGTGGGTTTTCACCTGGCAAGCGTTCCCCCTATAAAAAGCCATAAATGTCCGTTAAACAACACTGCGACTTGGCGGATGTGACTCGCCACTAAATAAAGTCACTGCCCCTTGTCTCCTCTGGAGACATTGTACACTGGCAAGGAATCCGTGCATCGGATCTTATCTCTGACTTCGGGAGTATTGGGCCGCTGGCATGGCTTATCGTCATCCGAAAGGCGTACGAATTGAGTGTCCAGTCACTGGCTCCCAACAGGTGCGAATCCCTCATCTCACCCAGCTGCCTTGTGGGTTAGGTCTTTTAGCCAAAGGCTCAGGGCGGTGGTCCCCTAAGACAACCTATCTACCTAGGCCTAGGCAACCGGGTATTATCTCGCCTACTGACGAACCATGGACTTACATTTACAACCATTCACAAGCTCTCTTGCTGCTACGAGGCTACTTACTCATGTTACTATGCCAACTTCACAAGCACACGCCAGCATTTTACCTAACCGTCCCTTGTACCATTCACACCCATTTTTACCTGATTCCTCTATGGCAATCAACCCCACTTGCATCGATGAATCTGTTCCCGTGACATCTGCCAAGTCAACCACACAGTACTCAACATAGAGCTGCAAGTCCTAAAGTCTCACATCTTCGCTCCTGCAACCCGGAACACAGTTCAAACTTGCAGCCTTCAACGTACGCACATTACTGCAGACTGGTCAACAAGCTGGACTTGCACACACGCTAGAGACCCTTGGAACTGATATCTGCTGCCAGAATGAAAAGCGACTCCAGGACTCCAACTCGATCTACCAGCTGGCGTCCCCGCTTCACCCACGCACCTACTTCCATCTCCGCTTCTCTAGCGACGCCAGATCTGCTGCATCCGGGCAAGCTGATGTTGGAATCGCCCTCATGGCTAGAGCCGAGACTGCTCTGATTGATTGGATTCCGATCAATAGTGGCCTTGTGATGAGGCGCCATGGCACTTGTGAAGTTAACAGACGTCGAGTCGAAAAGGGTGCTCCCTTCGTGATCTCTGCCTACGCGCCCACTGACTGCAGCTCGGACACAATCAAAGACAAGTTCTACCAGAACCTTCATGAGCTGCTCCTAAGGGCTCCTAAAACAGATATCATTGTTTTGGCAGGAGACTTCAACGCGCGTGTCGGTTGCGTGTTGCCAGGTGAGTGCCACCTCCGGGGACCGCATGGATATGATGATGTTAGCTCAGACAACGGAGAGAGACTGCTCAGTCTGTGTGCCGATCATCAGCATTTCCTTTCCAGCACAAGCTTTCGTCATTCTGGACGCCAGTACGCCACTTGGTGCCCCCATCATCAACCCAGTGCTGGTCACAGATTGACCACATAGTCATAAATCGCAAATAGCGCGGCAGCGTACGCGACTGCCGATCATTTTAGTCAACATGCGTCGATACCGATCATGCACTGGTATGTGAAACCGTTTGCATGCGTTTCGGTAGTTCACGTAGGTCTAAACACACCCGACTGAACCTCTACAAGTTGGAGGACCCAATGGTGAGAAGGAGTATCAACAAAGGCTTCGTGAAAATCTCGCTCTATCTCTCTCATTCTGGATGTTGATCAACACTAGTTAAGCCTGAAACAAACCTTGTTGTCGGCCGGTTTGTCCAGCTGCGGCCTCGCTTGCTCCACTCCCATAAGCTGGACCTCGAGAAGATCCTCGGAATTGCAGGATCGCCGACGGGCGGTGCCTGCTGGCACAGAGTAGAACGAACACCACCGGTCTATTACGCAACATCTGAAAGCAAGCCTTCGCTCTGATCGTGAATCTTGGTGGTCAAAACAAGCTGGAGATGGAGGCCGCTGCAGCAGCTGGAAACTTCCGCCGTCTATGTTGCATCATCAGGGCCACAGGTTGTAATTCCTACGCTATCAGCCAGATGATTTGCGAATCAGACGGCACGAAAATCATCAACCTACACATGTGATCGGGTCGCTGGGTAGAACATTTTTTTCTTCAATTCAACCACCCAAAACTGCCACGTGTGACACCTCGAGCCCCACTGGATGATGCTTGGCCTGTCACCACAGCTCCTCCAAATGAAGCAGAGATCCGAGATGCAATCCAGTCTTTGAAACGCCACAACGCTCCTGGTGCCGACAGCCTACTACCGGCTCTATTCAAAGATGGTGGGAGTGCACTTGTCAGCAAAATGCTATCACTATTCATGAAAGTTTGAACTGAGGAGAAAGTTCAAAACTCATGAAGAGAATCGGTCATCGTTCCGATTCACAAGAAAGGCTCCGGCGACGATGGCTGTAACTACCGCGGAATCTCGTTGATCTCTATCGCATCCGATATCTTCGTGTCGGTCCTACTTCGCAAGTTTTCAACAACTAGAGAGGAACTTACCCGAGAAGAACAAGCCGGATTTCGTCCAGGCCGTGGCTGTATCGACCAAATCTTTATGCTTAGCCAACTTCTCGAATTTCGTCACATCCACCGGCGGCGAACAACCGTAGTGTTTTTGGACATCCGAACGGCATATGACGCAGTAGATAGATCTGCGTTGCGGAACTGTTTACTGAAGAAAGGTGTGCCCGACAAGTTTGTAACCATCCTAAAAGAACTTTACAGTCATACGTCGGGCAAAGTCAGAGCTTACAGCACGCTCTCTGCTTTCTTTGCTGTGACCAGAGATGTTCGCTGAAGTTACCCTATTTCACCTTCCCTCTTCAATTTCGCCATCGAAGATGTCGTCCAAAGAGTACTGGCATGTGTCCAGAACTGCGGTGTTGTGCTCTTCCCTGGTGACAGAGTCACGAACTTGGACTTCGCCGATGATATCGTCTTGCTAGGGGACGACGCACAAATTGTCCAGAGCGCTTTGGACCGCTTAGCAATGGAGGCGTCTAAGTATGGCTTATGGGTCACTCCATTAAAATGTAAAACGCTGCTCCAGGACTGGCAGGTGACTGAACCCGCGCTCACCATTGCTGGACATGTTCTGGAGCAAGTCCCTTGCTTTACTTAGCTAAGGAGTTGCATCACCGTTGGTGACGGTGTTGGAGATGAAGTCCCACAACGGATTGCAAAGGCCCACCTTTCATTCATCAAACTGAGACATCTATGGCGTCATGGTGATTTCAGTCTCAAGGGCAGGGTGTACAATGTTTCTGTCCGTGCAGTACTCTTGTACGGCTGAGATTTAGTCTATTCGCTCGGAAGACATGAAGCGGTTGTCAGTCTTCGACAATCGCTGTCTACGAAGGACTGCTCGGGTGTGGCGGCAACACCACGTAAGCAACGCAGTGGTCCGAGACCTAGGGCTGGGAGAGAATAAAGCCAGTCTTTAGAATGTTATTCTCCGACATCGGACGTGTCGGCTCGGGCACGTTTTGGGCATGCCAGCCCATCGCCTTCCAGGTCGAGCGCTATTTGCACTCCTAGGGAGCGACTGGAAAAAGTGTCGCGGTGGACAGCCAATGACGAGGAGAAGGAGCGTGAAGGAGGCAACCACAAGTATGGCGGCAGTCGGACCAGTCCCTCTTCCAGGTTGGGGACCACGAGATACTGAATCTCAGTGGTTGGAAACATTGGATGCCATGGCCTGCAACAGACGTTACTGGCGTCAGTGTTGTTCTGTCATTTTATCCTCCCTTTAATGTACACAAAAAACACGAAACAAAAAAAGCAAAATGGCGTGTGTAAAACCAAAAAAGGCGTTTTCCTTTATTTTGCATTTCGTGTTCCTATCTTCTCCCATTTTCTTCTTCGGCCAAATTGCCGGCCTCTTCGATTGCCAGACATCTAATTGGAACGGGGCACTAAAATGTTTCAAACTTGGCGTTTACCGTTATCTACCAAGATACTCAAGCTCCCGGAGACTGTGGCAATTAATCACGGCCGTCCGGACCTATGTGTGCAAAGACAGTTGACTGTCACCCTCAAGCTTCCTTAGGGATAGTGACACTTGTCTCAAACGTTGTGATTTTGTTGGAGCTTATACGCTTATGTTTCTTCCATTCCCATTCTGACAACATTTAAATCATTGGTTTCCCCTTTCCTGATAGTTAAATGTCGCTCGTTTGCATGTGGTCAGAAGGCGCAAAATGATATCATCGTGCAACACCCATCTTACTGTATTATATAGTGTTTTTTGTTAAAAGAGGAGGGATAACCGTTTGGGAGCACCCAGAAGACAGCCTCCCGTAGATAGCTACCAGGTCTGGGGAGCAGGCTCTTCAGAGTTAGGCGTTGCCACAAGATGGCAGGATCGGCCTAATCGAAAGCAGTTATCAGGTCGGAGAAAACCACCGTGGTTGGTTGTTTGTGTGTCCTTGCACTAAAGCCTAACGAATAGTAAATGTGTTCAATGCAACTATGACCAGTGCGGAAGCAGGCCTGGCTGCCAGTGATTCGGTTTTCACGAGGACCGGTAAGTCGGCGAAGAGCGATACCCGCGGAGATTTGAAAACTATAGAAATATGGCTAATGCAGATGGGCAAGACAGTAGACAGCTAACAGTGGAACGGCTAAAATCTGTCCTGGACGAGGGTGGGTGGATCAAATCTTCGGACCCCGCCAAATCCTCGAACACCACCACCACAGGCCTACTACCGTTGCTTTCCTAGATATTCGTACAGCATTCGACTCAGCTGATCGACCAGCGCCATAGCGTTGCTTGCTAAGGAGCCGGGTACCATAAAGGTATACTGCCATCACACGCCCACTTTAACTCCACGTCTCTGCCAAGGTAAAGGTTTGTGGTGAGCCTTCGTCATCCTTCGCTGTCAAAAGCGGTGTACGACACGGCTGCTTTATGTCCCAGCTCCTCTCCAATTTTGTGATTGAAGACATCCTGTTGAAAGCGTTATCAAAAATCGAGCTGCTACTACTACGGGGTAAGTGAGCGGCGGACTTACATTACGCTGATGACATCGCCTTAGTTGGCGATGACTCACTGAGTACGCAAAACATCATGAATCGCTCCGCGATTTAGGTCCCTAGGTACGGAATGTGCTTCATCCTGTCGAGGTGAAAAGTGCTGCTCCGGTAGTGGCACTCGCCCGTTCCCGTGCTCCCTCTTGAACGTACACAGCTTGAACACGTGGATAGCTTCGTCTACCTGGGCAGATGCGTGCATGCCGGTGGCATTATGGGAAAGGAAGTTTCTCTTCGCATCATCAAAGCACGGTCGGCGTTTGTTAAGCCGAAGCGCTTGTGGTATCGTCAGGATACCTCACGCTAGGTAATGAGTCCTGTTCGCAATGCCATTGATCAGGCGATGTTGCGATATGGAAACGAGTCATGGCCAGTTAACATGCGCCGGCTCTCGGCCTTCGACAATGGGTGCTTGAGGAGAATTGTTCGCGTGTTGTGGCAACAACGCATCTGCAACGGAGAAGACAGACATCATGTCTTAAGGACTGCGAGTATGCCCCTTAACAAGTAGGTTTTGATGTGTCAGTCAAGATGCCTTAGTCACGTAGGGCGTATCAGTTGTATATTTGCCTCATCGCACCATACATGCTCGTGCAGGGGCTGGATGGAGGAGACCATGCCGTTATGAGTCCTCCACTTGGTGACAAAATATAAATCTGCGATATTACGTTTTGATGCTGTTGGATGCACACGCCCACCTGGTCGAGGACGAAGAGCTCCGGTGGCTCAAAACAATTAAGGATATAGTGCGTGATACGGTCACTGCCAAATCCATACACCACTATTCAGCTGGAAGAACTATTTATGCCGTGAAGGAGCGCGTGTACCTGAGTACGTGCGTGATTGTGTATTAACCAATCATTATATGCTATTGATTCGCTTCGAAAAGGAAATCAGACGTAAAAGACAGCTAGGCGAACGCGCTAGTTTGCGGTAGTTCTCATTAGGCCATTACACCACAACGAATAAGAATAAAACGAACACGGCGTACTTAAATGAAATGAACCAATAAAGCGAGCAATCCGGTCAATGAGATTAAATGATGGCACTGGCTAAACATTATTAATGGTGAGGTTAAAGGCATTGTCGTTGCGCGGGGGGCTCGGGTAATGGGAGAACCTGGAGAAACTACCTTCGGGCGATTAAGCCGGGATTATGGAGCCGAATTGCAATAATCTCCACTGTCACAAATGGGTGACAGCGGAGTGGCCGCAGGTGGCGTCCACATATCCGGTAGATCGGTTGGAAGGCCTCCCGCAGGTCGATTTGGTGGTTCGAGTCAGCCAATTGCCACAGCACTGCGCTTCCTACAATCCTTCTCACACCGGTGTAGAGTCACGCCGGACAATGTTCCTGGACTCTCTCACAGTCGCCTGATCGTTTTTGCTATAACTTGTTCAAACAAAATGGTTACCCGGACAAATTCATACGGCGACACATGAAGCCACGAGAGACAAAAGTCCAACCTGTCCCGTAGAAAAGCGGTTAATATATTTATCTCGGACTTTCAAGGGTGGCAAATCCCCCGAAGAGTTTCCAAGGCCCTCGCGAAAACCTAGTATGCAGCCGAAACCCGTGTTAGCTGTATTTCTAGACCAGTCGTGAGTCAACAACTCAAAGGCAGGATAGTAAGGTCGAACATTTAATTCCGTGTGTACCACTTTCTTGCTCGTGTCGACCAAGTGATATTGGAAAGACGACAACGCGAATGTCTGAGTCCAGGAACATTGCCCGGTATAGACCGGCGTTAGAAGGACTGTAGGGGAAGCAGTGTCATGGCACTTGGCAGACTCGAACCACCAAAACGAGGTGCGAGACCTCATAATCGATACACAGGATATGTGGTGTAGAGGCGAATCCAGTTACTGGTAGGGACAACTACCAGTAAGACCAAGCACGGATACCGAGTATACAGAAGTGGAACGTTGCCGAACCCAACGTGTACTGTACGAGTTACAAAAAACTGAAAGTCAATTAGCAAAGCACGAAGCGGTGAACCGCAGAACTGTCAGGAAACGAAAGGGAACCAGACATGTCGTCAGTTAAATTAATGGACGATCGGAAGATACAAACAAGAATAAAATCCAATGTCACAAAAGAGTGAAAGCGTAAATGTTTCATGTTTACTACAGTGGACGCCACATGCGGGCACTCCGATGTCGTTTATTAGCGACAGCGAAGGTGATCGCAATTCGGTTCGATAATCCCAACTTATGCGTCAAAAAGTAGTTTATCCAGGCTCGTCCAGTACCCTGGCCCCAAGCTCCCCCCCCCCGCGCAGCGACAATGCCTATAACCCCTTCATTAAGGATATTCCAGCCAGTACCAGCACTTAATTTCATTGACCGGATAATTCGCTTTATTTATTCATCTCATTTAAATGCCGTGTGTTAGTTATAGTACTATTTTTCGTTGTGGTGCAAGAGCCTGATGAGAACGACAGAAAAGCAGCTTGTTCGACTGGCTGTCTTTTATTACTGATGTTTTCGGGGTTATTATCACAAGAGGAACTAGCAATCGTTTGCGTGTTGATGTGAATATCATCGCAGATAGATTTTACATCATCACATGTGCTGAGTGCAGTGCGCCGCTTAGGCTTGCTACTAAAGTCCTACTACCATACTGCTGTTCCGATTTCGCTCGTAACATATGAGCGACGGAGTTTGTTCGGAGTACTCATGGCAAATTCGAGTGCGGTACCTTTACCTTTTCAAAATTCTTCTATTGAAAGACCTACTACCGAGCAATGGACACAGCGGAAAGTTGGTTTCATAACTTATGTAGATCTAGTTTGCTTCATTGGCGGCAACAATGCGGTTGAATATGCAACAAAGATCAACTTACTTGGTACTGAGGACCGGCGGCACTTCGATAATGTGTAACAACATACAAAGAGACCTACGATGTGTGTTCGATTCACTGGAACAATTTTGGAGGAAAAAGCCGCGTGTTCACAGCATGCTACAAATGCAACAATATACGACAACAATCGAATGAGAGTGTAAATGAGTTTATCTCTCGACTTCTTACTGCCCTCTCCGATTGCGTCTATGATCACATACCACCGAAATAGCTCGTCGAAAAACCTCCCCGTGGTGCCAGTTGGGGTGGTTCGGGTAAATCTCGTTCCAGCGAATGACCTGGCGGCAGTGTTTCAGGACATTACTGCTCCGTGCCTCTCTAAATGATGTTACCCAACCTGCGGACGTCGTTCAGCTACCTTGAAGAATTGCTACGGCAACTTCGCACTCTGACTGAACATGACCACAATTATAAGAACACATTTACAAATACAAAACACATCTTTATACACACATACCTTCATATTTGTATTTATGCAACAGAAATTCCCTGTAACTGGTAAAATTGCAACGTTTCTATACAATTACCGATCACTCGAGCAGCTCCACTCTGATAAAGCCTATGAAAGCGTGCCACGCTTTGCCGAAAATATACCACTTATTTAAGAAGAGATGTTGTTACAGGCATCAACTGCGGGTGTTCTGGATGAAAAGGCACGAGAGTGGCTGCTACCCGAAGACAAAACTCTCCTCATTTGGGAGAAGGCCTGTGATACAGTACACCAGTGTGCAACTCTCGTTCAGGAATTAGCTGCATTTTCCTCATCCAATCAGTTGATCTCACAGGACGTAAACAAGTCTGCCAGACTAGCCGGGACCAAATCGTATCTCAACCCGTGCAACGTAAAAAATAGTGCGTTGGTACCGCTGCGGTGAACGTCAATCGTTTCCAAATGACTGTCAGTACCTTCATTCATTGTGTAAAGTTGGTAGTAAGAAAGCAGGTCTCTCCAAGCGGGAAATCGTTTGTACCTAAGCAACATAAAGCTTCAGATTTCACCACCGAGAACTTACAGCAGAACTGCATCAATGCCACAACTATTCTTAATCCCACCATAAGATCGGAAAAGCCATTTGGTGTATCCGTTAAGGTAAACGGGCAGCCTGGTGAATTTGAAATCGATACTGGTTCGCTGTTACCCTGACCTCACCGGATGCCTTATCACAACTCCTAAAGTTAGATCCATCAAATATACAACTGCGATCTAACACGGGATGGATAAAGTAGGTATGGGGCACATTGATTATACTTATCACTTACCGTAATTCAACGATATTCAACGCTTTGCGCAAGGGCACACGATTGCGTTGGCGCGCAGCCCTATGGAAGGTGAAGTCCTGAATTGGAAGAAGTAGTGGATTAGTAGAAACGGGACGGGAATAGTATGCGCAAGAAAAGAAGAGAAGCGTCAGTGGCAGCATGTTCTCGTTCATCTACGCCGCTGTATGCAGCAGATAAGGCGACGCTTTTCTTAAGGTAACTGCGCGACGGCCGATGCAGCATGGATTTATTACTATTGGCGTACTTCAGTGTTGGGAGATTGGACTAAGATATTGCCAGAGCGCCCACAGGGCGGCATATGATTTCAGATTTGCCTGTCACTGTGGCCAGCCACAGGACGCCTGCGCCTACAGAGAGACCATGGGTGGCTTGCGCTGCACCAACCACACATCCCATATCCAGTGTAAACCTGAAGTAATAAGACAGGGAGGTATACGGATGGGAACCACGTTTCATCAACGGAGCCGGCCCATACTCCTTCACCGACAAACATAAGCACGCTGAATTTGGGAATCAAGCGCACACAAGGTGGTGTCTGGACCGTAGTACGCTCCACACTGAGTGCATGGAACCGCTCTTCGAGCCTAGTACGGTCACAAGGACCGTGCACCCCGTCCCCTCCAGCAACGACCAACTGTCTCCTGGAGCCAGTATGGACGAGTTAGTGGGTACTAGACAGCTAGGCACTTTGTCAACATGCACATCAAGCGCAGTCACCCCGGGAATATCAGACAACAACCAATCACTTGAAATTACACAATAAAATAAATCTGTTAAAGCATACGGCTATGCCGATATAACTGTTCGCTAAATTAGCATATGAAGTAAGTTGGTTTGAAACGCACCCACGATAAGCACAAATTGTCCACATGCCACCCAAAAATGCCACAAACGCGATAAAGCTAACGAAGATAAGCACAATTAGCGTAAGCGACACGTGCTAATTAATAGATTTTCAGGTAGACAGAACAAATAAAGTGGAATTAAATTTATCCGGCTTAAAGACGTGAATTAAGGGTACGTTGGTCTAGCCCAACTGCGGTGAAGAAACATCATGAGTACATCAACTTCAGCATGATATATATATATATATATATATATATGAAACAATATCAGGAATCATTTCAGGGTAAAGAATTCTTTTCGGTAAATCTCATCAGACCCAAACTTTTACATAGCAGTGATTGTGGAGATAGCGTCAACTGGGGCTGGGATTGACTTCTTGACTGTTTGAATGATATGTATGCAGCTGATATGTTATCCAGTCTCCTGAAAGATGCTGTCGAGAAAACTTATTTCGCGGCCCGTCTGAGAATCGTTTTTCACAATAAGCCGTTGCTTACAAAACCCTTGAAGGATAGACTACCGCCGTTGACCCGTTCAATGATCATTTATCAGTACTCGTGCTTCTGTGGTGCACGATACCTGGGTCGCACGACGAGACGCCTATCTCAGAGGGTTCGTGAACACATCCCGGCATGATTTTACAGAGGCGAAATGAGGTCTTCAGACAGCTCTATCATGTCGCACCTCCTTGAATGTGGCCATACAGCTTCAGAAAATGACTTCAAAGTCATTTACTCATTACCTGAACACTTCTCCCAAGGATTCCGTAAACAGCTCTTATCCATCGCCGAGGCTATGTACATTCACCATCTAAAGCCGGAATTATGTATCCAAAAACGATGTATACGACCGATATTACTACCTTGGCCAACGGACACCGTTACTTAGTTATTTGGCTGTCATCCTAACTACTTAGTTACCTTGTACTAATGAGCCTTGTGTACACATGTTTATTTAGTTTACTTGGTCTACCACCTCTATCTCTGTCTCAAGTTATCGATTTTGGTCATTCAAACAGTCAAGAAGTCAATCCCAGCCCCAGTTGACGCTATCTCCACAATCACTGTTATGTAAAAGTTTGGGTCTGATGAGATTTACCGAAAAGAATTCTTTACCCTGAAATGATTCCTGATATTGATTCATATTAATGAAATGGGAATCTTTGCTTTGCTGAAGATCAGCATTGCCAGTGATTCATTGAATATATATATATATATATATATATATATATATATATATATATATATATATATGAGTTCAGTTCTAGTAGTAACTTAAATGTAACACCTGCATCTATATTGATATGTTCCAGAGGTACTGTATGTGTAAGTACATGGCTGTTGGCCAGTGTGATTCCCTTCGTATACACTGAGGTGAACTGTTGAGCCGAGGTCAGCTTTGGCGTAATAATCATAATGGCTGGCTTGCCGAACTACCTCCTCGTGGTGCCAGCTGGGTGGTTCAAGTGTACCCCGTTCCAGCAAAGTGTTCGGCGACAACGTTCCACCTCGGTGGGACATTGTGTTTCAGCAATTGTGCTGAGTTCATGGGGAGTATTGGGCCCCTGTTTGGTGATCCACCAAAGACGCATGAACTGAACATCCATTCAGCGCCTCCCAATACAAGCGATTCCCTAAATTCGCCACGCTGTCTTGCGGGTAGGTTATCTAGCCAAAGGCTCGGGGTGGAGTTCTCTTAGTCAACTCCCTACTTCGGCTTGGGCAACCGGGTAGTATCACGCCCTCTCACAAAACCATGGACTGTACTACAACGTGCTCATCAGCTACCGTTTCTGCTTCTCACATTCATGCGACTTCATCACACGCCAATTGTTTGTTTGCTAACAATCTTCACTTTCGGTTACCCGATTCATGTGTTCAACAATCTGACTGCAATTCAGGTTGCGCCGCAGACCAAGGAGTTCAACCTATGGCTCTCCTTCGTCCCCGATCCTCGTTCCATCTGGCGCGCTTCAACCTTCGGACACTCATGCAGATTGGACAGCAAGCCGGTCTAGCGCGCACTCTAGAGTCCATAGACATCGATGTCTGCTGCCTTTCAGAAACCCGACTGCAAGATCCCAGCACTGTGCTTACATTGACATCCTCCAATGATCACGAAGCCAGATATCATTTGCGTCTTTCTGTAGATCCAGAAACAGCCTCAACGGGTTTGGCTGGTGTAGGTATAGCACTAAGTGGAAAGGCCGAGGCGGCACTACTGGACTGGTTCCCGATTAACAGCCGACTGTGTGCAGTTCGGCTTCAGGATTCATGTAGAATCAACAAGCACCGCGAAGAAAGACGGAACTTGTCTGTGATCTCTGTGTACACTCCAACTGACTGCAGTGGCGACTCGGTCAAGGACGAATTCTACCGTGATTTACATCAGCTCTTGGCTAATGCGAAAAAGTCGGATGTCGTTATCCTTACTGGGGATATTAATGCACGGGTTGGCCGCCTGCTACCATACGAACGCCACCTTGGTGGTCATCACGCGCTCGATGAGAACCACTCTGATAATGGAGAGGGGCTTCTCGCATTGTGCGAAGATAACCATCTGTTTCTCTGGAGCACAAACTTCAGGCGTACGAAGAAGTGTTCCGCAACTTGGCGCCAGCCTTCGCTAACACATCCGTGGTCTCAAATTGATCACATTGCAATTAGCTTCAGATGGTGAAGCAGTGTACTGGACTGCAGGTCATTTTGGTCCACCTTCGTTGACTCAGATCATGCAATAATCTGCACGAAAATCTGTATGCGTTTTGGGGAGTCCCGAAACACGAAGCACCGCAAGATTGATGTAAACAGATTAACTGATTCCTCTGTCCAGGCGAGCTATCAGTGTTCACTGGCATATGCACATATTTGCAATCGACCATAAAAAGTGGAGCAACATTGGACTTGTGTACGGAAAGCGATGGCCATTTCCGGACAGTCAAGCTGCAGCCTAGCTCGAAGCTCCCTAAAGGCTAGGATCTCTGCTCGTTCTCTGGAGCTGTTCGAACGCCGGAAAGATATCCCGACAGAATCAGATTGCAACGAACGACGCCGTTCTGCTAACCGGCTGCTCGAGCAAAGCCTACGCAAGTATCGCGAGACATGGTGGTCTGAGCGTGCTTCAGAGATGGAGACCACTGCCCTCCCTGGCTGCACTCGCAGGCTTTTCCAACTCATTCGGTCTACTGGCCTCAGGAAGCCTGGTGTCAGTGAGGTCATTTCGGAGGTGGATGAGTCTCCGATCACCAACCAATAGAGGTGTATAGACCGCCGGGCCAAGCACTTTCGCTCGCAGTTAAACTGGCCTCCACCATGCATCAGAACACCTTGTTGTCCACCCTGGCTTGTCCCACTGAATCCACCCAACGAAGCGGAAGTCTGCCTCGAGATTCGACGCCTGAAATGGCTCAAGGTTGCCGGCTCAGACGGATTTCCTCCGGAGCTGTTCAAGGATGGAGGTGTTGTGATCATTAACCAGCTGACCGCGCTGCTCGCAAAAATTTAGCATGAAGAGAAAGTGCCTTCCTCTTGGGGCGAATCAGGTATTGTCCCGATTTTCAAGAAAGGCGCTCGCACTTCATGTGTAAATCATGGCGGGATCAGTCTTATTTCGGTTGCCTCCAAACTATTGGAATGCATTCTGGTTCGCAGACTATCTCCAGTACGTGAATCATACTACCGTGAAGAACAAGCTGGTTTCCGTCCCGACCGCGGGTGCGTGGATCAAATCTTCATGTTCCGCCCACTATCGTTGCATTCCTAGACATAGGTGCCGTTTTTGACTTCGTTGATTGTCCTGATTTTTGGCGTTGCTTGCTAAATAACGGTGTGCCAGAGAAATATACCGTCGTGTTACGAGCACGTTACTTTCATACATCCGGCAGAGTGAGGACCTATGGCAAGCTTTCCTCGCAATTCGCTGCCAATAGCGGTGTGCGACAGGGCTGCCCTATATCCCCATTCCTCTTCAACTTCGCAATCGAAGACGTTCTGTCGAATGCTCTAGAAGGTTCCCAACATTTTGACCTAGAGCTTCTACCGGGTAAGTGCGCGACCGACTTAGATTATGCTGAAGATATCGCCTTACTTAGTGACGATCCTCAGGGTAGGCAACTCATTCTGGATGGTTTGGCGGCTGAAGCATCTAAGTATGGCATGAGCTTCGCCCCATCGAAGTGCAAAGTACTGTTCAAGGATTGGCTTTCACCTGCTCCCGTGCTCACTCTCGAAGGTGCACAACTTGAACAGCTATGTTTCTGTTGACTGCACTATCAACAAAGAAGTTTCTCTCCGCATCGCTAAAGCTCGATCAGCATTTGTCAATCTGAGGCACTTGTGGCGTCGTTGCGACGTCTCATTCTCGCTAAAGGGCCGCGTTTGCAGCGCATTAGTTCGCTCAGTATTGTTGTATGGGAAGGAGTTTTGGCCGATTCGCATGAAAGACATGTGTAGTCTTTCTGCCTTCGATAACGGTTGCTGAACGAGGATCGCTCGTGTTTGGTGGCAACATCGAGTTAATAATAATGACGTTCGACGTCGCATCTTGGGGAATGCGAGTATTCGCTTCAACAAATTGGTTTTGTTGAACCAGTTGAGATAGCACGGTCACGTCCTACGCATGGCATCTGAGAGTCTACCGCGTCGCGCTCTATTCGCTCGTCAAGGACTTGGCTGGAGGCGACCTCGTGGTGGTCAGCCTTCTACATGGCGACAGCACATGAAATCGCTGACGTGTCTAGCCGCTGTTGGCTCCGTACGTCTTCCAGGATGGGGACCCAAAGATGAGGAGTGTCAATGGCTCAACACTCTTGAAGACATTGCTCGCAACCGAAATCAGTGGAAGAATTGTGTAGTGTATTGATTAACATGTTTAATACTTGAAACATTGAAAATGACAAATAAAGAAAAAAATCGGTGTATTAAAAAAACTAAAAGTGTATAGTTCTACTTTTTGTCAAAATGTTCCTTTCTTTCAGCGGCATAACAGATGAAGTGTGTTGTTCACCTTCAACTAGCATTCCACGATGATTATGACGTGATGACTTTCCCTTTTACGGTAACCTCTATGGTGTTGGTTGGCTCTGTGTCTAGTTGCTAGACTGCTGAGATTACTACTACAACTACAACAACGACAACTACTACTACCACTATTACAACAACTACTACTACTAACTATTACAAGTACAACAACAACTACTACTAATACTACATCATCATCATTATAAAGTATTATACTTGGCTCATTTGTAGACAATGCAAGAATTCCACAGCCGGCCTTGGAAGACCTGTTAAGGTAAGAGGATAGTTTCTTTGGCCTAGAAAAGGATTGTTCAGCCAAGATATGCTCACATTATTGCCTCTTTTCAGGTTTCTGCAGGGTGCAGAAGTTCCTGGCGGCCTTGTATTTAGAGTAATCAGAGTCTAAGCGGGAAAGTTTGAATTTACCCCATAGTTTTTGTCGTTGTTTCATGTCAGTCCTGAGTTCTCGGTCGATCCAGGGGGACCCTTAGAGAAAGGGCTGTTATGGTGAAATGGGACGACCCCCTCAATGAGTAGCTTCAAGTTGTAGGATAGATCGTTCCAAGCAGCATCGAGTTCCAAGTGTTGCGGAACATTCCAGTCCAGCAGACTCGTTGCCGCCCTGAACTTGGATGCGTCGGCCCGCCAGAAATTTCGACGGTGTGCGCTCCGGGCTCGAATAACTAGACGTTTAGTCCATAAGGAGATCGTACAATGGTCGCTTTTACCAATGGACTGTAGAAGGGTCAATTCCGAGACATCAGACAGAGCCAGAGTGAGCAAAAATCAAAAGTGTGCGGAGTCTGGCCAGGAAGAAGTCGAGTGGGCGATGTTACATGTTGGGAGAGATTCGTTTCGAGGACGGTTTCAAGGAGTCTAGCGTCAAAGGACTCATTTGGAAGGCGGCAGAGTAATAGGACCCAATTGACATCCGGGGCGTTGAAATCACCCACAAGAAGACAATCCCTGCGGTTTACATGCGATTTGATAAAGCCTAGCACAGAGGCACCATGTCTCCACGGGGCTTTATAGACAACGCCAACCATAAGAGATTTGAAGCCATCATTAATCTTGCACCAGAGCAGCTCTGCGCCATCATCAGCGTCGCTGACAGCTTCTACGAGATGAACTTTCAGATCCTATCTCTAGTAGAGAACTACGCCGCCACCAGCCCTTGCTCCAGATCGGTCAGTACGTAAAAGTTGGTGTCTTGAGATATAGACCTCGGAGTCGGAGATAGCTGAAGTGAGCCAAGACTCAGTGAAGGCCAGCAGGTCAAGAAGCAGCTTCGAAGTAAGGGCGTGTACCTCGTCCTATTTGTTCCGTATGCTGCGAACGTTTGCAACCATCACCTGTAGTCCATTCTTCGTCCTTGTTTTCAAGTTCTGGGGAGAACGAACAGTGACGTCCAGCGAGACCTCTGTACTTCCTGCACTACCTGAAAATCCACTACGTGCAAGTTGGTCTCGTCATTTGATTTACAGGTTCGTAGTTCTTTAACTGCGTTCCCCATTTTGGTTCGATCTTCTGAGAGAGATCTCTAAGAACATAGAATTTTGCTCCCTTGAGACATGAGGTCCGTCCGAGGATAGGGCGCCACTTTTCTTCATCCTGACAGACAATTTTGAGAGGAAGGGAGTTGGTAGGGTCTTCTCGCTTTCTTCCAAGGAGAAAGGTAGAGACAAAATTAATCCCTTTTCCCCACTACCGAACAGAAGAGACCACGTGCTTTAAGAATGCTTATTGGTTCTGCATTCTTTCGGCTGGTGTCTCCCTATTAGACTCGGGAGCATTTACGATGATTAGACACCGCTCATGGGAGGGACGCTTGTTTCTATCAGGTATAGCTGGTTGCGGTGTGCTGGGGTTAGTCTTGATCAGATGTTCCAGCTGCGTCATTCTGTCCAAAACCAATCGTAGCTGGATGAAGTAGGCTTCGGTACCGTTTTAGACTTCTGCGCCTTTATAGCGGTCGTTTTGCGCACACCTGTCTTTGGAGTGACCGAAATTGTTGGTACGCCATTTCTCGCTGCAGTCGCATATGTCCTTGGTTGAGGAACGCTGACCCGTCCTTCAGTCTTTGGTGCTGTGGCAGGAGAAATGGTGATGTGTCTACTCCGCCTTCGCGAGGTGTCCGCATCTGAGAGAATCGGATAGGGAGACGTAAGCTCGTCGTTTGTGGAGACCCCAGCTTTAGCTGGGCAGGAACGCACAGGTAGAGTCGGGCGATCGGAAGATGTGTGGTTATTGCTCCTTGCGGTTCGGCACGTGCCACACTGAAAGCTGATAACCGGAGAGGTACACTGCTGAAGCTCATGGTACAGTTCCGCGCTGATGCCAGAACAAACGACGTGCAGCCATCGGTTACAAAAAGAGCATTGGATACCTTTGGAACGAGATGTGATACCCTTTCTACAGGACACGCATTTGGAAGACATTATTCACTTTATCACTCGGATCTAGTTGCAAGCTGCAGAGCAACGATCTTGACCTGGCTTGCAAAGGATTACCGCAACAACCAGGTTAGCTGGACTCCAGGACGTATCATTCGTCTAAAGGTTGGTGTCACGAGGTTTGGGTCCGACATGTCAATCAGTTACAATTCCGTTCCTTTCCGGATGCATTACCAATACGTAGAACGTTACCGTTAGATTTGCTCCTCGACACCTTCCGTATCAGACCAGAAGACTCTTACATTTTTACTGGAGTTAGCACCAAAAAGATGGACGGATCGACGCCGAAGTCAGTGATTCCGATGCAGGTGAACCTCAAGCTGAAATCTTAAGCGATTCATTCAAAAGGGGAAAAGATAGTGGATGAAGACCCTAACTGGCAATGACCAA
>OX104064.1:224542382-224569956 GCA_944474145.2 Dicrocoelium dendriticum
GACCTCTAAATTGGTGACCCCGATCCGGAACAATCTCAGCGCCGGATATTTCGAACTTTTCTCCGGTGAGCTCGTTCCATTTATTTTTCATATTTTCCGGTTTATTTTTGCATACGGTAGCCTATTTTTGCGTCATTTTTAAGCCATGGATTCTGTAGACCATAAGGTAGAGTCTCTGCTAAGCGTTGTATCTCTCTCCGTTCCACCTTTTTGGGACATGGATCCTCTTTTGTGGTTCGCTCATCTTGAGGCCGAGTTTTATAACCACAGAATCACTTCCGACTACGCGAAGTATTGCAAGCTCCTGTCCTATCTCCCCAAGGAGATATCAATGCAGGTTCGTGACGTCATCATTTCTCAGACCGAAAACCGCTATGAGGCTCTCAAGGAGGCCACGATTAAGCGTGTTATGCCCTCTGAGAAAGTTCGCCTGCAGCAGCTTTTCAGGGATCTGCAGCTGGGCGACAAACTGCCCTCAACCCTGCTACGAGAGATGCAGCAACTCCTTGGTTCCTCAACCATGGACGAGACTTTACTTCGCGAACTATGGCTACAACGGCTACCGGAAAACACGCAAGCGATTCTCGCTACAGTGAGCTCCGTTTCGCTCACTCAACTAGCAGATTTAGCGGATCGAGTTATTGAACGATCACAGCCACAAGCCGACGCCAGCAAGATCAATGCCGTCGCGTCCCAGGGCACTTCTATCACTGGCTTACAGTCAACTATAGAAGCCCTGCAAACACAAGTTGCGACACTTAGTCGCCAGGTCCAACAGCTTACTATGAACCGTCGTCGTCATAGCCGCTCAAAATCGCCCTGCAAACGTTCTAAGTCTAGCAACAGGCAGGCTAGCTGTTGGTACCATCAGCGTTTTGGTACCGCAGCTCGTAAATGTGTCAAGCCTTGCAACTTCGCCGAGAAGCAGGGAAACTTCTCGGCCGGTCCGTAACGGCGACGGACGCGACCGGCCAACACCAAAGTCGCCTCATCCGCGTTAGGGATTTAACTTCCGGCACCGAGTTTCTAGTCGACACTGGTGCCTAAGTTAGCGTTATACCCGGAGATCCAGATGAGGTCATCTCACCATCGCCGACCAAGCTGCGTGCCGCCAATGGCACACCAATCGCAACTTTCGGCGAAAAGCTGCTAACGCTCAATTTAGGCCTCCGGCGAACCTTTCGCTGGCCTTTCATAATCGCTGCCGTGCCTTTCGCCATCATAGGCATAGACTTTCTTCAACGCTTCGACCTCATCGTCGACGCTAAAAGGAAGAAGCTTATCGACTCTAGGACACAGCTCAGTGTTATCGGGACTAGCGCCAACGTGGCTGCTATCACTCCCATTCGTGTCCTACCTCAAGCTTCACAGCCTTTTCTAGAACTTTTCAGCAAGCATCCTAAACTCGTTCGCGTCCTGAACGACTTGCCTCCTGTGACGTCAAACGTCATGCATTACATTTGCACTAAGGGCCCACCTGTTTCGGCCCGCCCTCGCCGACTAGCCCCGGACAAGCTCAAAGCTGCTAAGGCGGAATTCGAGCAAATGCTCGAACTGGGAATCATCCGCCCGTCCAAAAGTCCATGGGCATCACCATTACACATGGTGCCGAAGAAATCCGGTGACTGGCGCCCCTGTGGTGACTACAGGGCACTTAACAAAGTTACCGTCCCGGATAAATACCCTATTCCGCACATGCACGACTTGACCTCAGCTCTAGCTGGCAAGTCTATCTTTAGCAAAGTCGACTTAGTTCGCGCCTACCATCAGATACCTGTCGCGCCAGACGACATTGCTAAAACAGCAGTCATCACGCCATTCGGCCTATTCGAGTACCTCAGAATGCCTTTCGGCCTCAGCAACGCTGCCCAAACTTTTCAGCGTTTCATTCATGAGGTAACGCGAGGACTCGAAGGCGTTTATCCTTATCTAGATGACATTCTCATCGCCAGCTCTTCTGACGAGGAACATCTTCATCACCTCGACGCTCTCTTCCAACGCTTAACCCAGCATGGGGTTACCGTCAACCCCGATAAATGCGAGCTTGGCCAAAGTTCCATCGACTTTCTTGGCCACCGCATATCCGCCTCTGGTATTGAAGCTCTGCCAGACAAAATCCAGGCACTGAAGGACTATCCTGCTCCCAGTTCCTTCAAACAGTTACGCCGATTCCTTGGCCTGGTCAACTATTATAGACGCTTTATTCCTAACTGCGCGAGCATTGTTCAACCAATGACTGACTTGCTCCGCGGTAAACAACGGTCTTTTCACTTTGCAGACGACGCTAGACTGTCTTTCGAGAAGCTCAAAGACGCTATCTCCAACATAGCGCTTCTCGCCCATCCAGACACATCTGCACCACTCTCCCTGACAACTGACGCATCCGACACTGCCGTCGGTGCAGTTCTTCAGCAACTCATCGACCATCGATGGATACCTCTAGGTTTCTTCTCGAAACGTTTACAACCTGCCGAATCGCGTTACAGCACCTTCGGTAGGGAACTGTTAGCTATCTACCTAGGTATCCGACATTTCCGTCACTATCTCGAAGGTCGACATTTTACAGTCTTCACCGACCACAAGCCATTGATCTACGCAATCAATGGCGCAACGGACAAGTATTCTCCGCGGGAAACTAGACACCTAGACTACGTTTCTCAGTTTACGACAGACGTACGACATGTCTCAGGTGCTCTCAATCCCGTCGCGGATGCGCTTTCACGCATTCAACAGATCAGCTTATCGCCTGGCACCAACATTGATCTAGCCGCTATGGCTGCTGCCCAACAAGCTGATCCCGACATAGCAAGCTAGGACGCAACACCACTGAGACGATCACCATTGATCGACTCAAGCCAGCATTCCTCGACAAGTCTGACTCTTCGGTGCAACAAGCACCTTCACAGCCTGTGCCATCACAGCTCGCACCGCAACCTCAGACGAGTCAGTCCGCTCCAGCAGAACCGACAACCCCAACCGACAGCACTCCTACTCGCCCTACTATCAATCGACGCGGTAGGAAGCTCAAACCTCCAGTTCGTTTTTCAGACTTCGTTAGCACTTACTATTTTACGTAGAACGTGCCTTCGAAATTCTCTGCTCTTTGTAAACGTTTTTGAAAATCCATAAATAAGAAACCAAAGCGTCTTGAAACTACCAAAGGAGCAAAACATTTTGAAAACCCAAAAACAGCTTTGCACGTTTTTCGCTTTGCACTCTTTTGTGTATTGCTATGCATTTATGCTGCTTTTTCATTTTGCTTTCCATATACACCGTCGGTTGGTTGCACCTCGGTTTCACTTTCCGCTGGATCCCCGCACGTCAACTGCAAGTGGAACGAACTTCCTGCTCAACCGCCTACGTGAACTTTACTAACTGTCCCCCCACAAACAGTTTTTTTACCGTTTCGACACCGTAGGGAGGACACGGGTGGGAGCCCGCTAGGGTCCGATTGCATGGTTCTCCCCCAGCAGCTGCATCGGGTTTCACAACCTGGTCTCGCAGAAGGCTGGCCCGCGACGGACAGTCCTCACGTAGATCGAAGGACTGCTTACACAGTCCCTTCTGGGAGAGGGCTATGTAGCAGTCTGGAGATTCCCCGGTTTGCCTGTGTAAAATTCTAACCAAAATTCTATAATTGTACACCTAGGCAACCGGTGTGGTTTGTTGAACTGCTTGCTGAGTTCGAATGCTTTACTTGCTCATCGCCATTTTTGCTTGGCGCTCGTTTCGGTTGCAACGCGCAACTGCCCTGTGTGCTGTGCTTGATCCGTTCCCCTAGCTAGAGCGTCCACGGTGTCGTTCTTTTATAGCTAGATAACGTAAAGTTATGCTTTTTATCCCATCATACACCATTGAACCATCAAATCCCTCATACGTGGAAATATCTTCTACGGTTAGAGTCAGGGCCATCAGTAAAAGTTGTCACTGGCATCCGTGATTAAGCTCAAGATGCTAACTCACTCACATTGAGCCGATTGCCTTTCTGTGTGACACCATTCGATACAGAACTCTCGAGGCAGGCCGTAAAGCCTAAGCTTATTCCGATCCAGCGTTTCACAACACAGCTGTGAAAGAATCTGTGATCTCTCAATCTGTGTTCAGCGCTGTGCTCAAATTCAGTTGGCAGGTTCCAGTTACTCGCCATTCCTTGTGATCTTCTCAGCCAGTGCGCCTGCATAACCAATCACACGGACCACGCCAACCGCTCAGTTGATCTTGCAACCACCACGCTCGCCTGACCGATATGTGACGCTCTCAAAGCTAGAAAAGTACAGAATGCTAACCAACCCACTGGATCAGGTAACGGCAACACCTCGAATGGCAGAAATGCGAAACCAAAGAGGCTCCAAGCGAAAGGCATTTGCGGGATAGGAGAATGTCATCGAGTAGTTAAAATCGAACTGGCTTGTTCGCACTGTTTGGAATGGAATCATACGAACGTGCAAACGTGCCTCAATAACAAGTATGAGAGCGAAGTAGCTCCAAAAGATGCACATTGATTGTGTACTGCGTACTCCACTATCCTACTCGTGAAGTGTTTGTTTATCCTAGCTCAGAATTGCAACCGGTTAATTGCAGAAGCCGAGCAGATGATAAACGATAAGATTACTTCATTGGAAACGAGTATGCACCACGTGAGCGTAGCGCCGTCTAAGCAACCGAATGCTGCACAATCCGCTTCCCCTGAACCGCAATCAGCCATGTCCCCATCTCCGTTATCTTCTCCATATTTCGTAGAACGCCGGCGAAAACAGACTGTATCTACGAGAGTCAAACAGTACTCACGGGCACGAAAATTGGGCACCAATCAAAACGTCTGGTTAAGCAAATTCCCCTAGACCTGACATCTAGCATTATCAGGAATGAAGCAGACGAACACCAACACTCGGTACCTGTAGCTCAAATGTCACTTGTCGAGACAAAGCCCCCGGAACCTTCGTTACATATGCAGAGATTGCTGTAAAGGTCCACCGAGAGGCCGCCGTTGCGACCTACTCTGTTGCAAACACCGTTAACGCGAATAGAGGGACAAACAGCAAACAATAAACACTTGTCAGCAGTTCAGAACAAACGAGTATCATACCTTGTAGATCAACGAAAAAGGATCTAACAATAGTGGCCGGACTGTTGTATGCTCAAATGTCCCTGAATCTACCGCCATCACATTGCGGGATAGGTTATCGGACAATCAAGACCAATAGAACTCTTTGTCCGCGCAGATGAGTGTCAAAGCCAAGCCTATAAACTTATTACGAATTACTCGTCATCCGAACTCGCCACATTATGGAGAACCCAAACTTATTCAAGTAACACTAGAATCCTCCACCGATGTAGAAAACGTCTCGCTCTCTTCGAGCGCGATAATACTCGGATCCTGTGAGATACGCATCTATCTTGATGTCGTTTGGAGCGCGTGACAAGCAAAAGGAAACACCGAAGATGGGCACAGCAAGCAAGACCGCCTAAACACAGTCTTCATACATGGCGTGCCGGAACATTCTTCTAAAGATGTTCAAGAGACCGGAAAGCACGATTTAGAACAGTGGCGGTTCATTCGTGCAACACTTTCTATGGATAATATGGTAGCGCAATTGCTCACCAGGATATCTCCCTCACTAAATTATAGAGGATGCAGCCCTAGAATCCTAAAACGTGTGGCTCAGTCAGAGCAATAAGCAACGGATGTTTTGGATTGACGACGCAGAAATTGCAATCGTCTTCCTTCTGAACTTGGTTTAACGGTCGCAGGAACTTTGCACAGTACCTGAAGCAGCAAACATACCGACGAATATACAGAAACGTAACATGACTACTGCTTTAACTGACTCTGAGGTAGGTCTAAAGAAAGGTTAGGTAGCACCTTGGCCGAATCAAGTTGCAAACGAGGTACCATTATCCCATCAAATGACGTGTAACTGCCGACCTCCCATAAGTCGGTGTTCTCCCACACTTGACACCTTCAACCCTCTGCGGGATCCTAGAGACCGAGAAGCTGGCCTGCTAGTATACAAATGCTCAGGCTCTTTTTAATAAACTGGCCGAACTGAAGGATGGCCAGGCTTCTGAGTCATACGATGTCATTGGTATCACCGAGACGTGGTTGCAAACGGGATTGAGAGACGCTGAGGTTTCGTTATCGGGCAGGTCGCTGGTCCGGAACGACAGGCTCACAAAAGGAGGTGGGGTAAACCTGTATTCCCGAAGCGACTTACAGTGCGAAGCCGTGAAAGATTCAGACTTGCAGTTCCCCGGCTCACTTTGGTGCCGGTTGCAGTTAAAAGGCAGGGACGCTTGCGTTATTGTCTTGGTGCACCGCCCCCTAACTCTACACTCGAAAACGACTACCACCTAGCGGCTGCTTTAAGGTACAGTTTACAACAAAGTACACTAACATACTTATCATGGGTGATTTCAATGTACATTGTGTAAAAACTCCTGCCACAATCGCAGAAAATTTCAAAGCCGATCTACAGGATCTCACACCCACTGTGCCGTTTTACAATCACATAGGTTTGCCCACTCGGTTCAGAATGGGGAAAGGTCATCTGTGCTGGATCTCGTGCTTAGCAACAAGGAGCATTTGATTGATTTGTTGGGTTGCAGTGATCACGCCGTGATCAGTTTCAACTTTATCTGCTATGCGGAATATCGGAATGAGAAGGATGAGACTGTGCAAACCATCACAAACTACGATCCATTAGCCCACCTCATCAGCGCTACAATTTCGTCGTTCCTTGACGAAGAACCCTGGAAGTCGCCTGGCTCGAGTTCGTCAACAAATTCATTCAACTGATTGCAGAAGCTCCAGAGAGAAGAGTTTGCAATAGGGGTAGATCACTTCTTTCGTTAGTAGAACAAGAAAATGGATGACAGTACGCAACGCAGCATGGCGTGTACAGAGTAGCTCCAGCACCAGCAATTTGGGACAACTACGTAGCCCAACGTAATCACTGCACTCAACTGTTAAGAGAAGACAAAGCCGCCTATCAGCAAACATTTCAAAAACCTTCAGTGCTAACCACAAACTGCTGTACAAGCTCGTTAATAGCCTACGAAAGGTGAGGCAAGGAGTTTCTCCACTCAGGACGGCTGATGGCCCAACAAGAACGTCTATGGAAGCATCAGACACGCTGCAGATGCAATACGCCCCCATGTTTGACGGAGTCTTGCCACCAAGAGATCTACCAAGCTTTGTATTCTGCTCACCAGGACTAACCCATATCAATTTTACCGCAGAGGCTGTATTGCAAAATCTGATGTCTCTACGCAAACACTGCTCGTGGGTGTCGACACCATTCTTAGGGAAGCACTGGAAGCATCAGCATGCCAGTTGGCAGGATATTTAGCTCAGTTTTTCCAGTGCTGCTTAGACCATAATCAAGTTCCCGCTATATGGAAGCTCATAAGAATAACCCCAATTCAAAAAGGTGGAAGCAGAGCCGGTCCCTCCAACTACCTCCCAGTATCCCTTCTTCCTATACTCTCCAAGATCATGGATTCCACAGTTGCCGATGGACTAGTACGCTATCAAGAAACCTGTAACATCATCACTCCTGAGCAGCACGGTTTCCGTCGACAGCGGTCATGTACAATGAATTTGCTAATCACATGCAGTAGTTGGAGCGAGACAGCCGACGCTGGAGGTGTTGATGTGATCTACCTGGATTTTTCCAAGGCTTTCGATCGTCTATACCATCGGATACTACCATCCAAGCTACAGCATTACGGGATCGGCGACCCTCTTTTAATCTGGATCGACAACTTTCTACTGCAACGGCAATTAGTAGTCACAGTTCGGAGCTATTTATCGGACCCCATTCAAGTCGAGTGTGGTGTGCCGCAAGGCTCAGTTCTAGGTTCACGTTTGCATTTGGTGTTTATTAAAGACCTAATGTTTGCCGTCGATATCAAGGTTTGGAGCAGGATCAAGGCGAACACCAACTAGCATCTGCTTCAGAGTGATCTAGCTACTGTGTATCAATGGTCAACCCAAAACTTACTATATTCTAACGTCAGTAAATGCAAGGCACCTTCCATCCGACATCAGAGCAACTACTCATACCGGCTCGGAACGAACACCCTACAACAATCAACTCACGAACGCGACTTAGATGTCCTAGTTCAAGATGAGTTGGGTTGCTCCAGAAATCCGGAAAGGCCTCAAAGACTGGGAAGCAACACGTCGAGCTGTTGAGAGGATCGATTAAACAAATAAAGAGCTCCATATTTCGACAAATGCTCAATGCATATATTCGCCTCAATGTCGAATACGCACTTCAAGCCTGGCATCCATGGCTGGAACAGGACTTTAATTCACTGGAGCAGCTACAAGATCGAGCACCTAAGAATGTGATTGCAATGCGCAATCTTTTCTACCAGGAGAGGCTGCAGCAGTTGGGGGTGTTCAGTGGAAGCTATCGCAGACTACGAGGCGACCTGATTACGGCACACTTGATTCTGCGAGACTCACATCATGTGTGCTACCCTTTACTGCGACTCAACACCAATACAACCCTGTGGGGCCACACAGTGATATTTGCTGTGCAGTATAGCCATCTGGAGTGCCGCAGAGATTTCTTTTCCTTTCGTCTCGGTCACCCGTGGTATGCTCTACTAGAGTCGGTTGTCTAGGCACTGACACCAACAGTATATAAAAGACGGTTGAATGATGCACTCATCCACTTACACTGTCAATTAGCACTACGTCTCCATCCCACACCTGGAGTTTACTATAGAGTAATTTGATGTTAAGTGCGGGTGTTGTGTATATAAACCGATTGCAGGCCTACGGAGGAGCAAAGAAGAAGCCCTTTTTTCGTATTTAAAGTACTAACTGTTTTACTATCATTAGCAAGGCCTTGCATACTTCGTCTGCCGAGATGAAATTTCTGAAACCGATATCGCCTGGAACTACGCAGGAACCTAGGCCAACGGTACATCCTGTTCCGAATCCATGATTTATGTGAACGTCGAGGAAATAGACCGTACACAAAGGTCAGCATATTCCCGTAAAACAAACCGCCGGAAATCTTCTAAGCGCATTTCTATCCACTCTATATTCTCTAACATAGTGGTGAATACGCTTAACAGATTGTCTGAACAACCACTTCCCTTAATCCGTTCGTAATGGACCTGTTGAATTTAAGAAACAAATCTAAATGTGCGTTACGTCAAAAGCGTAATTGAGCGCACATTAATACACGTAATTTCGCTATACATTTACTTACATACCCTAATTTCTAGATTAGGATGTTGAAACAACATATACCACTGAAAAGTCCCTAAAAGACAAAGATAGACAGGTTCCTACATGGATAACAATGCCTTAGCTAGCGGCAGATAATCCAAACAAGGAGCGATTTCAAACATAGACCTATCCGTTTTAACATCAGCGTATGGATTAACTTGTGACAGACAAAACGTCTGGCCCAACGGTATTTTCTATACCGGTATCGCCTAGTCCTGCGGAAGATAATAAGTCTACGGTATTTCCTTCGAAACCGACCGATACGTGAATGACACAGGACTCGTCGGATGGCAGCTGTCCGCATTTACCCGTAAAACAAATTGCCGAAAGTCTTCTACACGTACCTCTAGCTCCTCTAGACTCTAAAATAGTCGCGAATACGCTCAACACGTTGTTGGAACAACAACGTCCCTTACTGTGCTCGTAGTGAACTTTACACCTTCCAATCTATATAACCAAATCTAATTGTGCGTCTCGTCAATGGTGTAACTAATCGCGTATTCATACACGTGATTTCGCCGCTCCCCTCCTGATATATACACTAATTTACAGACGAGGCACTTTTCAATATTAATACTAACACGTCGATGAATGACACAAGACAGTGTAAAGACGAGTAATAAAAACATTACAAAATTATATTAAGTGTAGAGTTTAATTAATTCAATGCGGCGGGTGAACCCCTCCAGGTGTTTAGTATTTGCATCAGCGTAGTAGCTTGTTAGATGGAAATTCCATGTTACTATTATTGGTTTTGAAACGAATTCTGCAGTGTAGCCTTTGATTTGCACTTTGAACGGATATCTGTCAAACAGATACATCAGGTATTGCGTGGCCCACTAGCCATGGTAATCATCAATTATGACTATTTCTTGACCGGTATAAAAATCCCACCATTGGGTTTTATTCTTCCAGTAGTAGGAGGTTGCTTGTAGGCACTGCTCGAGGGCATATCTTGATTTGCCCTTGCCTGTGGCTCCGCTGTGCCACTCCACGGCTGTCTTGAACAACCGTGGCTCCGTTGGGCAAGCCAACTCGATGGCGCGCAACAGATGTAGACTGTGACGTGTGAAGAATTTGAGTTATTTATTCGCAAGTGCCGATATTGACTTTCCTGCCTTTCGTTCTAGCAAAATATCCTCGATGTCTCTTCGATCTTTATCCCTTTGTTCGATGTTGCTGCAGGGACCTGCTGTTCTTTAGTCCTCCTTTTGGCTATATTAATCGGCTTCTGTTACGTTCTAAGCAGCCTCACGGTGGGCTCCAGGGAAGAGCTGCTATATAGTTGCTGACCTGACTGCATTTATGAGTCGTACGTATGGTTGAAAATCTCTGGTGGACTGTTCCCTCCCGCGTTCTTTTTGAAAGGTGTATCGGATCCCACGTTGTTCACAAATTCGTATAATCTCTTCATGACTTACGGTAGGATTGTCAAGCGTGCACAAGTAATGGCGAGAAGGCGCTGCCAATGACTGAATTTTGCACAGAACGCCCATATGGATAAAGCACTTAACGGGCGTGAGTCACTGAAGTCTTAGTCTGGTTGGCTAGCGTGACGGCGTGTGACTGGCCTAGGGTGCCCAAGTTCAGACTTGGGAATAGAGCTTTTGTGTGCACATCCGGTGCGAGTTCTTTCTGTTAACGAGGCTGGATGAACCAAGCACACAACGAACGGCCGAAGTTTCTTCATTATAGTCGGCTCATACAGCAAGTGGCCTGAAGTACTTCTCATGGATAGCACGACCATCAATACCACTGTATAAAAACCGCGCCAAACCTTCAGCAGCTCCGGCTGTCCAGAGACAATTGTAACTAATAATGGCACACAATTCACCGGTAACTTTTACGGAGTTCTGAAAGCAATGCGCGGTCCAGCTCATCCCTCGGCGCCGTTTCACCAACAGTCGAATGGCAAGGCAGAAATGTTAGTCAAGCGAGCTCTGTACAAACCAGAAGGGGATGGATGTAGAGAGGAGATGGTTAAGCGGTTCCTTTTCTTCGACCGATCAACACCGAATCCACAGGCGTCAGACGAATTTTTTCCAGCACAGGCTATGATGAACCGAAGCTCCGCATGCCTTTCGACGCCATCCGATGGCGCTCGGAATCCTCTGTTGGTAAAAGAAACCGCAAATGGAACAGGAGTTTAACCGGCGGCATGGATCAAAGAAACGATCGTTTACACTTAGACAGAAAGTGCTAGTACGTGACTATCGGGAAGTCACGCAAAGTGGACATCAGAGACGGTCAAAAACAAGCGCGGTAATGTCCTATATGACGTGATCGTGGGCACACAGATCTGGGCACGACATGCAAACCAGTTACGGCCAACATTGAGCCAAACAAAAAAGCAAGTCCTAGCGACCTCCCGTTCCACTTATTGGTGGAAAGCTTCAAGTTGCTGAAGGAAGCCGTGGACGACTGGTCACAGTCGAGCAAGAAATCCAGACTACGGACATCGGAACCCAGTTATCGGACGCTCCTGCTAAGGAGATAGACCGACAGGCAGAGAACACCGTCCCGAAGACTGCAAATTAATCCTAGGCTTTCATCGTATACCTCGGACGATACCACAGGAAAGGTGTCCGGAAGAAAGTAAGAGTTGTCTGTAAAAGCCATTAATTTAGCGATTAATCGATTGTCAACGAGTAGCGTATCGATTTCGAACGTTCTGGAATGTACTGCTTTTTCCTTCGGTTGGGCTAAAAGTTTTGTGGATAAGTAAAGTGCCCATTTCGGAATTGGGTCTACTGAGAATATTATAACAACTTGCAGCTGCATGTGGATGGGTTTTCATCATTCAACTCCTTTGGTTTGCAGGTGTGGTCGATTTGGTGTAGGTCGGTGACTTCTTTCTTATCTGATCCGTTTGTTGTTAGTGTCTACTCTGGGCCACGTAAACCCTGGAATGTGCTTCATTTCCTGGCTTTAATGATAACTGAACTGAAAGGATCACTTCGAACAGGCGTCCAATCAGTCGGCCGATCTACACAAAATGCTGTCTGTACCTCAGGTATCATTTGTTACCCACCGGCACGGTCATATGTGAAGCGTAGTAAGGCTCAATCTGGATATGGAAGTTGCGATACATGTGATCAGTGAGGTTTTTATGTCACTGGGAAAGTGACGTTTCCATGCACCGACTGCCCCCTGCGTACCAATAAGTGTTTTCGTTTACACGGCCACAGCAAATGGACCCCATTTTAATACTTGCCGATATATATGGTTGCATAGTTTCCAAGGGACTATATGCATGCCGTTTGCATAGGTTTTATGAGACGCCTTATATCATTACGGAGAATGGCAGCAAAATGCAAAGACTTTCGCTTGGATATGGACACTGTGGCATGTGTTTAACGATTTACTGCACAGCAACCGCTGTCATTAGCCACATGCTTATCCGCGGCGTTGTAGAAGCGCCGATAAGTTTCGTTGGTGGAAAACGATTGAATTTTGCCAGTATCTGCTGCATGCCGGACCCGCGTTCCCGAAGGATTGTTACAACAATTCCTCGGATTTTATTTATGGATTTATTTGTTTCGTCACCTATTGCTATGCAAGAAATGTTCCGCCTTCGCACAAAACGTGCTTAGGGTAGTTAGTTGGTGCTTCTTCCATCTTTATGGTGCTGAAGAAATCACAGTTAACATACATTACTTCTGCCATCTAGCACAAGATGTTAGTAGGCAAGGAACGCTAAACGATTTCTCCAACTTCCCTTTCGAATCCCACATAAGGTGTCTGAACAGACGAATACGTAACCCGGTAAACATTGTGCCTCAACTACTGCGGCGCTGTATGAAGCTGAAAGGTCTGCACGGACCAGGTGCCTTCAGATATAAATTCCGCCATAAGCTACGTGCAGACCAATAGATAATTAGGCATTAAATTAAGTGGTACCATTTTCTCTGCCTGCAAGCCAGACAACGTAATCATTTTAGGAAAAAGTCACACCAAATTGTGTCCGTATATCAGGACGTGGACACAACTGGATATGTGTACTGTATGCCTTACAACAATCTAAGAGATTGATATCAACATAGTATGCCATCCACGAAGCTACACATTTATGCCGCTACTGGTTTATGTGATAACTTGAAACGCTTTCCCGTGCAAGAAATTTCATGCAAATGCGTTTCCCTCAACGTTGGTTCCAACCAAGTCATCATCCGATTGTTGCAGACATTTAGAAGGCAACAACCCAGGGACATATAGGTTTGCATGCATTCGTGCTTTCTGCGGTTAGAAAATGACATACAGCGTGCAGGAAATCCTTACACCGAGGGTTAATGCGTCTGCCGAGATAACGGCGGTATTACTAGGGAGCGAATTCATTGAGAAACACATTTTAAACAGGCAATCTGACTAGGAAACGGCAGCAGACGCGCCACCGAAAATCAAAATATCCAACACATCCTACGTGACAGAAAAGCAGGTCAATCCATCTCAGAATTGACGAATAAGTATTTCCCATTCTTCGCACGGACAATTCGCTGCGGACGCTCGAACTGGCCTGCCCTACGCCACCCAGGATGTTCAAAACGAGTTAAATGGCACCATGGACCAAAGGATAATGGGAAATATACGTATGCGCTTGAACAATAACGACAAGCGGAGGCGTTTTACTGGAAAAACGAAACGCAGTGGTAGGATCATTTCAGGGGCCAAGAGTTGCTAGTCGCCGACGACTACCATGGACAATGGTCCCTTCAATACCTAATGTATTTTTTTGATAAATTTCCGTTCAAAGCAAACATCAAGGGATACATTACCTAAGTCGTATCGAAAAGAATTATAGTCCCGTCCAATTTCCACCCTACTAGTTACTATGCGGATATTTTTCCCACCTGAATGGATGCATTTACAAGACGCATCGATTTTATTAAACATTACATTTAAACAGAATGATTAGCATCATGTTGTCGAGTTTTCTACATTAAGATTTCGGGGGTGGGTCGGTAACCTTCTATCGCGGTATTGAACGTAGTCGGTAAGGTATAATTGTAAGACTAAGGGACATACGCGTTGAAATTCCTGTGATGGATTTATGAACTGTTGCATAAGACCAAAATGTTTAAGCCAAGTATCGTTAGTCCAGGGATTTCGCCTAGCCATAGATGTACCGCCATCGACCCAGAGTTTTGCTTTTCACAGCGAACTCGCGAGAGAAGGGAAATTCCCGATAGTAACCACTTACATGGATGCATTCCGCGTCTTTGCAGCCTCTGAATTCGTCCGTACAACGTAAAACGGTCATCCCAAGGCGAATACAGGATTTATTCATTGGCTACATTGCATAATTTCCGCTTCGTACATCGCTTCCATACCTGAGATGTATTCCCCGTATTCCAAACCGTTCATATATGGACAGCAATGCTTTAGCTTGCGGCAGATAATCCAAACAAGGAGCGATTTCAAACATGGACCCATCCGTTTTAACACCTATCGTAAAAATGGACTTGTGACAGATGAAACGTCTGCCACTACGGTATTTTCTATACCGGTATCACCTAGTCCTGCGCAAGATACTATGCCTACGGTGTTTCCTCCGAATCCGACCGATATGTGAACGACGCAGGACTCTTCGGTTCACAGCGGTCCGCATATTTATGATGAAGAAACGAAACTCCTCTATTTGTTTGTTAACTCTTCTGTGAGCACATTGGCAATACGTCACGCACCAAGCAGAAATCGTGTATTAAATTGCGCACCTGATCGTCAGCCCTCGGTAGCTGTGGTAGAGCAGCGGACCGGTAATTCCTGTAGCCGGGGTTCGATTCCCCGTCGAGGCAGATTATTGTTTGAAGTGTAATCGTGACTTCTACTTTCGACGAACAGTAACTACTCACAAACTTCCACAACTCTTCTAAATGTTCCAAAATGCTGATGAGCACAATTAGGACGTTTGCGGAGCAACAACGCCCCTTAGTATGCAAGTAAAGTACCTTCCAGCGTTCAATCTGAATAATGACGTCAAACTGTGCATTTCGCCACTTTCAAAGTTCCTCGCACAATGGAAATGACGCGATTTCGCTACGAAATCCTTCATATACCCCAACTTGCAGATTAGAAAGAACAATTGATACATACTGCTGACACGTCGCTGCTTGACACACAACAGCCTCTTCTGTAATACTATAGGAGCCGCTGCGCCAGTAGTCTTTGTAAGCGTTAGGGTTAGGGCTAAGCGGCGGGGCTTCATTCACCGTGCCCCTAACCCTGAAACTCCGTATTCATGCCCCAAAACCCTGAAACACAGTATTCATGCCCCAAAACCCTGAAACTCCGTAAAGCAGACAAAGCGGAGTACCACGTCTTGTATGCAGCTTTGTATACGTTCAAAAGGCACACGGACAGCTTAGTGGTTTGCGCTTCAGAAAATGCAACTGAGAGATCCTGAGAGCGAAGCACAGGCGTCACGTGTGCTTTTTCAAACGCAAGCACGCAATCTAGGTCAGTCAAATGCCGTCGCGCCAACCAACCAGACTACGACGACGGTGACTCACGGGCTGAAAACCCTTTATCTATACGTACGTTCTGTGCAAAACTCAGTCGACGACTCTTCCGTGCTCCAGACATTGGTTATGTACATTAAACAACCCGAGCATCAAACATGAGGAAGTTATTCGAATATGCACTCGAGGGACCCACTATACTTTCCAAGAGGAACGGGATACACCGAGTCCAGCCGACATTTTCAAATGTACTTACGATTCCTAATGCCGTCAGGCCAGCAACTACTCAGCAACTCTTCCTTGGAAGTCATCACAAACCGTTTATGAGTTCCACGATTTAGAGTGCAAATTAACGGATGCGGAAATGCGTTGAGAACTGGTAACAAACATTATACGGTTATTCGTTTATGATTTAGACTGCGCACATGCAGTTGACACCCGTCGGTAACGTATCATAGCCCGTTCGGTACATGCTGGACATGGTGATGACTAGAGAGGTGTTGCGTCAGATTAACTTTGCCGGTGCCAACAATGCTGCACCCTTCAAGGTGACGCACACTTCAAGCGCTCTTCAAGGTAACGCAACAAACATTATTCACAGGAACTTGTTTCACAAAGGTTATAGTTAACCGGTTGGATGCACGGACAACCATGTCGCCAATTGCGTTTACAAATCGCCTGCAACAACGTGCAACGACGTACACCAATAGCATCCAGCAGCCAACAACCGCAGATATTGTGTAGTATTCGTGCTCTACCTTACAATTTCCATTGCAGTCTTTACAGATTATTGATTTGGACAACTAGATCATTGCTGAACCAAATAGAACCATGTAAATATTTGTGTTCATAGTAGTATGTATTTGCAACATTTGCCGGTGTGCTAACATGATACCCTGGTACTTTGGCGATTCTTATAATTACGACTGCCTAAGGGCGGATGGTGAACAAGACCTCCGCGTAGTGTGTCGACAGAGCGAAGGTAGTGGATGTGATGTGCATTGACTTTTCTAAAGCCTTTGACTGCGTTCCGCATTCGCGTATACTGTACAAGCTGCAAACCTATGGTTCTTCTGGACTTGTCTTACGATGGATGTCAGCATTCCCAATCGGAAGGGAGATAAGTGTTCCTGTGGGTTCCGGCCTGAATTTTCTACAATGCGCTCTCACTGGCGTCCCGCAAGGTTCAGGGCTTGGCCTCCTTCTCTTCAGTTTATGCGTTAACGACTTAGCTGAGGACCTGGGAGTGCCAGCCCTATTGTTTGTGGATGACCCACAATTCTGGTTCACAGTAAACGATCCGACTGTTCCGCTTGCCCTACAAAGAGCTCTGGATAAACTTTGGAATTGGCCCCTTTTGTAGAGGTTGCCTTTGAATCTCAAGAAAAAAAGATTGTTCACCTTTGTTTTTTGCTAGCAGGGTACAGATACTTGAAAGCGTAGATCCGCCTTAACTCACAAGCATCTCTGTACATCGCAATTGCTCCTTTAGGACTTAATGCAGACTTCCTATTGCTTATTGCCCATTTTGTTTGGCTTATGGGGATGCTGTTGAAGTGTGCTTTAGGTCGCGACTAGCAGTTGCGCGATTCACCAGGCAAGACGGATCCTGTAACGCATAGGAGCCAGCTGAGCGGCGTGGTCCGATAGTAAGCTGTAATCGGATTGACCGGTCCGTGCAATCTGATTGGTTGCTGTCTTGCGACAAGCCTTCTACTCTCATTGGCTGCCGATGAATGGCCCACTTGCAGACTTGGAGCCTTTGGTAATTGAGTCGTTTACTGAGTGGATTCGCCTCAAGCCCAGTTGGAGTGCGAATCGCTATATATCTACTCGGGAACGACTTACTGTGTTAGCAGGGTGTATACTTACAAAGCCGAAGGAAGCGGAGTCAAGCGAAAGATAAGTAGATAATTGCGGTTACTAGATTACGTGGGGCTCTTAGACACCAGAGATGTGTATGCCTGCACCAAAGATTAATATTTCCACATAGCGCAAACCAGTCTTTCCATCAATATATCTAGTACCGGGACAACAGGCATCTGCCAGTAAATGGAGCTAGTTTTTTGGGATGAAACCACTCCAAAGTAAATATGTGGCGTCCTCACACCACCGATTACGCAGCAGAAATGGACTTCTGTTCTGAATAAACTAGGACGGCAAATTCTAATCTATCCAGTGGTTTAGTCATCAGTGCAGTAGCCGCAGCTATTGCGGTTATCATACTGCCTTTGTGGTTTTATTCAATGTGTGCAAAGGTGACATTACAATTGTTTAAATGTGGTGTAACAAAGATACACGGTAGGAACTGTACTGTCGAACCCGCACGCCATGGCGTCTGATATTCGCAGCAGCTTCCATGGGCGCTTTTTGAAAGCTTCGAAGGGTTCAATAGTGTTTTCACACTTTATGCTTCGTCCTTACTTCGATTTCATATGTTGCAACAGCAGAAATTTTAACGTGTCGAGCGTGAATGACGACAGAGTCACTTACCAAGGGACCTAGTTCACACGGTACCTAAGAAGCCTGTATTCATTGAACTGCCATTCAAAAGTGACGTCTCCTCGTTGAGAACCACAAGGCGTCTGATCTATGCCATGCAGACAAGTTACTATGCCGCAAAGGTCATTGTTATTAACAAAACCCAAAAACTGCCACTTCCTTCGGTAAAGGAGGCTCAGTCTATCGGGGCCAAATCGCATTGCGTTTACCAATTCATTTGTGACTGCGGCGCCAGTTACATAAGCAGGACCGATGGAACATTGAATTCCCGAATGAAGGAGCATATACCTAAGTGGGTTCAACATTCGACCGCGCAGGAAACTGGCCAGAGTCAAGCTGCTTGTCTGCGTAAGCCACCAGCCTCTTCGATCGGCCGACACCAATTGACCACAGGTCACCGAGTCGAGGTCAATTCGGCGTTCACAATCCTATTACAACACACCAATTCTCGCCTCCTCCGTTTCGCAGAGGCGATTGCAATTAACCGGATTAAGCCAATGCTTTGTGTTCAGAAACAATTATCGGTCAGCATTAGACTGCCCTGGGGATAGGGGTAATAACCCTGTCTCACTTATCACGAGTTGGTCTATTTGTCTGTTTGTATGTATGTTTGGTCGCACCCTTCACTGAATAAATATTATTACGAGTTCAGAGAGGTTTGGAAACAATCGGGTTGGTATAGTAATTTGGTAACGTTTCGCCTCTAACATAGAGGCTTCGTCAGACCAGGTGAATTAGTGTGCAAATGGTGTGGGATTTCATAGCGAGTGAATTCGTTCGATTGGCGGGTCTTGAAGCGAACTGGGAGAACAGTCGCGTTTTCAACATGAAATGTCTTAAGACTAATCTGATCCCCAAATGTCTCACAGTGAAACCTCCGGACAGTACGTATATCTCTGCAAGGATTGTCTTTAATGCTTACAAGGCGTTTCTGCGACAGCGGATTTACCTTGTGACCAAACGTTGAAGCGAGATCCGCATTGATGCGAGGCGGCTGAGCTTGGATCTACAGACCGCCATAACGCCTCTCGACTACAACCGAATTTTCAACAAGGCTTCAGATGTCAAATTGAAACAAGGGCAGGATGGAAAAAAGACAAACGCGTAAGTTCGAGCGTTTAATGTCTGTGCATCCTAGTGCTACCGGTCCTACTGACAGTTCTGGGTCTATTAGTACATATTGTAATGTTGTTAATATGTCAGATAGGGTTTTGAATGTAACGGAATGTAGATTGTTCGAGAAAGGTTTGACATTTACCATTAATAAATCTAAGATATATGCGGAAGAGATTATCCCAAGCATTGAGAGCGCGGTGACAAAGTTGCCCGCTACAAAGGCAGAGAATATTAGGGCACAGTTAGTAAATATCATTAAGTTTCAGCAACCGGGTGAGCCAAATCTTCCGAAAACTGAACGTATAGCATTAAATTCCCTAAAGGAAGATCGCAGTATTGTACTTACAAAGGTTGACAAGGGAAAAACCCTAGTTGTAATGACTAGGTCAGAATACTTGGAAAAATTGGGACAACATTTGGAGACGGGTCCATATAGAGTAGTTGTTGATAAGACCGTGGCGTCAGTAATGAATAAGAGTAAAACGGAGGTTGGTAACTAATTAAGAACCGTGAAGGACGATTTAGGGGTAGGCAAGTGGTACAGTCTATACCCAAAATCGACTTTACCTCCGAGGATTTATGGCTTGCCAAAAGTTCGCAAACCCGGTTCCCGTACGGCCCATAGTCGACGGTATAGGCTCTCCGACCCATGAACTTGCGAGACATTTGGCAAGGCTATTGCAGCCTCTAACAGGGGAACGAGTATATTCGTGAAAAACTCTTATGATTTCGCTCAAAAGATAGCAAATCTCCAAATTGAGTCAGATGAGTTAATGGTCAGCTTTGATGTCACATCACTTTTCACAAATGTACCTAAAGAGGAGGAGCTAGGAATAGCGAGACGTCGTCTGCATGAAGATGTCACTCTGAATGATTGGACGAAACTAACAGTTAGCCGGATAATCGAGGGTATGACAGTGTGTCTTAACATGTCTTACTTCGTTTTTCAGTCGAAGCTTTACAGTCAAGAACAAGGTCTCGCCATGGGATCGCCAATAGCCCCGGTACTGGCGAACCTGTATATGGAAGAATTTGAGAACAGGGCGTTAACAAACAACATTAACTCACCCAAAGTTTGGTGGCGTTATGTAGACGACACCTTTGTACTTGTTAAACGGGATAAGAAGGACGAGTTACTTGATCACTTAAACTCCATTGATGGGAGAATACAGTTAACTATTGAGTTAGAATCTTGTAGCGGCACAATACCGTTTCTTGACTGCCTGGTTCACAGGAATGGGGGAAATATAAAGGCGACAATATATCGCAAGCCAACGGATACTGATGGCCTACTCCACTACACCTTGGGTCATCCGAAACAGGTTTACGCTGGGATAGCCTCAGCGCTTTTCTACAGGGCACAAACCTTGTGCACAGTGGAGGAGGACAAAAAGGCTGCGCGGAAAGTGGCAATGGGCAAACTATTAGAAAGTGGTTACCCAAGACGGCTAGTTAAACGCCAATTACATAAAGTGCTACACCGGCAGTCAAGACCCCCAGCCGAGTGGATAGGGACGGTCGGAATTCCGTACAAGGAAGGCACTTCGGAGGCAATTCGGAGGGTATTAAACAAGGAAAATATAAGGGTGATCTTTCACCGAGGTCGAACATTACGTTCGGCGCTGGTACACCTGAAGGACCCGCTTCCCAAGGATAGGACGACTAACTGTGTTTATAAAATTAAATGTAAGAACTGTGCACATGTGTACATAGGCCAAACAGCGAGAGAATTACGCACACGAATTTCTGAGCATAGGAGACGCATTGCAAGACTACCAAGAAACGAGTTTGAATATCAAGCAATAATCAGAGACTCGGCCGTAGCTGTGCATGCATTAGATACGGGTCACCAGATAGACCTCGAAAACGTAGAGGTCATTAGGAAGGGTATCCGATCCACCACTCAGCGGTTGATTGCCGAGGCGGTGGAAATTGCCAAATCTGACGACTGCGTGAATAGAATGGATGGGGTAGAAATCCCTAATGCGTGGCGGGCGGTCTTAAGCCGACCAGCTTGACGAGCATCGATGCGTGGATCAGATTGAAAAGTGCAAACCGACTCCCATGGCTTATCCGTCAATGTCATGACACACAAAGGAACACCTGGACTATTCCCACTGTGATCGAACCACCTGAGGTGACATCCCGAACTGTTCCTGTAATGACTCATGGCTCAAGACTCGGGTACAGCGGTTATCGCCCCTGTTCGCTATAAAATCCCACACCAATTGCACACTGATTCACCTGGTCTGACGAAGCCTCTATGTTAGAGGCGAAACGTTACCAAATTACTATACCAACCCGATTGTTTCCAAACCTCTCTGAACTCATGACTACTCTATCGGTTCCAAGTATCTTCCAAGTTATTGCGAATTATTGTTAAAGGTACTGATGAGACAATACGAAATGCGTGCATTTGCCAGTCTTCGTCTTCTTACTGCGCTTTTCAAATTACTAAAGGGAACTAACTGTTTCAAACTTATCGATGTGTCCACTGCGCACGTAACAAGTCAAAAAGTACAAGAACCAGACGTATTTAGCACGATGACTCTTCTATTATCTTAAAGCTTGCAGCTCAAGTGACACTAACCGCAAAGCTCGCGCAAGTTGAAAATCACAGCATTCCATCACCCAGTAAAACGCTTTCTTTTTAAACGACACATCATCAATCGCCGCCTGAAGGAGGATGAGTTCAGTCAGTTCGTGGACCTTTTCGTTACAATACAACAATAAGCAACAGTAAACAGTTCGTCGGGGTAAAATTCGGAAAGCAATGATGATGCTCACAATGTTCGTCGTAAAGTGCGACCTGGATTTTCCGTGTAAGGAGATGTGTATGTTTTTACTGCTTGCAGTAAAATCGCATCAAGTTATTAAGTCCACGGAGGAATACGAAATTGCGTGGGTTACTTCAGAAAAAGGCCTATGCACACACGTATAATTCGCACAGCATTAACAAATGGAATTGTCCCACCGATTCTCCCAGGTCGTTTGTGTGGACGTCACTCTAGGTACTAACCGTTTGCAGTAAGAATTGATAACGGCATTACATGTTGCTTGCAGCTTCAAACTATACCAGATTTTAAGAACTGACAGGATGGATTACGGAGGGCCAATATTGTCAAGGAGGCGAAACAGCTGACTACCGAGTTGTTAAGGGTTATACAAATAAGAAAGAAGTGTTGGAGGGCCTTAAAGGGGAAATTAACCACCTAGAGAGTGCCCTGAATGAGGCTGAGTTATTGGAGAGGTTGCGACAAGAGACCAAAAGCAAAGGGCTTTCTGAATTTCTCTTTCAGCCCCAACATCCAGAGAAAGTAGTCTTTGGTAATATGCGGGATGAGAATTTAGTCCCACGGACTTGGACCTACGTTCGCTGCGGAGCAGAAATATTTAACAGAGGGGAGGTGATATAAACAGCTGCCGTTTTGAGGAAGGTTGGATGCAATCCGTCCGAACCTGGTCAGGGGTAAAGTGCAGTTCTAGGAGCAATGTATTGATAAACACGGGACCAATTACAACTCGCCCCAGCGAGCAGTAGTGTACAGGCAAACAGTTGCTAAGCAGCTAAGCTTCCACTGAGTAGACCAAGGAATACTGCACAGCTAAATAGTTTGTTGTGCGTTTACTTTCGAATAGAAGGAACCTGTAGTGGAAAGGCCAAACGGCAAGGGCCTACCTACTTAAAAGAACTCTCAGGCTATAAATAATATTGCTGGACCTTAGTAAAGCACGCTCCTCGGTAGGCCGTCAGTTAGTTGCACAATTTGGTCGGAAGACGAAAGTTAGTCAGCACAATAAATCGACGCGTTAGATCCGATGATCGATGGACTAGGCTAACAGACCGACGACGAGCAACAGCACAACACGCGTAGCCGAAACCAGAAGGCGAATAGAAACCCGAAAAGTCTTTTATCGGCGGATGGTTAGTTAAAACAGAACTGTACAATAATAGTGGAAATGAGAATAGGAAAGTACAGTTGAGAAGAGTTATGTACAAGCGCCACAGAACTCCCCCTAGAGGTTGCGTCACTGAGACGTAGGTTTGATACTTGTGTATCATTTACCGTAGTCTGGTAGGAAGAAGAATTGTACGTCCGAAGCGTTTTTGGTGATGCCATTTCGAGTTTGTGTCGCGAGATGCTTGGGTGCATAAGAGGCAACAGAATTGGCACGCACGAGCTGAATAGGGGGCGTACTTGGGAAGGTTGGCTAGTCAGTGACAGAAATGTCCGTGGGTTTCGATAGTGGTCTCGTCTCGATGTACGCTGGCTTCAAGCGGTCAATAATCACAATATCCTGATAACCATTTCTATCCAGCACGATGAACCCTTGCCGGGCAACAACCTTAACGGGGCCCTCGTAAGATGGTGTCAGAGGTTTAAGGACGGAATCGACGCGCACGAGAACGAAGGGGCAAGTGCGCAAATCGGGGTTTACCTGTTTACTCTGAGGGCTGATTCGTGGTGATGTTGGACGAATTGAACGGAAGTGTCGCCTCAGGCGTGTGACGTACGAGGTCGGATCAACTTCACCATTAACCCTTGAGTCTAGCACCACTTCTCCAGGAAGTCTGAGAGTAGTGCCAAAGCCCAACGCAGCGGGACAACAGCCAATGTATTCTTTAATGGTGTTACGAATACCAAGCAAGATTACCGGGAAACGTTCTGACCACTGAGAGTTCAACTGTAAAGCAGTAATCGCGGCTTTAATTTGGTGATGGAAACGTTCAACGATGTCATTAGCAGCTGGGTGATACGCGGTTGTCCGAAGGTGGGAACAACCGAGGAAGCGGTTCAGGTCACGATACAAGGCCGATTTGAATTGAGGCCCTCTATCGGTAGTATTAGTGACTGGTGTGCCAAAGACGGAATTCCAATTCTCAATGAATGTTCGCGCCACAGTTTCTGTAGAAGCATCACGTAAAGGCACGGCAAGTGGCCAACGAGTATAACTATCCACACATGTCGATACGTAGACAAAACCCTTGGATGGAGGCAAGGGTCCAACGATGTCAAGATGAAAGCGTTTGACACGAGAGTCGGGAAGAGCAAACGTGCCGGGGACGGTAAGCGTGTGACGGTGGGTCTTGCTGTTTTGGCAAGTGCTACAGTGTTTGGCCCACTGCTGGATCTCGGAACTCAGGTCGAGCCAAATCAGTAGTTAGCTTGACGGTGGCTCGGATGCGCGGGTGTGAGATTCCCTGCAGGTGGGCAAAGACGATTCGGCGTAGTGCTGAGGGAGCAAAGGCCGAGGCTTGCCAGTAGAATACCACAGTAAATATTGGAGTCTGAGTTAAGGATTGGCAACTGCGATGTTTTGCTCGACGGATTTGATCTCAGTTTCACAAACGCAGGATCTCCTTCCTGATAAGCTGCTACGTCTTCTAAGTTAATCTTCTACCGTGAAACCTCGTGAAGACATATCCGCGACATGGCATCGGAGACAACGTTATTGGAAGCATCGACATGGAGAAGGTCGGTAGAACTGTGAACTATAATCCAAATGACGAATTTCTCTAGTGGAGAAACGGTCGGATTAACCACGGAAAGCAAAGGCAAGTGGTTTATGGTCTGTAAGAATGATAAACGTGCAACCTTCAAGCATGTGCCGAAAAGGTTTTATAGCACGGTAGATAGCTAAAAGTTCTCGACCGATTGTGCTGTATCGCGTCTTTGCTGTCTGGAGTTTGCGAGACAAAAAGGATAGCGGCTCAGGTTGACCGTTGAGTACCTGCTGGAGAAGAGCCCAAAAGGTGGTCTGCGCTACATCAGTCTTGGGGATGAGAGTGGCGTCAACATCAGTCTTCAAATGGCTAAGTGCGGTAGTGTCGGACAACGCATGCTTGATCTTGTCGAATGCATCGATAGCTTCCTGAGTGGGCTCGAATTTTCGTGACCTGCCTTTGAGTAAATCGGTCATTGGCTAGAGTAGCCCAGAGCAATGTGGTATGAAACGGCTGTAGTACTTCGCCATGATGAGAAAACGACCGAGGCTTTTAAAAGGTTGAAGCATGGGTAATTTGCGATCGCTTGTGTATTATCGGGGAGTGGACTAATGCCATTGCAATCAAATCGGTGGCCCAAAAAATCAACAGAACTTTAGCCAAGCACACATTTGTCAACATTGCTCGTAACGCGTACTAAGCAAAGCGTTCGAAGATCGATCGGAGATGTGACAGATGCTCATCTTGAATGGAACTGGCAACAAACATATGGTCAATGTACGCGTAGACGAAGTCGAGCCCACTAAGGACTTGATCAATAAACCTTTGGAAAGTCCGTGCAGCATTTCGTGGACCAAATGGCATGCGAAAGAAATTCATAAAGACCAAATGACGTGGTTATAGCGGTATTTGGAATATCGTCGTCTGCTACCGGAATTTGTTAGTATGCACGCACCAAGCCAATCTTAGAGAAAACTGTTCTTCCGTGTAAACCAGTTGAAAAAGCATGGATGTGCGGAATCAGATATCCATCAGGGACGGTTGAATTGTTTAGTGCACGGTAATCACCGCAAGGTCTCCAGTTGCCACTGGACTTTCTGGGAACCATATGAAGTGGGGAGAACCATGGGCTTTTGGAGGGACGAACGATACCGAGACGAAGCATATGTTCGAACTCTGCCTTGGCAGTGGCGAGCTTGTCTGGCGTTAATCGTCGAGGTCGGGCGGTTACTGGCGGCTCATGGGTTAAGTTGTGGTGCGTAACCTGGTGTTTAGGCTCAGGAAAGTTAGTAGACGATTAGTAAAGAGCAGGAAACTGCAGCGATAGTTTGGTGAACATACTGTCGGCCGGCACTGCCAAACGAAGACCGGTCGAACTAATGGAAGTGACTGCCAAAAACGGACAAGGACGGCAAAGCATCCCATTGTTTACGGGTACGCAGGTCCGCGCTCAGGCTGAACATAGTAAGGAAATCAACACCAAGGATGGGGCTTTGGACAACAGCGATGAGAAAAATAAGGGGAATACTTCAACAAAGACCAAGGTTAAGGGAAAACATTTTCTGGCCATGTGTATGGATCTTTGTATTATTCGCCGCCCGCAATGTCAGTCTGGTTGGAAGTAGGTGGCGTTTTTCTGCAGCATGAGGAATAAAGCTGACCTCGGCACCGGTGTCAACCACGAAATACGAATTGGTTGAGGAATCGTAGACATAAAGTAAGCGACCGTAAGATTGGCCAGACGCAGCCTGGCCAACGCTAGCTAGCGTAGAGGTTTCCCTGCTGCGGTTTGTGGAATGCCTTTTGGTGGTTACAACCAGGTCGACAATTCCTTGCATCATCACCAAAACGATGATGGTACCAGCGGAAAGGACGTTTCGAGCTCCTGGCGGGACTGCGTCTAATTTGAGAGCGACGTCTATGGCTACTACCACTGTAGCGATTACTGCTCGAGATAGCGAGCTCCAGCTTTGATAACCCATCGGAATTGGCTTCATTCGGGTCAGCATTAGAGGTCGATTCAACTGCGTGACACATTGTGGGTGTATGAAAGCACTCACGAACTTTGTCTGCTGTTTCGTACAACTTGTCCAGACAAAGCTGCTGCGAACACGGTGAGAAGAACTGAGTTGTCCGCTGGAAGACATTATTCCAGAGCTGTCGCAGAATTGTGTCATCGATCGTAGAGGAACCGACAATAGTATGCAGGTGCCTGAGGAGTTGTGAAGGCGTGTGATCACCCGGTTTTACACCAGAAAGTATTTGTCGAAGTCTAGCTTCGTCAGAGGTCGTGGTGCATTTAATACGACGGCTTTGAGTTTATCGCAAGTTGTGTCAGCCGGAATCGGGTCGAGCAAATTTATAAGGTCAGTTGCGATGTGGTTAGGAAGCTGGGCAGTGAAATGTGCGGACATTAATGACTGAGGAGTAATACAGTGTACGCGAAAAAGAGCTTCCAATTGTAAAAACCACACGTGAGGGTTGGGTGAATAGGAGGCAGGGAAGGAGAAACCAACAAAAGTTTCTGAAATGTCAGTGCGGGAATCGTGGTCCGACATAGTAAAGGCACAAATAAGGAGTTCTGAGCTTTCAAAAAAGAGAACGTGGTCACCATATATGCAGTGGAAAGGCCAAACAGAAAGGGCTTAACTACATAAAAGAACTCTCAGTCTATAAATAACAATGCTGGAGCTGACTTTAGGCAAAGCACGCTCCTCGGTAGGCCGTCAGTTAGTTGCACAGTTTGCTTGGAAGACGAAAGTTAGTCGGTACAATAAATCGACGCGGCAGTTCCGATGATCGATG
>OX104064.1:224570453-224660471 GCA_944474145.2 Dicrocoelium dendriticum
TCAGATGTATAATTTTCGGGAATGTGAAGATGTGTCCAGCTCTCCATACTAGACAACGGTTGTGGTGATTGCAGTAGAGTCCCTTTGGTATACAACCATGCTCCACGTAGGTTCATGTCGGCTAATGCGTCCGTCATGAGCGAAAACAGTTCCCCAGTTCAGTCCCAGGTCTCCAAGCAGTTCCGAACCTCGGAGAAAATTGAAAGTGAGGGACAACCGAAAGAAGGCTGTAAGAACAGGCATGGAGTTAAAAATTGTTAAAGTCTTATGTTATAACCTTTGGACTTAAGGCAATAGGATGTACACTGCGCAAAAAAGGTCACTCTGGAAGTGCATTTATTATGTCCTATAGAGTCTATAGCCTAATGGGAGAGTTACTAACGTCTGCGTAGACAAAAGCTTTGTACCAATAAGTAATCCAAAAAATCAGTTTACTAAGAGGCAAATTTTGTGTGGGGACAGAGCATAGCGAGTTAGGAGACGGGTGGTGATTGAATGGTGCATGAAAAGCAAGTAGCTAGCCTAATACGATAGGGCGCGCAGAAAAAGAAAGTTAACATATAAATAATTCGTCGCGAGGGAGACCTGAAGTTCAATTGGCGGTATGGCGGCGGAAAGATTTGATGCAGTTATTCTGATGGAATAAAGGTCACTGAGAAACGTAGTGGCTCCTAACGGGCTCTGAATAATCGCAGATGCATGGGGCCTACGATCACTAGCTCCTTAGTCAACAGAGTTGCCTTAGTTAAGATGGTCAACAGATAGCGGTGCTAGGAAAAACTAAAAGTGTCCGGATGTAGCTATTCCAATAAGACGCTTGGTCATTAGCGTATACCTACAGGGTCCCAGAATGCATCCACAAGCTAGCGAAGGTAAGTTCGATGGTTCAGTGGTGTATGATGGGATAAAAAGCATAACCTTACAAGACCCACAGGATGGATATGCAAAAAATTAAATTAAAATGTTCCAACGTGGAACGTAAAGTATCAGTGGTTAAATCATTGCACTTTAGCAAGGGTTATGCATTGTTAATCACTAAGGTGAAAATCTAAGAGTCTTTCGAATGTCGTCGTGTCTGGTGTGTTCACCACATAGTTTGGTAATGCATTCCAGTGAGAACAGATTCTAAGTGAGAAAAAATAATTGCCACAATTCAAACGAGGGTGTTGCGTCATTAGTTTCAGGTGGTTGCCTCGGTTTTGTTTGTATGGGGCTAGAGTCAACAGTGATGTGCATGGATGCTGGCTTTCGGTTCGTATCCGGTGTGTGAGAATAAGACCTCAGCGAAGCCGTCGATATTGTAATGAGAAAACACCGAGTACACGAAGACGCATTTCGTAACTTATACCTGCTAGTCCACGCGTTGCCTATGTGGCACTTCTTTGGGGCTGTTCCAAGAGGCGGATGTCTCGTTTTAACCATGGACACCAGGCCTGAATTGCATATTCAACATGAGGACAAAAGTAGGAGTTAATCAACAATGGTACTAGTCGCCGCTCAAAAGTGCCGAGAGCTCGCCTCAAAAGTCGCAAGTTCAAGTTCGCCACGTTTGCTGCTTCCGAACATTGGAGCGAATTTTCAAGACTCTCTTGCACGATTATACCTAAGTGGCGTTCACTAGTCATGTGTTGCATGACGTGTTGCCCCAAAAGATATGTGTTGACGCAGCTGTTGTGCACCGTCAGCAGGTGGCACTTTGCAGGGTTCAGTGGCAGCTGGTTCATTTCTGCCCATTCGTTAATCCGGGTCAGATCTTCCTGGAGATAGACACGGTCGGATGCTGAGCGAATTGCTCTCCATATTTTAGCATCGTCTGCAGATATTTGCATTGGAGATAGAATGTCTGCTGGAAGTTAATTAATGTAGACCAAAAACAGTAGCGGGCCGAGGACGGATCCTTGTGGTACACCACTGGAGACGTAAAGGCATTCAGAATAGGTGTCGGCTCCTCTTACCTTGATTGCTCTGCGTGTAAGTAGTATTCCAACCAGGTGAGCAGGGAACCGTTGATACCGTAGGCAGTGAGCTTTAGGAGAAGAAAGAAGTGCTTGACGCTGTCGAATGCTTTAGAAAAATCCAGGTATATCACATTTATGGGCACTCCTTCATTAGCCGCCCAGGTCCATAAGTCCCGAGTAATCAGCAAATTTGTGAGACAAGATCGTCTGTGTCGGAAACCATGTTGGGCATTAGAAAGTATCTGTTGACTTTCCAAGTATCACGTCAGTCCATCTGCGATCACCGATTCCATAACTTTTGATAAAACAGGAAGGAGAGTAATAGGTCGGTAGTAAGCAGGATCCTTTATATATTGGAGTGATGATTCCATTTTTTCATTCAGCTGGGAGTGTATGGGAGTTAAGCAGACCCTGGAAAAAGGTTGCAAGTGCTGCTGCTATGATGGGAGCAAGGGTTTTTAGTACTTTTGGGCTGATCAGGTCGATTCCAGGGGCCCTGTACTCCCGGACAGACTGTAGTTTGCTTGCAACAGCTGCTGAGTAAAGGTGACGCTGGATAAGCCAACGACATTGTTTGAGAGTTGATAGGGCGTAGGTTCCATGACATTTGTAGCTACCGAGCCAAACTGCAAGAGTGGAGCGCTCGCGGCATCCAGAGCGGTAGTTTCGAAATACCGGTAGCTCGGGTTGATGAAACAATTGTTCCTTTGTTCTCCGAGCTTGGCGGTTTTCTCGCAAACGCTTCACCACCATGCGAGGTGGCATCCTCAGTGCAGCGATAGGTAGCGTGGAAGCTTATTAAGCTTGTACGCTACATATCACTGCACTGAGGATGCCAGCTCGCATGGTGGTGAAACGTTTGCGAGAAAACCGTCTAGCTCGGAGAACAAATGAACAATTGACAGCAGTAGTTTTTAGGCCACTGGCCATCCTCACTGGTGGTATTCCGGGTTTAACCTTTCTTTTGCCATTCACAAATCTGTATAGCAGCTTGGTGTCACTCGTACATTTCAGCACCCTATGCTCCTGCCATTCGTACGTTTTGACTCTAATGAGCGACGTGCAGTAGTTTTTGCTAACTTGGTAATCCTGCCATGTGATATCACATGGGCTTAGCAAATGTTGCCTCTAGATTACATCTCTTCTAATGATCCATCTACGTGTTCTGCTCCGGATCCACGTATTGGTCCGGCGCGATGCTCGTAATGGCACAACCTTCGATGCTGATTGTATGACCCAGTTAATTTTGTCTTTCAATTCATTCCATGCGTCATTCGCTGAGCTGTGCGCCTTTAGGTCCCAGTCAACGGTTGCCGCTAAGCTGCGCAGCTTGTCGTAGTTCATACTAGTGCTTTGAGTCGCTCTTTAGCAACAATACTGGCATAACATACATAACCAAATGTTGGGACTGAATGATCGCTACGGCCCAGCGGAGGATCGTATGCTACTGTCGCAACCATCAATTCTTCATTAGATTCAGGCTTAAGTCCAGGAGTAATGGTTTGTTTGAACCGCGATGTCTGCTTGGTCGATGTACATGGTTACACAAAACTGCCATATCCATGAATTCGAGGAGTTTCGATTTAAATAATGGCCCACTAAGGGATGTTGATGCTATTGCCGGAACATTAAAGTCACCCATTATAAGATACTGAGAGTACTTTTGTGAAACAGCATAGCGGAGGGCGTTTAGCGGAAGGTTATCGCTGTCTGCTGATACAGACATTCCAGGAGAATGTATGATGGAGAGACCATGAGTATATCCTGGCAAGCTCAAGGTCTGCATAGAATGTGCGTGTGGCCTACGGCGAAACGCTGCAAAGTGGGGAGAAGATAAGAAGAGCGATAGGTAGGGGCGCTAGGATAGAGAGTATCAGTGACCAGCAATGGCCTCTGGATGAAGCAGTCGAGCTACCAGTGGATGCCTACATTGTCCGAGAATAAGTCAACAAACAGTTAATGTGTGTGACTCAGACGGTCCCAATGAATGAAAGTTGGAGATATAAGCGAGTGGCTCTTAGCAAGCTCCGGATATGCGCACAGGTCCCTGGAGCATAATACCGCTAGTTGCTGCTAAACAGAGATGCTGATGTTAAGACAATCGACAGATAATGACGCTGAGAAAGACATTCGGTTGCCGGATGTAACCATTCCATTGAGCCCTTTGGTCACTAGTGCATGCCTACAGCGTCACAGAATACAGCAACAAGCCAGCGAAGGTAAGTGATACAGACATACCGAAAGCTCACATGTTGTCTCTCACTTTCCCTTTTCTCTGAGGTCCGGGACATCTTGGAGATCTGGGATTGGAATGAGGAACAATTTTGCCCAAGGCGGACGGAACAACCCACAAGGACTGACATGGAGGATAGTAAAACTCCGCAAGGACCAACCTACAATCACCATAACCCTTTTCCAGTATGGAGAACTGGACATATCCTCATACTCCCATACAGTATACATCTGAAATATCTGGACAGCGGAAAAATTGAAACTTTTGCTCACCTGGACATACAACAAGAAGAAAAATCGCGATGTCCCTCTCCTCCGGCGACCCCAAAAATCATGGCGACCCAGAGCAAAATACCCGTCCAACTAACAGAGGAAATTAGAAGCCATTACCCCGCGAAAAACCGAAGGTAAAACCAGTCGTCAAGCGGCTTTGCCAGTTCAACATTAATGTTCAAAATGCTTTACGGCAGCGTTGCAGGACGTGGTGGGTTTTCGCCTGGCAAGCGTTCTCCCTATAAAAAGCCACAAATGTCTGTTTAACAACACTGCGACTTGGCGGATGTGACTCGCCACTGAATAAAGTCACAGCCCACAACTACATACTGGCAAGTCGACTAGATTCACATATCAACTCTTCTTGACACCGTTTCAACTATACACCATTGAACTTGGAGTATCATCGTGAATCACAACAGTTTTAAACCTTGATCATGCCTAAGTTGGTGCGTCTCTATGATACTGAGAATAAACTATCTATTTATTTATTTTACCATGGACATACGACCAATTTTCTACTATTACTGTCACAGTTGCCATAAATATTTGTACAGTTGTACATATCTGATCATGTCTCCACGGGCGTGCCTCGCATAGTCGAGAATAAAGTATTTATTTATTTATTTATTTATTTAAGAAGTGTCTCCTGGTGGCTCCATACGTGCGCAAAGAGGAATGGAGCCGAAAACAATTCGCTGCAGAAAACGTGATGAAGATAAGAGGAGCGAAAAATAATGGTGCTGAGAGAGAACCAGTGGACAGCAACTGAACTCACATTAAGCTTTCTAGTTTTTAGTGGATACCTACAGTGACAGAATAAGTCAAAGAACCAGCGAAGGTATGTGATGCAAACACCCCAAGAGAGTAAGTGTTCACTAGATAAGGGGTGACCCCTAGCGCAAAGACGTACGCTACTTAAAATGACTCGCTGCAGCTGAAAATTGGTGAAGTATGTAATACGAAGAACAGATAATGTTACTAAGCGAGATACAGAATATCGACGGTTAGCAATGGCAATGGGGTGAAGCCTTCTAGTCTCTAGCGGATAACTACGGTGTCCGAACAAGTCAACAAACAGCAAATGTATACGACGCAGACAGTCTCAAGGAATGAAGGTCCGAGATAAAAGAGAGTAGTTCACAGCAGGCCCCGGATATGCGCAGAGATGCATGGAGCCTACGAGCGCTAGTTGCTGCTAAATAGAAGCGCTGAGGTTAAGAGAATAGACAGATAATGGAGTAGTGAAAATCTTTCGGTGGTCAGATGTAACCCATCACTCGTTCATCAGTGGCTAGACCAGCGTGTTCTGTTCGGCCTTTCAAACGCAGCAACTGGACAAACGTTGCTCTACTTCTAAGATCCATCAGCTGGGATGTATTCTTGCTGGCTGCAGATGCGGGCATTGCCTGTTCTGTACCATACAGAAATCTCACGTACTGCCTGGATATATTTGCACCTATAATGAAACAAAAAGCAATGCAGCCACCGCAGGGTGCAGCTCCCCTCGCAACCTACTCGTTAAGCTCAAAATGTTAAGTTCAAAGTACAGCAGGACCAGAGAATTCTTCCTTCTTATTCGCATCAACGAAGTCCTGATAGAGTGGAGAAATTCACTAACTACCGCATATCTATCCGAAGAACACACTGCCTTAATCCCAATCAACCGTATCAATGCCCTCAGTTCCCTGATGAGGCGCAGAAGCAACCCCGCTTCAAATTCGATAAATACAAACGTTTCGTAGGCCTCAACATTTTTGAAGGCAGTAGTTTGGGTCTCCGTAGATTATGTACGAATTCTGCGCTTTTCACTGGCTACCGCTGCCAAACCTTGAGGTGCCTGATTCCATTAGTAAACTATCAATCTATTATGCCAATGGATTGTGTTATGTTCGATGGAAAATGCACCATTAGAGGAATTTTGATCCATTTTCTTTGGTCACATCACCGCCTTTCGAGCATCCATTAGTAGCGGGCTCATGGAAAGGAATAAACAAGCCAAAATTAGATCGTAAAAGTGGAGGATGGAAACCAGGGAAATAACAGTAGTGGCTAACAATTTAGCCATTCTTAGAAACGTGCGACTGAAAGGCTGGCCCACTTAACTAGAAAATACACTAATATTGGAAAATGAAGCCAAAATATAGCCCAGAAACAGCATACCAGAACCGCAAACCTAACGCGAATTTTAAAGTGTAAATCTCCAAACAAGCAGAATCAACGCCGCTTTGGAGCCGAAATGTTAACCCAAACGGGACAACAATGGGCGGTCTAGGACAAACCCTAGGCGCTGGTTACGACAAAGGTAAAATAATTAAGCTAGGTGCAGTGGTTATGGAGATATTTGCATTTTTAGCGGTCGGCGGCGGATAGCGCCATTTTCGAGCCTCCGCTAAATTAACGCGCTGATTTGGAAGCAGATACAGAAAAAAGAAAGAAATAATGCAAAACTCGGCTAGGCGCAATAAGTTCCGAATATGGAGTAGTAACTGGGAATGCCTAAGATAACGTGTGATTGGCTGCAGTAGCGAAGTATGATGCAGTGGGCCGAAAAGCATACTTTCTCATTAAACGAAGTGAAAGTTGGGAAAACAGACGGAAAGGTTTTAGAGAAATGCTAGGTAGGCTGTAAGAATTATTATATAGGTAGAACAGCACAGGATATGGTGTAGCTAGCCCACAGCCAGAACGCTACCATGTGCGATTTTCAGAGTATATTGGGCCGCAGAATCCACTATGAATGTGGAATTCAACGTTTTTAATGCTCCGATGTGGATGCGAAAATTATACCAGTCCGCATGAGCTGAGTCCATATGGATAAGACAAGGGAACATAAAACTCATTTGCCCCGTCTGAACTAGGATAACGCAAGCATTTCCTACAGAAATATTACCAGTTTCGATTCATTGAGGCTATTTTATACGTCGTTATGGTTGTATCACTGACACTAATGAGCCAGGGTGGTCTTCCAGTGATAATAGAAAAATCTAATGTGAGAAAATTTACAAAATGTGTCCAGGTGAGAAACACCTTGGGTTCCGCTTTGGTTAGACACGAATGCCACTTCTTTTGGGGGTTGCGCCATTTCAAGCATGACGGAGTAGTGAGCCACAGGTGCTAAAGCACACAACTGTGCATTAAGTTGCTAGTTTAGAGCTCTATTTCTTTTAGCTGAGAGTCGGATGCAAGTGCCTGTGGTGTTGGACCAGAATAACGCAATCGTTCCCTGGAGAAACATCATCAGTTTCAGCACTTTGAGGTTATGTTCTATATCTTAATGGATGTGCCACCAATGCTAATGAGCTATAGATGTCTTTTATTGGTACTAGAGAAGTAGGTGTCCAAAAAATTAGCGAAATGCATTTAGGTGGGAAATACCACGAATGCCGCTTTGGTTAGGCATGATCACCTCATCTTATAGAGGTTGCACTTTCTCATTTGTGACGGAGTATTGGGCCTCATGTGTTAAAGCACACCATTTCTGCATCGCCTTGCTAGTTTGAGCTCTAACTCTCTTGGTTGGGAGTCCGATGCAAGTGCAATTGATATTCACCAGTGTAAGGTAATAGAAAACTGGGAGATCACAACAGCTATTAACTTGGAGGTTTCCTGGTGGGAAGCTTCCACATTGTCAGTCAAAATGGATGAACAATAATATAACGCAAGCAGAGAAGATAACGGTAAACAAGTGGGAGCTGGTTGTTCACCCACCATTACGCATTACGTATGGTAGACTTTGGAGCCAGGTAAAGGTTAAAATTACGTACGAACGGCCAAGGAAAGAAGAAGTGGTGGTCAAAATATCTGGGTGTCTAGCTTTCCAGGTGATAGCGGCCTCACTGCCACATGGTTAGCTTTTTGCCAGAGAAAGGGAATCCGGAAAATTTGTTGTGAAAGCATAAAGGATTGAAGAAAAGGATCTGGTTTTCATAATGCCTGTCTACCAGCGTTTCCGATAGTGATAGGCATACGTATAACTCAGATAAAACTAAATGTACGGGCCAAGGAAGCTTAAGTGGAGCGTAAAAGCCTGAATATAGGTTATGATGATATTGCTTTCGAGGTGGGTAGGTGGCCCTGTTATATAATCAGCGGTGAAAAGTAGCGAGTACTTAAACCCAGGGGAGGGCATCCGTTATGGGCAACTAGTAGATGCGGATTACGTAGGCTAGTAGAAATACCCATAAAGCAGGCAATTTATACGACTATTTTAGACAGATAAATGGTAACTTACGAGTGCACCATATGTGTGGACAGCAACGCTAGAACCTGGCATTTCACATGAGGCTTAATGTTGTTAAAATGTTTTTAGTAGACGTGACTCATGGGTCACAAGTATAAGTCTTCGCAAGAGACCAAGTGGACTAGGTATTTGGAAACTACTAAGGTGTAAAGGTGGAGACGAAGGAACCAAAGTGTCGAAGAGAAGGAAGAAGTGAAGTAAAGTTTGTCCGTTCGGATTGCTTCCCCATTGCTATGCAATGTCCTACCTGGTCAGTGCCTACAGGCTTACGATGCTCCCATTCAATAGTACAAGACTGCTTTACGTGCTGATCTGTTGAGCAGTAAGAAACTGGACGTCGAGAAGGAGCTTTCAAAGGATTTGCGCTACCGATTAGGGTTTCCAGGTTGCCTTTGCGGTAGCGTCTACTGTTTCAAGACTTCCTATTTAACCAAGTGTCGGTGGGAGCCAGTAAAGCCCTCAGCTACTACTGGGGTAGGCTGAATACCTTTTGTGGTCGGATTAACAGTCCCAACATCTGTAAGATGCGTGCAACTGATCGGGCCAATATCTCTCACGTGGTGTGACAGGGACCGCAAAGTATGGGGTGGGCCTGTGAGCCCAAGATGCTCCTGTCATGAAGCCTAGTTGAGCGCAATGCAAAGTTGCGCCAGAGCAGACCAAAATGTGATCTATGCCCCATCAGGGCCGGTCTCAAAAAGGTTGTCATCAGAATCACAGATGTTGAAAAGGCGTCTTAGGTTATCCAGGCACATAACCTTTCCTACCTCCTGCTTGAAAGCCTGTGGATTGTGAATCTCCCGCAGCTGTGAAGGTAATTTGTTCCAGATATTTACATACGCGACAAGGAAGAAACGTGAACGTAGTTTCTTCCTCGCTGGCAGCGGGGCAACTGTGCAGTGCTTGTTTCGGAGGTTGAATTCTGATCCTCTTCTCAGTGTCAGGCTGGGGATATCACTGTGCATCGCTTGGTATATTAACTTATGTAAGAAGCACAGGTTTAAGCTAATGCGCCGCATCCATAGAGGCTGGAGTTTGAGATGGTTACACCGCTGTAGGTAACTAAGCGCTAGGCCTTGTGGGGCTACTATTTTGGTAAACCGCCGCTGAGCCTTTTCGAGCAATATGCGGTCTGATTTCCGCAAATTACTGAAGATGAAGGGGCAGTATTCCAGCTGCGGACGAACATGACTGCAGTAAAGCTCCAACCGTGCTTCAGCCGAGTTAATGTGGCGGCCTATGTGGAAGACCATTCTGCGTGCTTTTGCTACCTGATACTGCACATTCTCTGAAAAGTTGAGGGTCATAGAATAGCGAATACCTAGGTCAGTAGCTAACGTTTTTAGTTGGATTGGCGTACCTTTCAGCGTAAACGCACCATCCGATATGGAGCATTTGTGGGTCGGAATACTAGATTTAGCAGCAGAGAGTGTCATTTGCCAATTTTGACACCACGACTCTAAGGTCTTCAGGTCTTCACGGATCTCTTGTAGTGCGGATACTTTGGCGCTTGGTGGGAAGACATATACGACCTTTATATCGTCGGCAAAGAGGAATGGGCGACCATGGCGCAGGCTGCTACAGATGTCGTTCACATAAATCAAAAACAGGGTTAATCCAAGCACGCCGCCTTGCACAACACCACTGGAAACTGTGACAGGGATGGACTCAAAGTGTGCTACCTTCACGGACTGCGTACGCCCGGTTAGGTAGGATTTAAGCCAGTCAAGCAGAGGGGTGACTACACCGTAAGCCTTGAGCTTATGTAATAGGCGTTTATGAGGGACCCTATCGAACGCCTTTTGCATATCGAGGTAAAGCGTAATAATCGCCAGACCTGAATCAATCGCGCCAATGACCAGGTTGAGAAAATCAAGCTGGCAGGTTGCGCAGGATCGTGCGCTTAGAAAACCATGCTGTGACCTGCTAACGTGGCCTCCTGCATTCAAGCAGGCCATAAGCGCACGCTTAACCGATTTCTCCATCACACGTGAGAGAATAGATGTGTGGTTTATGGGTCGGTAGTTGCTGACTTCCTGTACGGAGCCACCTTTATGGCGCGGTGTGATGACAGAGTGCTTCCAAGCCAATGGGTATTGGCCCTTCTCCATAGAGAGTGTGAAGAGTTTCAAGAGGAGTATGGACAGGTCATCGCTTCCATTCTTAAGTAGTATGGGTGGAATTCCATTAGGACCAAGTTTGGTGGATGGTTTTATGGTTTTGATAGCGGAACGGATGTCTTTTAGATCGAACTGAACCGTGGAGAGCAGCTGGTTTGTGGACACATCCAGCTCAGTAGTGACCGGGGAGAGTTCTTCACACTGGGACTCTTTGAAGTAAGAGTTGAACATCTCACATATAGTCCGTGGAGCTTCACTTGCTTTGCAAGGGCCGACGCGTATGGAAGTGATCTTTGCTCCATAATGAGGAGTGCGAGAACGCAGCAGCCAGCTGAGGTGCTTGGCTTTGTTTGCACTGGCCATGGCTGCTCTTTCTTGGGATGTTTTAATCAATGTTTTAATCATAGGTCAAATCTGCAAGAGCATGATCGTAAACGAATCCAGACTCACCCTATACAAGGTACGCGACAGACCTCTTCTGGGGTACTGCTCAGTAATATTTACCAACTCCAGATAGAGTGACCGAATAGCAATTGAGATAGTGTAACGCACATACAAAACGCGCCAACATCGCGCTCTAATCTTATTTACCGTGAGAGCTGTAAACTTCTTGATCTTGAACCTCTATGATTACGAAGAGTGAGACTCAAGCTCACCTTCTAATGCCAGACGATACGCAACGCAAATACAAACCTTGCAGGAGTTATTCAACAAAACGTGGACTCTCCGTATCCACTCCGCCATGGACCCTTAAACGTTACTTTACCTACAGCCCGCTCCAACATGCGTAACAACTTCTTACTTTACAGATACGCTCTCATCTGGAACAGGCTACCATTACAAGCTAGGGCAGGGGAGAATACTGCAATGTTCCCATCATCCCTACATAGACACTTTGCTACCCTGCCTAACTGCGAGCTCTTTAACACCAATATACCGGACGGTGAACTTTGGGAACATGGCCCATAGCACTTCTAAATCCGAAAACCCAACATATCTGACACAGGCCCCACAAATTAACTCTCCTCTACTCTCTGGGACTGTCTGCGTCACATACATTTGCTGTTTGTTGACTTACTCCGGGACACTGTAGGTATCCACTAGCAACCAGAAGTCTTCTCCCAAATGCCATTGATAGCCGTCGATACTCTCTCTTTCCCTTATCAGTTCTTCGCATTACCAACGTCACCACGTTTCAGCTGTAGCATGTTATTGTAAGTAGCATACACCCTTGCGATTGTAGCCACTCCTTATCTTTCCAACCCTTACTCACTTGAATGGGTTGAATCACATACCTTCGCTGGTTTGTTGATTTGATTTCTCACTGTATGTATTTAATAATAACTAGAAGTCTTAATGCGAATTAAGTTACTGTCCACTGGTTCTCTCTCAGGACCATCATCTTTCTTTCATCTTATATTCATTACGTTATTTTGCAGCGATTCGTTGTAGGCCCCATACATCTTTTACGCATATCCGGAGCTACTAAAAGACGCTTCTTGTTTCACCATCCTGTAATCTTTTAGAATGTCTGCACCATCTATTTTCATTGGCTTGTTGATGTATTCTGTGACGCTGTAGGCATCCACCAGGGACCAAACGTTTCATTCGGATGAATTCATCTGTTTGCTGACAGCTTTTTCTTGCGCCAAAATCTGTCGATTGTCTTCAATTCGGCACCTTATTAGAAACAAATAGTGGCCGTAGGCTCCATGCGTTTCTGCACATATCCGGAGAATGCTAAGGAGCCACTATTTTATTCCTCCAACCTTTTCTGCCTGAGACTGTCTGCGTCACAAATATGTGCTGTTTGTCGACTTATCCTGGGACACTGTAGGCATCCACTAGCAATTAGAAGGCTTCATTAAAATGCCATTGAGAGCCGTCGATACTCTCTCTCCCTTAGTACTACTATCAGTTCTTCGTTTTACCTACGTCAACACTTTTCAGCTGCTGCATGTTATGGTAGGTAGCATACACCTTTGCGCTAGTAGCCAATCCGTATCTATTCAACTCTTACTCTCTTGGGTTGTTTGAAGCACGTACCTTCACTGATTTGTTAACTTCTTCGGTCGCTGTATTTATCCAATAAAACCTAGGAGGCTTAATGCGAATTGCTGCTGTCCACTGGTTCTCTCTCAGCACCATCATCCTTCCTTCATCTTATCTTTATTACGTTTTCTGCAGCGATTCGTTGTAGGCTCCGTACATCTTTACGCATATCCGGAGCTATCAGGAGACACCCTTTGTGTCATCATCCTGTAGTCCTTTAGAATGTCTGTATCACGTACCTCCATTGGCTTGTTAATGTAATCTACGACACTGTAGGCGTCCACTAGTGACCAAACTGCTTAATGGAATGTTAATACCTGTCCACCGAAAGATTTTCTTAGCGCCATTACGTCGATCGTCTTAACCTCAGCACCTCTGTTTAGCAGCAACTAGTGGTCGTAGGCTCCTTGCATTTCTGCACATATCCGGAGCCTCCTCGGAGCCACTTTCTTATATCTCCAATCTTCATTCATTGAAACTGTCTGAGACACATACATTTGCTGCTTTTCGACTTATTCTAGGACACTGTAGGTGTCCACTAGAAAATAAAGTCTTCATCCACATGCCACTGCTGATCACTGATACTCTCACTACTAGCGCCAGTACCTGTTCTTCATGTTTCCTCTGTTTAGTCGCAGCCATTTTCTGTAGGCTTCAAACATCTCTGCGCGTACCTGTCGCCTGCTGATAGTCACGCTTTTGTTCCTCCTAACTTTACTCTCTGGGACTGTCGGCGTCACATACATTTGCAGTTTGTCGACTTAATCTGGGACACTGTAGGTATCCACTAGCAATTAGAAGGCTTAACACAAATGCCATTGATAGCCGCCGATACTCTCACTCCCTTTTTACCATTATCAGTTCTTCATATTACTTACGTCACCACTTTTCAGCTGCGGCGGTTCAATGTAGATAGCACACATCTTTGCGCTCGTAGCCACACCTTATCTTCCCAACTCTTACTCTCTTGGATTGTTTGCACCACATACCTTCGCTGGTATGTTGACTTACTCTGTCACTGTAGGTATCCACTAGTTGTTAGAAGGCTTAATCCAAATGTCACTGCTGGCCACGGATACTCTTTTTTGTAGCGCAACCCTCTGTCGCTGCTCTTATCCCCCTCACCACTTAGCAGCGATTCGTCTTTGGCTCTCTGCCCCTCCGCGCAGACCTTGAGCTCGTTGGGATACACTCCTTGTCCGTCGATAATAAATTCTCTTGTAATGTCTGTGCCACTTACCTTTGCTGACTTGTTGATGCTTTCTTTGACCCTGTAGGCATACACTAGTGACCAAGCGTCCTATTGAAATGGCTACATCTGGCCACAGGTTGTCTTTCCTGGCGCCACCATCTGTCGATCGTCCCAAATTCGGCACCTCTGTTGAGAAGCAGCTATTGGTCGCAGGCTCCATGTTATGAGCCACTCCTTATTTCTACAACCTTTATTCTGTTAGAATGTCTGCATCCAAGCTTTCCGCTGCCTTACTCCCAACTGATCTCTGGATTTCTCTTGCGGCAAACGATTCATTTTATAAACTCTCTTATTCTGCGCTCCCTAGCGTAGTAGGCTGGCTATGTGCTGTTCATTCACCATTCAATCACAACTAGTCTTTCAACTTTCTTTCCTCTCTCCTGACGCAATTGTTGCTCCATAGTAAACTGACACTTCGTTGATTATTAACTGGTACAACGCTCTTCTCTACCTAGACGTTGGCCATCTATCCATCTGTCTACTGATTCTATAGGATATTCAATAGGCATTTTTAGCATAATCTTTGTTGCACAGTGTACATGATTTTGTCTCAACTCCAATTGTTGTAACATAAAACCTAATGACGTTTACCTTCACGCCGGTTCCTGCGGTCTTCTCTCGGTTGTCCGTCACTTTCCATTTTCTCCGATGTCCGGAACTTCTTGGAGATCTGGGGTTGGACTGAGGAACAGGTTTTGCATGAAGGACGTACTAACCGATACGCACCTACATGGAGCATGGCTGCATACCAAAAGGACTCCACTGCAATCACCACCACAACCATTGTCCAGTATGGAGAGCTGGACACACCTTCACCCTCCCGAAAAGCATACACCTGAAAAATCCAGACAACAAAGTTGGAACTTTGCTCACCTGTAAGCACAACAAGACAACTATTCGAGAAGTTTTCATCCTCAACAGGCAGCAACAATTATGGCGGCCTTGATCAAACTATCAGTCCAGCCAAGAGAGGAAACTGGAAGCTATTCGAATGCGAATAGCCGAATATGAAATCAGTCGTCAAGCGGCTTAGCCAGTTATACACCATTGTTCAAAATGCTTTACGGCAATGTTGCAGGACGTGGTGGGTTTTCGCCTGGCAAGCGTTTTCCCCATAATAAGCCACATATGTCTGTTTAAGAACACCGCGACGTGGCGTATGTGACTCGCCACTGAATAAAGTCACTGCCCAGAACTACCTACTGGCAAGTCGACTAGTCATATTTCAACATTTTTCCCGACACGTGCAAGAATATGGTGCCCTCCGACTACATGTAAGGTTTCACTGCACTTATAGTGTATTGACGGCTTACATACACACGACTGAAGCCAAAGAATCATTGGAATATTCAGCTGCCTGTAAACCTCGATCATGCATGATTTAGTGTCTGTGATTTTAAGAATAAAATATGTATTTATATATTGATTTATTGAGCCGTTCGGCCACTAGTGGAACCCAACATTACCACAGAATACCTCACCAAGTCAGCGGAGGTAGCTGATACAGCTATTCGGAAAGATTACCGGATGGAGAAACAAGGAGTGTTACCTCGTAGCTCCGGATATGCGCCAAGATGAATGGAGCCTATAACGAATCGCCGCAGAAAGCGTGATGAATATAAGTGGAACGAAAGATAATGGTACTGTGAACCGTTGGACAGCAACTGAATGCGCATTAAACTTTCTAGTTATTTGTGGCCACTTACATTGACAGGATATGTCAGCAGACCAGCGAAAGTAAGTGATGTAAACAACTCACGAGAATAAAGCTTGGAGAACTAAGGAGTGGCTCCTAGCGCGAACGTATGCTACCTACAAGGACTCGCTGCAGCTAAAATGGTGGTGACGACGGTAATACGAAGAACTGGTAATGGCACTAGGAGTGAGAGTATCAGTGCTCAGAGATAACCTTTATGTAAAGCCTCCTAGTTGCCAGTGGATGACTAAAGTGTCCCAGGATAATAAACAAATAACAAATGTATATGACGCGGACTGTCTATTAGAGTAAAGGTTGGAGGAATGAAGGAGTGGCTCAGAGCAGGCGCCGGATATGCGCAGAGATATTTGGAGCCTACGAGCACTGGTTGCCGCTTCTGCTAAACGAAGGTGCAGAGGAAAGACGAAGAACAGACAATTGCGCTAGGATTAAGAGTATCGGTGGTCAGCATTGGCATTTGGATAAAGCCTTCTAGTTGCTAGTGTAGACCCACAATGTCCCAGACTAGTCAACAAACAGCCAATGTATGTAACGAAGACGGTCCCAGACGATAAGGGTTAGAGAAATCAAAGAGTGGCTCTTAGCAGTCTCTGGCTAATTGCTGATGCATGAGCCTTCGACCACTAACTTCTTCTTAACAGAGACGGAATGTTAGACGATCTACAGATGGGGGCGCTAGAAAAACTATCAGTGGCCAGATGTAGCCATTCCAATAAGACGCCTTTTCACTAGTTTATACCTACAGGGACAAAGAAAGCATTAACAAGCCAGCCTAGGTAGGTGATACAGACATCCAATGAGTGTGAATGATGGAGAGACGAGGAGTGAAACCTAGCGAGCGCCGGCAATGTGCAGAGATATATGGAGCCTACAACGAATCGTTGCAAATATGATGAACCAGACAAGACGAACGATATATAATGGTGCTAGGAGGGAGAGTACCGGTGGCCGGCAAAGGCATTCGTATTAAGCCTTCTAACAACTAGTGGATACCTACAGTGACAGAATAAGTCAACAAACCAGCGAAGGTATGTGATGCAAACAATCCAAGGGAGTATGAATTGGCGAGCTATGGAGTGGTTCCTAGCGCAAGCATGCAAGTTACCTACAGTGAACCGCTGCAACTGAAGATGTGCCAACTTTAAGGGGAAGAACAGATAATGTCGCCAGAGGAGAGAGTATCGGTGGCTAGCAATGGCATTCGGATGGAGACTACTAGTAAGGAAGTGTCAGACGTAGCAGCGCGTAACGGTCATATGAACGGCTAAAAAGGGGGATAGGGGGTGCTTGTGCTCAGATATCATAAGATATGAATGATTGCCATAAGAAAGCTAAAAATGTTACATGAAAGAACTACGGAAGGACGAAGCCCAAGTGTGTATAAAGGTTTTAAATAAATCAGAGCATCAGAGGCTAAAGCGCAGCGGCGCGCAGATACTCAAATCCTCCTTGTGTGCCAAGGGAGACTGAGGCAGGAATAGCTAGGGAGAGCTGGATTTATACATGGGAAGATGTCACAAAGTCTGCGGAAGGTAATGAAGAGATGAAGGTCTATAAGGAGAGACTACGGAGTGGCTGTGCGCAGACTTGAGTTGAGTGAGGTCGGGTGGGAAAGAAGCATATATGTGCTCAGGCCCATTTTTCCACAGTCCTCCTTCAAGTCTTTTAAAGCTTAGGAGAGTAGAAACATGACTAACTATGCGGTACCTATTAAGTGCTGAACGGAATTAAATTACATAATCAGTTGCCCGCACAGCATGTGGAAGCCTAGTACACACATACGCGTATCTGTAGATATAGAAATTTGCACGAGTACTACTGTGGGCTTTCGGCTGGATAATGGAGTGTGGTCTACTACGAAGAGGGTACGAAATGTTGGCCGAGGAAAAGAAGGGCGTTAGTGAGCTCGCAAGAGCGTTATTGATAAGCTGATATAGGAAGTTGAGGTTAGTTTTCAGCCTGCGCAGCCATAAAGGCTCTTTCACAAGTTCGACGCACCGTCCGCGATAATTGAGAGTAGATTGAACCAGAAGACGTTTGGTAAACGATCGTTGAACCTTTTCCATGGATACTTTGTCGCATATTCTGGAGTTGGCAAACACAATGGTGCAGCACTCCAGCATAGGCCAAGCACGGGTTTTGTATAGAGCAAGCCTAGAATGTTGCAGTGCCATGGATTTGATTATGTAGCTAATGAGTGAGTGTGCTTTTGCTGAGAAATGACTCACTTGCTCTGCGAAGTTCAGAGACTTGGAGTAATGCACACCTAGGTCTCGAACTGTGAGGCTATTAACAAGCGGGGTGCCTTAAAGCACTAACGCCTTGGGCGGAACGATACATCGGTATGAGAGCCCGTTGCCTTTCGCCGGTGAGAACACCAGATTTCAAGGGATGCACCAAACATCCAGAGACCTAAAGTCGCTTTAAATCTGGGAAAGACCAGCTTGCATGTTTGGTGGGAGAACGGAGAACACTATTTTGATGTCATTGGCAAAAAGGTAGGACTTGCCATACTGCGTTATCTGGTAAGCGTCATTGATATATAGCAAGATTAACAGTGGGCCTAGTACGCTGCTTTGAAAAACGCTACATGTAACTGGTTTGGGGTTATGTCGACTCGTCCACCTTTACTGATGGCGTGCGAGATGGGAGATAACATTGGAACCATAGGAGCAGGCGGTCTGAGATTCCGTAGGATTCTAGCTTTACTAATAACTCCGCGTGTGTTGATCTGTCAAAAGCTTCTCTCATATCAAGGAAGATTATCACTAGTGCTTCTTTGGCGTCAATCTGTGCAGTAACATTGTTAAGAAACTCAACTTGGCAAGCCGGAAAAGGGTTGGACGATAAAAATCCGTGTTGTTGTCTGTTGCTAAGGTTGCGACTAAGTACAAAGTTCAGCAAGTTCTCCTTAACTATTCTTTTCCTCACTCTCGAGGTAATAGGCGTGCAGCTGATGGAACGGTAGTTTTCCACCTTTTGACGGCTACTTTGTTTATGTCTAGGAATGACTATGGAATGCTTCCACGTGTTTGGATACACACCGAATTTCATTGAGAGTGTAAGTAAGTTAAGAAGAATAACAGGAAGTTCCTGGCCGCCAAGTATCAGCAGTGCAGATGGGAGACCATCAGGGTACGGGTGTAGTGACAGCTTAAGTAATCTAATTACTCGGTTTATAGAATGCAGGTCGAAAGTAATAATGTTTAGCGGGTCGTGGGTAAGTTTAGGCACAGCAGTTGGCAAGACCAGGTTATTGTCAGTGAAGCACTCTCAGAACTGGTCATTGAGAAGCTCAGCTATGTCCTTCGGAGCGCTGATTACGGACTCATCAGAGAGTCTTAGATATGTGATGGGTGTTGCTGTACGATTGTTTCTATATTTCAATAGCTGAGTGGGGGACTTGGTTTGGTCGTTGCTGTTATAGGCAACACAAGCTTCAGTTAGCTTAAACATCACTCCGGAGTGCTGCCAGTTGTCTATGACTTTGTTCATGCGAACAAGGATATGGAAATCATGAATCTTATAGTATTGGTGACGCATTTTCGGAGCTTCATCAGCACCTTGTTTATATGGGATGAACGCTTTATCGGTTTTGACCTGTGGCTGTGCGCTAGCGGAGCGACCACGTCTATACAGTTGGTGATGTTGTTGTAGAGTTCATGAGTGGCCTTGTCCACATCAGTGGACAGGAAAAAGGTATCCCAATTAGCCGTTTGGACAAGGATAGAAAAGCTATCGCAGTTAATGCTTCTGAACATCCGCTATTCACTAGCTAGAATAGTTCAGCGATGGGGTGAGGTGGAGAGCGTAAATGATAGATGAACTACCTTGTGGTCGCTTCCTGGGATGTTGTCTTTTACGCTAGTAGCAGCATCAGAGATGCCAAGCGTAAAAATTAAGTCGAGTGTATTAGAGAGTTTCGTCGGAACATGTACGTGTTGAATCCAATTGTTCAAATATAGGGTGTCAACCAAGCCTCAGTATCTGAGAGTTCACGCTGGCCATTCCAAGAGAAATGTGGCATATTGAACTCACATCCACTCTCTTGTACCGTGGGGACATTGTGGGGTCGTCGTTGAAAAGGTGTACTAATGCATTAACATTAACATTAGAGGCAGATGAGGGGTTGTATATGCAACCAATAAAAAGGTCAAGTGTACTCCCACTGGTCTGGATCCAGATTGAATAATCTGGGTCTCCAATTAGTAACAACTCAAAGTCAGAGGCACCAAAGTCATCCCGTAAGTAAATAAGGCATCCACCTCTGCTTTGGTTGTTGCGTCCATTGCAGAACGTGGTGTACCCGGGGATATTTAGATAAATGTCATGGGTGCTTGAGGATTGCCAGGTTTCCGTGATCAGAACAATTCGTGGAGAGTAGTGAAAACAAATGAATCGATGTAGTGCCTTTTGTGGTTGCTTTATCGTGCACTGATGAGGAGCACCTTGCACGTTCGACTGCGTACGTTCTTAAAGAGGGTGAAGTCTGGGTCGTGTGTAGTATCCCTGCGTAGCAAAACGGTGGAGTCAGTAAAGAGTGAGCAGATGTTTCATGTGCAGCTAATACACATGTTGTATTTGTTACCTCACAGCAAACTGGGGAGATGCATTGAGGTGCCTGGCAGTATATGTTATTGTGAGCCCATAGGTTGTCCGCTAGCGAGTTGTTGGATGACAGCAAGATAAATTTTATAAATAAATAAATAAATAAATAAATAAAATGTTTATTCTCGACTAAGCGAGGCACGTATGCACAGACATGATCATGTTAAGAGTACAAACTGTGATCAATCAATGTACAATGGATCAATGGGATTGTCGCATAGGTTGATATATGTATGTATGTGTATGTGGGCGTGTTTAGCCGTGTTTATGGAATTCGTAAATATATTCCAGTCTTTTAGATCGTGCCTGAACGTGTGGCTAGTGTTAAATGGGTGCTTGATGGCTGTGGACTTGAAGCGGTCGTCCGGATAAGCAATGGGTGACTTTAGTTGGTAGCGAGTCACAACCGCCACGTCACAGTGTCGTTAAGCGGACATTTGTGACCTTTTATAGGGAGAACGCTTGCCAGGCGGAAACCCACCACGTCCTGGAACCCTGCCGCCGAAATATTTGCTGGAAGGGGTAAACCCAATCCACCCAGCTGGCACCACGAGGAGGTTGTTCGGCCAGCCAGCCAGAGTAACGGGCCTAACGGCTCATTCCTTTGCGCAGAAACTTTTATACTGCCACTTAGGGAGGTTGTTGTAGGGGAGCAGTACCATTGTCATAGGTGTGTGGGTCATGCTGTAGGTTATTGTCGGCTCCTTGCAGAGTTGTGTTGGTGGCGATAAGACGTAGATGGGTTAATTAAGTCACCAGGATGGACCGAGTGTGGATTGATGGAACATCGCAATAAGGGAAAAACCGGATCGTCAATGCACTTTGACCGCGAAAGCGGAGCAATAGGTGAGAGCTTTGACTGCGGGCTAACGTGGGTCATTTTCACTTTCGTAGGTGAAGAGGGGGCAGCGAGGAGTTCAGGAAGATATAGTTGCTTTTATTAAGTATACGCGTCGCACATGTGTGTTCATGGGATGGCAAACTTTGGTACTGCTGAATATTTGCCATCGACTTGCCAAGAGGAAACTTGCGTATTGCTGGAGCTACCCGAAGGGCTAAAAACGGCGGTTTGAAGAGGCTGTAATAAACATGTGTGATTTCGATGATAAAGTGGAGCAAGTGCCAGCTCTTGATGAACTGGGTGCGGTGGACCATACCCTTTAGTGTCCCTTTAAGAAGGGACGGTGGTAAAAGGGGCCGTGTCGATTACGGTTACGTTATGCAAATTCACGTTCTGTGTCTGTCCAGATTTATTGAAGCGGTTGTTTATAGTGGGGTCCTCAGCTTTGGTGCTCCTTGTTTCATGGTGAGTACCGTAAGAACTAAGTCCAGGGAAAGACGGTAGTGAGCCTCGTGCGTTGGGCGATTGTTGGTGGGTCAGGGCGCGTGCTGTCAACTTGGGAGCTTCAAATAGGTAATGGTTATCTTGTGGCTGGCGTAGCCTAGCAGTGATCAGAAATCCCATCGACGACCGATATCTTGGGGAAGATGTTTTCAGTTAGCTGCTGTCTCGCCTGATTCCAAGCGTTGGCGTGTACCATCCGGTACTCAGGTTCTTTCTTGTTAACGTTTTTGCGAAACTGGCTTATGTGGGTCCTGCGGATATTTGTTGTGTTCGTTGTAGGTGTGGGAAGCAGAAAACTTTAGCTGCGTTACATGGTATCTGTGGATTTACGCAAGATGCACGCACATTGTTGCGTTCCCTCCTGATAATGGGAGTAGCGGGCAAAGCGATAGATAGGATTGCTGGTTCAGCATCAGAATCACACATGGCAAAGTTACAGCTTGATAACGCTTCGAATGTTTCACTTTCTGCAGTAGCTGCTGTATCTCGTTCTGAGCCAGATTTGAGTGTATCACTTTGGAGGACACCCTGTCGTTGTTGTTGTGGTTGTGCTGAATCTAAATAAGCAGCACACAGTGGTGCACATCATGTGACCTGCGATGCATCTTTTGTTTCAGTTCGGGCTTTTATGTTGGATGGGGATGTAGAGGTACGCGCCACCGACATTTGTAGGGGCTCATGTCCTCTGCTGTGTAGAGCACCGAAGTTAGCCTGTTGTTTAAGGAGAAAGCTGGGGGTCATGAAGAGCGTTGCAAACGCAGGACCTACAAATCTAAGCATAAGAGGACATGTACGGACGGGAATGTTTCTTAATCGTTTAGCTGTTAAGCAATCTAGAGGCAATCTGCAGACGTTAAGAAGCTTATGTAGCAAATTTTGAAGTGGAAACCAGCCTGGGACCTTGAATAGTATGGCATTATTAGCGCGAGGAAAGCGCACTTTGGCCACTTGGGCAATAACGTTCAGGAGCATGCTAGCTTGGTTTAGGTCTGATGAATTTTCAGGCTTTTGTATGCCAGGCAGTTGCACTGAGAGCAGTACAACCTCCAAGATACAATTGATGTTCATAATGTTACAATTTAACGAATTCACTTGCTTTGCAGGTGCGTGAATTTTTAGCATCGCTTCAGTGGAAGGGTCATCCAGCATGTCCTTGCATTCCTGAGAAGGGATGCTAGCATCTATGTCAGGTATTGGTAGGAGTTACAACCTCATTATCACCAATCCCTGAGCTGGAAATATTGGCCACCACGATGGTGTCAATTTTGTTCAGGAGTTGGACATGGCGCACGCCAGCTAAAGCCGGGTTGACTTTAACAGTGGATAATATAGTCGATTTCACTCTTTGTTTGTTGCGCCTCATACCTGCAAGGCGCCTAGCTGCTATTATACAGAATAATGAAGCACAGTAACACAACACTGCAAAAAACGACTTGGAAGGTCGAAGGAAAAATACGATGTATGGTTAGAAGATGACAGTGTTATAAAATTAAATATCACAAACGGTATGATAAGGTTAATGGGAGCGCTTTGGCAACACTGAATGGCCAACCAAAAATATTCAGCTTATACAAAGTTACCGCCTAAGCCGCATGACGACTGAATTAATATTCACCTAAGGTTACACTAATAGGCAAATGCGAACATAAGGTAAAGAACAGAGGCATATCAAGAGAGGCAAGGTGCGCATAGTAATGGAAGTTATAGTCAAAAAACTATTAGCTATGGTCCGAGTGCCACTAGTAATCAGGAGCGAGGTCGGAGCGGGAACGAGAATACGCCTGAGAATAACTTGGTTCGGCGCAATAAGTGTAATCCGTAGGAATAAAAATGGAGCGCAATAACAGAGAAGGCCATGGATAAGAGGAAAATAAAAGGAACGGGGGTCTAGACGTAAGTGGGTGAGAGCGACTTCGCTATCAGACCCTGGTCGGAAATGGCACGGACATCTAGGCGTGGTAAGAAAGCAGAATACCTTTCAGGTAAGAATAGTGCTGTCGGCGCACTGAGATTATTTAGTACAACGATGGTAGTGAGTGAAGGGTCAGCGGAAATAAACAGGTTAAATATCAAGGAGGCTATATTATACAGGAGTGATGAGGTCCAGTAAGCCTCTCGAAGTGAAGGAGACCAAGCAGCCGATACTTGAACCGTCGTGTATTGAGGTTGAGTCGTACAGCTAAAATGAAAAGTGAATAAATAAATCAGTAGTAAATAGTAGGAACGAGAGGAAAGAGACACTTTTGTCATTGGACAAGCAAGTTCAGCAGATACTTGAGGTAATAAACGCAGCATTTAGTCTGCAGAATCTAGTCCCTTATGATCCCGGGGGACGGAAGATGTCACAAAGAAACAGAGTAGTCAGATGAGGCTAGGTTAAAGAAGAACACTGAGATATGGCTGCGCGCTTGAAGAATTGAAAGCAAAAAGCCCAGCAAGGAGAGGACAGTCAGGATGAAAAAGGTTTACTGCTGAAGTGTGGAGAAGCCAACGACGTTCTCGTGCGAAGGAGTATGAATCCTTTAGTGCTGAACAATAGCAGGCAATATCCCAGTAGCCTGAGAAAAATCGGTGAGCAGGAGACCGATCAGGCGAGACTGGATTAGTCGACACATTGAGATTAAGTCGTACAGTTAATATGGGAAGACAAATAAAGAGTTAGCAGAGCTGGACAGGTTGGGGATGGAAGAGGCTATATGTATATAAGGTATGCCACTGCGAGGAATGCAGGCTCCCATTTTGAGAAGTTGTGTGTGGGTTATGCAGAGCCTAAAACGTTTACATTTTGTTAGCCTAGAAGCACTCAGCAGGAGAAGAAAGCAGGGCACTGAGAGCTCGCTTTCCGGTTGAGGAACAAGTAAAGGCAGAGAGCGCGATAAAGAGAGGACAGGTTCGAGGTAGAAAAGGATTAGAGGTCAAAAATGGTAAAGTTAACATGGATCTCCAAGTAATGGGGACAGAGCATTTGATCTTCCAAACAATGGCTGGCAACATTACAAGAGCCGGAGAGAAAGAGATCCATCACACGAGACTAGGTTAGTCAGCGCATTTAGATTGAGTCGCACAGTTAATTAGCGAAGATAAATGGAGTCCGTAGGATTGGATAGGTCAGAGCTTGAAGTGGACATATTAACATAGGGTGAACAAGTCCAACAAACTGTTGAGATGAGAGAGACATAGCGTTTGGTCTACAGAGCTTAGACAGTTAAAATTCCGGTTTTCTGGAAGTAGTCACGGAAGCAGACTGGTCAGATACGACTGGGCTAGGGCAGGGCACTCAGATTCGCTTGTCAGATTGACGAAGGATCGAAAACGGAGATCTCAGCAAGGAAATGCCAGGATTGGGATGGAAAAGGTGTACTGTTATGGCAAGAAGAAACCAACGAGGCTTTTGTGTGAAGGCTTATCGAGCGTTAAGTCTTCCCATCAATGGCCGGTAATGTCACATTAATCTGAGAAAATTCGGTGAGCAGCAACCGATCAGTCACGACTGGATTAGTCGACGCAGTGACATTGAGTTATACAGCTAATTTTGGGGGACAAATGGAGTGGGTCAAGAGATTGACAGGTTAGAGATGGAAGTGTCTATATTACTAAAGAGTGACCAAGTCCAGCAGGCTGTCAACCTGAGAGAGCGTTAGCTCTGAGTCTACAGTGTGTAGACTGTGTATAACTTGATAGTTTGAAAATCACACAGAAAATCATACAGGTCAACTAAGGCTAGGTTAGGGCAGAGCACTGAGAGTTGGTTGTCCGAATGAAGAAGGATTGAAAGCAGAGCGTTCAGTCTTCAGTACAATGGCCTGTAATGTCAGAGTGGTCGCTGAGCGGGAGACCGATCAAACAGAACTGGATTATTCGGCACACTGAGGTTGGGTCGTACAGTTAATGTTGGAAGAGAGATGGTGTGGGTCAGGAACTAGACGAATTAGAGAGGAAAGTAGGCACGTTATTATAGGGTGAAGCCGTCCAGCGGGCTGCAAAGGCGAGGTAGACATGGCTTTGATTCTACAGATCCAAGACCGCTTATATCTCGGTAGTCTCGAAGAAGTCAAGGAAAAGCAGGTTAGACTAGGGCACGGCACTGTGAGCTGGCTCTCTGGCTGAGGGAAAAATAAAGACAATGCGCGATAAGGGAAGGACAGAGTCGAGCTAGAAAAGGTTTATAGACAAGAGATGGGAACGTCAACGTCAATCTACGGGTAATAAATAAATAAAGCAATATTTTATTATCGATTACGTGAGACACGCCCATGAAGGCATGGTTAAGTATGCGCAACTGTACAGACATTTTATGGTAACTGTAAGAGTGACAGTAGCAAATTGTTCGTATAAATAAATAAACAAATATTTTATTCTCAACTTCATAGAGACATCAAATCAGGCGTGGTCAAGGTTTAAAAGCAGTTGTGTAACACGACGATACTTCGGGTTCCATCGTGTGTAGTTGAAACGATCAAGGCACTATGAGTGCAGTTAAACGGTGCATGTAGACGAAGAGTAACATATTCCTCCATGTGTGGGAAGAGAAGAAGTATGAGTCTAGTCGACTTGTCAGTTCGTAGTTGGGGGCAGTGACTTTGTTCAGTGGCGAATGACATCTGCCAAGTCGCAGTATTGTTAAGCAGACATTTGTAGCTTTTATAGGGAGAACTCTTCCCAGCTAAAATCCCACCACGTTCTGCAACGCTGCCGTAAGGAATGTTGAACATTAATGTATGAATAGAAAAGCAGTTTGACTACTGATTTCATATTCGGTTATTCGCAGACAAATGGCTCCTAATTTCCCTTGTTAGTTGGACAGGTCATTTAATCGGGGTCGCCATAATTGTTAAGGCCGGCTGAGGAGGGGAACATCGCGAACAGTCGTCTTGTTGTGTGTCCAGGTGAGCAGAAGTGCAAATTTTTTGCTTCCTGGAATTTTTAGATGCATAATGTATGGGAGTATGAAGAAGTGTCTAGTTCACCATACTAGACAAGAGTTGTGGTGCTTGGAGTTGGGCCTTTTTGGTGTTCAACCATGCTCCATGCAAGTTCTTGTCGGGGGTTACGTCCGCCTTGGGCGAAAATTGTTCCTCAGTCCAATCCCAGATCTCCCAGAAGTTCCGGGCCTCGGAGAAAAGGGAAAGTGAGGGACAACCGAGAGAAGACCACAAGAACAGGCATAGAGTTAAATATTGTTATAGTCTTATAAATAAATAAATAAATAAATATTTTATTCTCGACAAAGCGAGGCACGCCTTTTGGAAATGATCAGCATATATGCAACATTGTACACGATAGTGTTGGGCGGAACCTGGGATACTAGTCGGTAAGCAATGACACGTAAGAAGTGTCAAATACGACAGTAAAGAAGTCGGAGGAGACTGAACCCAACGTGTATTGTGCAGGCTACAAGAATAGGAAGCGAATCCGACAGAGCGAGAAACGTGCAGTGAGGTACTCACCAAAACGGTTTGTGGCAACGGATGTGCAGTCAGTTAAACAAATGGACGTTTCGAAGGTTAAAACAACCCTAAAATCCAATGTTACAAGGTACTGAAAGAGCATGTTTTCTGTTGCACTACAATAGCAGGATTAGAAGCGCCGAGAGCGGCAGTAGTACGCATTGAGTCAGTAGTGTGCGCCCATATGTCCCAAAGGTTGCACGACGTCTATGTTCACAGAATGCGAGATGTAGGGCTAAGTAATCAGATCACAAATGTGGAGTATGTTGATAAAAACTAGTCCGATGAGGTTGCGTACACACTGTGGGTCAAGTGAGTGAAGCATGAGGAAAGAGCTGCGGGTATATTTAAGGATAGTGGCATGTAACTAATCAACTAGGTAGGCGTGTTCGTACGGGGGCAGATTTATGCACAGAATTTGTAAATGTGGTATCGGTCAACTTTCCAACGTGAGATTGAGGCGGTGACTTTATTGAGTGGCGAGTCACATCCGCCACGTCGCAGTGTTGTTAAACAGACTTTTTTGGCTTTTTGTAAGGAAAACGCTTGCCAGACGAAGACCCACCAAGTCCTGGAACACTGCCGACTAGTGATATGACATTGACAAGATTGCATCTGACCGATTACCCTCGCGGACATTCGCAGTCATCTTTCACAAGTTTGTTTCCCATCTGAACTGAACTGGTTTTGTGGTCTCCTTCGGAGTCGACCGCAAGTAATTGGAGCTCTCCAAGTCGGATGACTCAGGTGACTTGTATTGCTTTGATTCATTTTATGGGTTCTTTTAGCTTGTCAGGATTGCGAAGTGCAGGTGATTTCATAGTGCTGTGTTGCTGCCGTGTCTAGGTGAGCTTCGTAGGTATGTCCTCATGTGTACCGTGCCCTTAAACTTATTTTTTAGAACAAGGGAGAAAATAAAAACGTACCGAGCAAACTACCAAAAAAGGGAATAGGACTATTTTAATGTATAAATATAAAATTTTTGGTAACGTTATGCTGGGTACAAGCAGTGGAAGGACCGAATATGCTATACATCATATCCGTGGTTTTACCTGCGAACGCGAGACCCGATATTTGCCGAATGTGAGAGACAAATGCTGTCCGAAGTGACCCAACATACACAAAAGTCGTTCTGTTTGGAACCCGGGAGTATCGGGTGTTGTTAACCGGGAAATAAGTTAAAGGAGTCAGAAGAGCATAGTACGTGGTTTAATATGCGCTTAAGGTATAGGTGGAGTGATCGGTTGACAGTGGTAGGGCTTATCATTCTAAAATGTATGAGAGCCAGTGGAATTGCTACGCCGGGTTCAAGATTCATGCAAATATTGATGAAACGCGTTCAGTAATCGGATGCTAGCAAAGCAGCTGAGTGAAGGAGTGGGACGGAGTATCAAAGTTATGACGAGAATGGGATTTATATACTACAGCTGTAGCGAGAATACGGTTGCAAGTTTGCTCTGAGGGACTTGGAATAGTGGAAAAAGACAAGGACTTCGACAGTGCGGGCTAGATTTGCAACCGCACTGTCGCTACAGTTGTAGTACTTAAATACCATTCTCGTCACAAATTTGACACGCAATCTCACCCCTACACCCAGCTGTCTAGTATCCGAATGCTGATCATGTTGCGTTATTATTTTCATGGCCTCAAACCCGGCGTAATAATTTCACCGGCTCTCGTAAATGTTCAAATGATAAGCTCTAGCACTGTCAACAGATCGCTCAACTTATATCTTACGCGCTTATTAAACCACTCACTATGATTTGATTCCCCCAACTCATTTACCGGTTAAAAGCGCCTGATACTCACGGTTCTTAAACAGGGCAACTTTTGCGTACGCCAGGCCACTTCGGCCAGCATCTTCCTCTCACATTCAGCAAATATCAGGTCTCGTGCTACAACGCAAAACTACGGATACGGACATGATGTACAACATATACGGTCACTCCATTGCTTTCAGCCAGCACATCTTTACCATAATTTTATATTTATAAATAACATAGCCCTGTTCAATTTTGTTGGCAGTTCGCTCGGTCCGTTTTTCTTCTCACCCTTGTTCTACAGGATAACATTACCTGCACCGAACACCGCTGAAGACGTACCTGCAACGCTCCCATGGGCATGAATTAAATAAAGAACAAAGCAAAAACCCGCACTTCATAATCATGACACACTAAAGAACCTAGGAAACTGCTCAATTCAATACAAGTCACCTGAGTCGTCCGACTTCAACAGCCGCAACTACTGGTAATGGACTCCGAAGGCGACTACACAGCCATGGGAAACAAATTGCCGTTGCGTGACTGCGAATACCTGCGAGAATAATCGGTCAGATACAATCTTGCCAATGTTATATCACCAGCCGGCAGTGTTCCAGGATGTGGTGGGTCTTCGTCTAGCAAGCGTTTTTCTTACGAAAAGACACACATGTCTATTTGAAAAGCACAATTAGAAGACGAAGCTCGGCAGATGCATGCATTTCGTATCGTCTCATCAGTGCCGATAACGATAACCGGTAATTTTATATAAGAGTTTGTGGGTACAGACATACATACAAACAAAGGCGAGAAAAAAAGGGGTGTCTTTGTTCTACAACCAGGGCAGCCTGAGGCTGACCGATAATTGTTTCTGAACACAAAGCGCTGGCTTAATCCGATTAATGGCAATAGCCTCGGCAAACCGGAGGAGACGGGAATTAGTATGGCGAAGCAGGATTCGAAACGACTTGTTGACCTCAATTCGGTGACCCGATGTCAATAAGTGCCTGCCGATCGAAGATGCTGGCGGCCTGCGTACACATGTAATCTGAGTTGGGCTTGCTTGCTGACTAAGTCCACACTGAACCCATTTTGGTACATGCTCCTTAATTCGGGAACTCAGTGTTCTATTGGTTCTGCCTATGTAACTTTCCCCGCAGTTACATACAAATTGATATACACAATGGGAGTTGGCGCCAATAGGCTGAGGTTCCTTCAGTGGAGGCAACGGTAGGTTATGAGTTCGGTCGAGGATTACAACTTCGGCAGCGCAGAAAGTGCTCTTTGTGGCGGAAATCAGACGTCTCCTGGTCCTCAAAGAAGCAATGTCACCCTTAAAAGGCAGCTCCAAGAATACCTTTTTCTTAGGCACGGTAGGTATAGCACTTTTCATTTCACGAATTTCACTGTGCTTCTGGATGAACTTTCGAGGGTAGCCATTGGCAATTAACGTGTTGGTAATTAATTCTAGTTCATCGGATAGACAATCACTCGAACATATTCGTCTGGCGCGACTAAACAGGGTCCTTACAAGCGTTCGCTTGTGCCGCATTGGCGTAAAGCTGCTGAAATGCAGATACTGTCCCGACCATGTTGTTTTTCGATAGACAGACCGTTTTACCAGTCCGTCCTCCCTGCGGCTGATAAGAACATCCAGATATGGAAGACAGTTCTGTTGTTCGATTTCACAGGAAACCCTCAAATTGGCATGCGCAGAGTTAAAACGTGCCACTAGCTGTGCGATTTGAATTTCTGTCGAACTGAATACCAGGATGTCGTCAACGTAACGTTTGTAATAGGGTAACTGCGCTATTTCTTCGGATAGGCTTCGTTCTATCATTATCATAAAGAAATCCGCTAGTATGGGGCCCAGTGGGCTGCCCATGGCTACCCCATCAATTTGGCGATACGGTATGTTACGGAAGTGGAAATCGACAATCTCTGTGCAGAGAAGTAATGATTCTCTTAAGAATTCAACAGGAATCGGCAACGGACATTCGGAACTTTCTGCTAATTCGCAGATATAGTCATCAGTCTGGTGTAGCGGCACGTTAGTAAACAAAGATTCCACATCTAAGGAACACATCACCTTATCGGACAAGTTCATTTTATCGAGGTCTTCGACAAGCTCGAAGGAATCTTTGAGGCCATGTAGATTAAACTGAGCTTTTAGCGGAGAAAGCACATTAACCAACCAGCGAGCTAATTTATGTTGGGGTGCGTTTGTCATCGAGAGGATCGGTCTGAGCGGCACTCCGCTCTTGTGCAATTTTGGAAGCCCATATAGCTGTGGCGTGGTTGATCCATTTGGCTTTAAACTGTTATAAGTAGCGCTGTCGATTACGTGATACTGATGAAGCATTTCTAAGTGGCGAATGATTCGGGATTCGAACGCAGTCACATCCCCTGCCTTCTCCAGTCGTTTGAATTTGTTGGTGTCACTGAGTATGATACTCATCTTTTCGATGTATTCAACTTTGTTCATGACTACAACGCCTGAGCCCTTATCTGGCTTCATTACAACGACATCCTTATCGCGTAATTCGCGTAATGCTCGTAGGTGTCTGTTCGTAAGCGCGCACTTTTCTTTTATCGGCGCATTTTTTACTTCATAAGCAACATCGGTCAGTTTGTTTCTAAACCATATAAACTTATCGGTACTAGTTGGTTGAAGGTCCTTCAATTGATCAAAAAAGTTCTCAAACTGAGCCTCAATGAACAATCCTATCAATCGTCTAGGAGGCACTCTGTAATCTAGCCCGAAAGACAATGCTTCTAACTGTAGTGCATCAAGTTTCACATTTGACAAATTCACCACATACTTATGGGGTCCCGAGTACATGGCTCCTCATCTTGGTTGTAAAACGGTCTGGTAAAACGGTAAAACGGTAAAAACGGTAAAACGGTCTGTCTATCGAAAAACAACATGGTCGGGACAGTATCTGCATTTCAGCAGCTTTACGCAAGTGCGGCACAAGCGAACGCTTGTAAGGACCCTGTTTAGTCGCGCCAAACGAATATGTTCGAGTGATTGTCTATCCGATGAACTAGAATTAATTACCAACACGTTAATTGCCAATGGCTACCCTCGAAAGTTCATCCAGAAGCACAGTGAAATTCGTGAACTGAAAAGTGCTATACCTACCGTGCCTAAGAAAAAGGTATTCTTGGAGCTGCCTTTTAAGGGTGACATTGCTTCTTTGAGGACCAGGAGACGTCTGATTTCCGCCACAAAGAGCACTTTCTGCGCTGCCGAAGTTGTAATCCTCGACCGAACTCATAACCTACCGTTGCCTCCACTGAAGGAACCTCAGCCTATTGGCGCCAACTCCCATTGTGTATATCAATTTGTATGTAACTGCGGGGAAAGTTACATAGGCAGAACCAATAGAACACTGAGTTCCCGAATTAAGGAGCATGTACCAAAATGGGTTCAGTGCGGACTTAGTCAGCAAGCAAGCCCAACTCAGATTACATGTGTACGCAGGCCGCCAGCATCTTCGATCGGCAGGCACTTATTGACATCGGGTCACCGAATTGAGGTCAACAAGTCGTTTCGAATCCTGCTTCGCCATACTAATTCCCGTCTCCTCCGGTTTGCCGAGGCTATTGCCATTAATCGGATTAAGCCAGCGCTTTGTGTTCAGAAACAATTATCGGTCAGCCTCAGGCTGCCCTGGTTGTAGAACAAAGACACCATTTTTTTCTCGCCTTTGTTTGTATGTATGTCTGTACCCACAAACTCTTATATAAAATTACCGGTTATCGTTATCGGCACTGATGAGACGATACGAAATGCATGCATCTGCCGAGCTTCGTCTTCTAATTGTGCTTTTCAAGTTACTAAAGGGAACTAACTGTTTTAAATGTCTATTTAACAACACTGCGACGTGGCGGATGTGACTAGCCACCCAATAAAGTCACCGCCCCTAACACATTGGCAATTTGACCGACACCACACTTACAGGTTCTGGGCATATAGCGGCTCTCGCACGGACAAGCCTAGATATCTGATTAGTGTCATGCCACTATTCTTAAGTATTTTTCACCCGTTTTCGCATACTTCACTCACTGACCTACATTGCTTACGGGACCTCATCGGTCTAGTTCCTCATCAACATACCGTATAAGTGATCTGAATACTATCTTTCGCATTCAGTGTGCATAGACTACGTACAACCTTTGGGCTCTATGGGCCCACACTACTGTCTCCAACTGTACTACTCCCACTGTTGGTGCTGCTTATTCTGCCATCCTGTACAATAATGCAATATGCTGATCATGCCCAAAAGGCGTGTCTCGCTTTGTCGAGCATAAAATATTTATTTATTTATTTATTTATTAAGCCATCTATCCGGCATGATAGGGCGATATTAAATAAATAAATAAACAAATGTTTTATTTTTGACTGTGCAAGGCAAGCTCATGGAGGAATGATCAGATATGTAAAACGGTACGAACATTTTAATGCACTTGTAAAAGTGACGTAGAAAATTGTTCATATATCCATGATTGGAACTGTACAATGTTGAAAATGCGAAACAATAAGTTGGCTGTCATGAGATACGGGACCTCAGCTAAAAGAGATTGAGAATCCTGAATGATCCATTGAAAAGTAATGGAAGAGCCCGCACACAAGGAAGGCAAAAGTCAACGGATCGTATGATGTAAAACGACAACAGTATATGCAGATGTAGAAGTCCCAGTGTAACGATCCTATGTAGAATTGTAACGCTAGTTGACCTGCCAGTGTAAAGTTATGGGCTGTGACTTTATTCGGTGGCCAGTCACATCCGCCACGTCGCAGTGTTGTTAAACAGACATTTGTGGCTTTTCGTAGGGAAAACGCTTGCCAGACGAAGACACACCACGTCCTGGGACACTGCCGGCTGTTGATATACATTGGAAAGATGGTATCTGACCGATTACCCTCGCAGGTATTCGCAGTCACGCGACGGCAATTTGTTTCCTATGGCTGTGTAGTCGCCTTCGGAGTCCATTACCAGTAGTTGCGGCTGTTGAAGTCGGACGACTCAGGTGACTTGTATTGAATTGATCAGTTTCCTAGGTTCTTTAGTGTGTCATGATTATGAAGTGCGGGTTTTTGCTTTGTTCTTTATTTAATTCATGCCTATGGGAGCGTCGCAGGTACGTCTTCAGCGGTGTTCGGTGCAGGTAATGTTATCCTGTAGAACAAGGGTGAGAAGAAAAACGGACCGAGCGAACTGCCAACAAAATTGAACAGGACTATGTTATTGTATAAATATAAAATTTATGGTAAAGTTGTGTTGGCTGAAACCAATGGAGTGACCGATGAGCTGATGCTAGTGTTACCTATACCTCCAAAAAATAGTTGCGATATGAGCGAAGAGAGACGCCAAACAAGAGAGGAAGACGTTAATGTGAGCTGAGATGCATGATAGTGGAGCCGAGAGGCAAATGTCAATCAGAGACCGTAAATTCGGACTTCGGTAGGCGTTACCAAGCATAGAGATAATGATTCAGACAAAGAAGAGTGTCATAAGGTTGTAACTTATACCAATGAGCACTTGAGTCGATGGCAGACGGTGCTCAAAATAAGAGAGGCCTTGGCTTGAAACCTATGGGCATTTGGAGCCTCAGAGGACTGACTTGGCCAAAAGGTTTTGGAATGAGACGCACAGAAGGAACGGTAAACAAAGAGACCTGGGATGTTGCGCTGACGCTAGTGATAACTATACCGCCATTGGACTGTTGCGATATAGACCAGAAGAGAGGCAAAACACGAGAGGGGACGTAATTGTGCGCTGAGAAGCATGAGAATGGAGCCGAGAAGAAAACCTCGACCAGGGACCTGAGATTGCAATTTCCGTAGAACGACCAAGCATGCAGAAAATGTGTCAAATGGATGCGAGCACATAAGGCAGTTAATTATACCAGTAAGAAAATTAATAGGTGGCAGCCGATCCTCAAAAGAAGAGAGGCCTTGGTTTGATGCCTATGGGCATTTGGGGACAGAGAGGCTGGAGTAGTCGAAGAGGTTTAGAACTGAGTACCACAGTAGCAAAGGGAATCAAAAGAAGCTTAAGAATTTGCGCTGACGCTGGTGATAACTATATCGCCATTAAACCGAAGCGATATGGACCAAAAGAAAGGCCAAACAAGAGAGGGGAAGGTAATTGTGAGCTGAGATTCATGTTGGTGGAGCCGAGAGACAAAAGTCAATCAGAGACCTGAAATTGCAATTTTGCAGGCGACCAAGCATGCAGGTAATGAACCAGCAACATGAGGCTGTTTCTTATGCCAATGAGAACTGTAATCGATGCTCAAAGGAAGAGAAGCCATTGTTTAAGACCTATAGACATTTGGAGCCGGAGGCCGGTGCGGTCCAGGAGGTTTAAGAGTGCGTGGCGCAGTAGGAAAGAGGATCAAATGTAGCCTAGTATGTTGTGCTGACGCTGTGGGAACCTAAACCACCATTGAACCGATGCGATATGGATCAGAAAAGAGGCCAAACAAGAGAGTGGGACATAATTGTGATCTGAGAAGCATGAGAGTGGAGCCGAGATGAAAAATTCAACTAGGGACCTGAAATGTCAATTTCAACAGAAGTGTGGGCAACAGCCCCAAAAGATGCTGTGTGACACTCTAAGGTGGACATCCACCGTGGAACGTGTGCTCAGGCGAATTGTGCCAACTATCCGTCACCTGTGAACCTTAGTGAACCTTAGTGGCTGGCTAGCCGAACAACCTCCTCGTAATGCCAGCTGGGTGGTTCGGGTAAATCCCGTTCCTGCAAATGGTTCGGCGGCAGTGTTCCAGGATGTGGTGGGATTTCGCCTGGCCAGCGTTCTCCCTATAAAAAGCCTTAAGTATCCGTTTAAAAACACTGTGACGTGGCGGATGTGACTCGCCACTAAATAAAGTCACTGCCTCTTTCCTTTTCCGGAGGATCATTCACACATCACGGACGTCGTCTGATTCAAACCTTTCCATTGATTCCCTTTTTGATGGCAAACACAACAAACAAAAACACGCGCAGTCACACTTAGCTACTCACACAACATGTTCCCTTCCAACTAAACAGTTAAACATAGTTTTACATCTCAACACCCATAACTTCCCATGCTTTTGGTCAAAATGTACTAATTTGTGCAATTGCTGATGATACATGTCTGCAATAACATGATCACGCGCTTGATAGTGTGCCTCACATTGACGAGAATAAACCATTTATTTATTTATTCATCGAATAATTCAACAGGCAACAAATGTGTGTTAAGCACGCAGTCCCAGACTGGAGTAAAAGAGTGGCTCTTAGCTAGCTCCGGATATGCGCAGGGATGGTTGGAGCCTACGAGGAATGGCTCCTGCTGAACAGAGGTGGAAGAGGTAATACTAAGAACTGATAATGGTACTAAGAGAGAGCGAGTATCGACGGCTAGCAATGGCATTGGTGTGAAGCCATCTAGTGGATGCCTAAAGTGTCCCAGGATAGGTCAACAGACAGCAAATGTATATAACGCAGACAGTCCCAAAGGATGAAAGTTGGAGATAATACAGAGTGGCTTTTAGCAAGCTCTGGATATGCGCAGAGATGATTGGAACCTACGACCGCTAGTTGCTACTAAATGGGGCAGAGCGTAAGGTCTTCCGAACAATAGCAACTCACGCCACAATAGTCGGAGGGAGTGAGACAGATCAGGCGAGACTGGGTTAGTCGGTGCATTGGGATTGAGTCGTATAGTTCATTTGGGAAGACAAGTGGGGTGAGCCAGTTGGAGTGGACAGGTTACAAATGGAAGTAGCTTTGGCAACATAAAGTGAACAAGTCCAGCAGGCTGTCTAGGTGGGGGTGACACTGCCTAAAATCTACCGAGCCTAGACAGTTAACCTCTAGGTAGCCTGGCAATGAGGCTGGACCTTACCGTGGTGCGATGGTTTGTGTGCCTCAGTGATCCATTGAGCTATACTGGATGGTGCTTTTGCACCTTCAGTGCCACTCATACCAGATTGGTCAATGGTTAGAGGCCAGACAAATTCAGCCTTCTGGTCCTCTAGGTTGGGGGTTGGAATGAGGGTGGCACCTTATTCCTTAAAAGGGACTCCTTGTAGCCCAACGCTAAACCCGCTGCCTTGCAGACAGGCTTTTGAACCAAATGCTTTGGTTGAGAACCCTAATCGTTCTTCTGTCTAGGCCTGGGCAACCTGACAGTATCATTCCAAAGCAATACTATGAATCTCACTTCAAACAACTTTCTGATGCTCTGGCCACCGCAGAGGATAATCATCCGTGTACTATCTGCTGCATCGGGCAGTGTGGATAAGGGTTTAGATGCTACTGCTCAAGCCTTCCCATCTTCTTATTCCCCTTCTTGCGCTGCTTCACCCTTATAGTCCCGTGCCAGCTTCACTTTTATCCCCCCTACTTTTATCCCCCCGTTTCTCGGCTTTCCCCCACCATGCTTCAATAGTCGCTTGTCTTTTAGTTTCAACTCACAAGTGTACGCGGAGCGTCATTCATGCACTGTCAACAGGCACATGTCCAAGCAGGCGGCCCATTCCAGTTCATCGGCTTCCATTTGGAGCCCTCGATCCTCCTTCAGACTGGCATGCTTCTACGTTCGCACGTTGCTTTAGCTCGGTCAACAGACAGCACTTGCCCTAACATTAGAGACTCTCTCGATCGGTATCTGCTGCTTATCGGAGACCCGCCTGTAAGACTCCAGTTCTGTACTCACTCTGCGATCCCATTCAGGTACCACTAGCAGCACTTTCTCATTGCGCCTATCTGGTGACGGTGCAGCTTCGAGCACCGGCGAGGCCGGTGTTGGTATTGCGCTGAGTCGCCGAGCCGAAGCTGCTCGGATTGATTGGATTTTAATCAGTAGCCGGATGTGTGTGGTCCGATTAACTGGCTCGTTCGAAGCTTCGAAGTCGCATGAGACTAACAGGTGTTTATTCGTTATCGCTGCCTATGCACCGACAAACTGTAGCGATGACTCGGTAAAAGACGACTTCTTTCTTCAATCGAACGAGCTGCTTAGCCACAGAAAAAGCTCGGACACTGTAGTGCGGTCTGAAGATCTGAACTCTCGTTAAAAAGTTATCCACAGATAAACTGCATCTAGGCGGCCAACATGGTATAGGCTCCCGTAATGATAACGGTGAACGGTTACTTCATTTGTGTGAGGATGCTCGCTTATTTCCTGCTAGCACTAATTTCAGACACAGCACCCGCCGGAGGGTGACTTGGCGCCCACCAGCCTCGAATCAGCTATGGACACAAATTGATCACATTGCGATAAGTTACCGCTGGAGAGGCTGCGCCCATAACGGTTGCTTGATTTGGAGCACAGGTTTTGACACCGATCTTGCACTTGTATGTGCTGGCCTGAGGATGCGCTTTGGCGGACGCCCGCGACGACGTTGTGAGTGCATTGACACCAGCCAACTGGCGAAGCCAGCCGTTCTGCATGCCTATAAAAGTACGCTGTCATGCAAGTTGGATAAACGAGCACTGGATGCAACTGAAGCCCACTGGTCTCATATTCACCAGGCCTTACCAGCAGCAGGCAACTCCTCATGTGATATGTCTAATCGCCAGCATGGACGTTGTGTTTCTTCGCAGTCTCTGGAACTTATACTTTTACTAAATTTTCCCATGCTTATTTCTTCATTATTGGTGACAGGCTCCTGTAGCTCGCTGATGTTAGTGACAGAGCCTCATGAATATAGAAAATCGGCTCTAAGGGATAAATCTTGTGATGTTTAGCTAAGTAATTTGTGTATTTTGCAGGCCGAAATCTGTCAGCGGATCTGAAAGATCCACTGGATTACTCAGGTAGACCTGGCTCATGCGGCCATGTTATAAGCTTTAGAAAAGCTTAGAGGCTTAAAAAATGCTAAACTCTATTTTACTGGTTGTTTATGTGGCTCAGTATCCCCTGAAAACGGTATGCTGTGGCCTTCTAACCGTGAGTGCATTACAGGCTCCCCTGAATTCCCATGTAGATATAATATTCCTTGCTGGATTTCTAGCGTCTTTGAGCCAAATCATCCCTTATTTGCATATGTTAATCATGTATGCCTGCAAAGTTTACTTTTCGGCCACCTGCGCAGCCCGTAGTTGTCGCGGGGTATTACGGGCTAATTAGAGCATTTCAGGATAGCCATGCCCATCTAGATCATACGCCGCTTCCCTACTTTTTATGTTTTCTTTTCTTTTATCTGCTATCTGCTTGCAAAGCAGAAAGCCATTTTTAGCGAAAAATAAAAACAACCTTATTCGTAGACCATCATTTAATTGCGAATAACTCGCAAAATACTGCACGTATTGTGTTGCTTTTACGTTCAACGTATTCAGGCGCTAAAGCTGGTCCAGAACAGTGTAATTTTGTGCTACTTTAAGCGGTATTCTAACTGTAGAAAGGCTTTTGCTCTTATCTGGGAATAACTCGGGTTGAAATTTCGCGCCGGAGAGCAATATCAGCGTAAGAAAAGTCGGGCTGTATTTTTTTGTTAATTGGTATTTTTCTACTGAAACGCGCAGCTTTATTTTCTTTCTTAACAAGTTGTTTCTATTCTTGTCTGCATTTATCGAAAAACATTTTTAACTTTGCTTATGCCTTATCCTCCCTTCACTCATTTTTTCATGTGCGCAACAACAATTGGGGCAACTGAGTGGCCAATTAATGTGCGATCAATTTAAAGTGAACTTGTGGCGAATTGGATTCTGTTCCAAGGAGAAAAGGCACAACTCCGCGAAGTTTTTCACAATAAAAGAACAAGGAGCTCAATATCGCCCGAAGGAACCAGAAAACGTCAAGGTGGGCGCCTGAGACCCAGTAGCTGTATACCAAACAGTGCCAATGCATTTATAATTTCTAACGATGAACATATATTTATATTTTGCCTACTTCCCTGCAAGAGCATCGGATTAATGTAAGCCTTGATCTGAACCCTTCAGGGTGCAGCCTCTAGCAGGTATAGAAATGTACCTATTTATTTATTTATTTATTTATGCTCGCCGGCATATTACGGCATGAAGCGAACACAACGAAAACCGTAAAGAGCTCCGGGCGAAACTGCGTGCTAGCGTGAAGAGAGGCTGCGAATCAGTGTGGTCTCATCGTGCAGCAGAGATGGAAATGGCCGCTGCCCTTGGTAACCACCTTAAGTTATTCCGTCTGATACGGGAAACGGGCAGCAGGAGACCTGGAGTTTGTGCAACTATACGTGACGAAAGCGGACAATCTATCCACAACTTATCAAAACGCTTGAAAGATTGGGCTGAGCACTTTGAAATGGCAATTTAATCGGTCGGAATGGTTAGATTTCTCGCCGAATAGTGATCGCCCTGCTCCGTGGGCTGTCCCTTTGGATCCACCCTCTCGCTCAGAAGTCGAACGTGAGATCGCACTGTTGAAGTTAAATAAAGCCGCGGGACCTGATGACCTACCTCCAGCCCTCTTCATATTCGGGGGACCTGCGCTTGTGGATGATTTACACGAGTTACTAGTCAAACTGTGGGAGTAGGAAACTATCCCAATCGATTGGAGCCGTTCCATCATAGTCCCAATTTTCAAAGGAGGCTCACGATCGGAATGCGGCAGCCATAGAGGAGTCAGTCTGATCTCCATCGCCTCCGAATTGCTTGCCTCTGCCATCCTTCACAGACTAACGGGCATTCCTGAAAGCCAGAATCGTGTAGAGCAAGCCGGGTTCCGTCGAGGTCGTGGCTGCATTGACCACATTTTCACGTTGCGTCAGTTGTTGGAGCACTGTCACTTATATTGGCGGCCCACCGTTGTCGTGTTCTTCGATATCAATGGTGCATTCTATTCGGTGGATAGACATGCACTTTGGGACTGTTTACTCAGGAAAGGTGTACCTGAGAAATATGTGAATATTCTCCGAGCATTATATGCGCGTAGCTCGGGCAAAGTGAGAGCTTACGGCAAGTTGTCGTCGCCCTTTAATATCTCCAGCAGCGTGAGACAAGGATGCCCGCTATCACCTTTCCTCTTTAACTTTGCTATTGACGAAGTCATGGAAATCGCGTTCACAAGACACGACTTAGAAGGTGTGGAGCTGCTCCCTGGAGAACGACTTCTTGTTTTAGTGTATGCTGATGAAATTGCCCTAATCTGTGACAGCTCACAAAAGTGCCACGTCGCAGTGGACAGATTAGCACTAGCTGTGCGTCACTTCGGGCTTTGCTTCACACCGTCGAAGTGCAAAGCGTTTCTCCAAGATTGGTCTGGACCGCCTCCTACACTGACCGTTGGTGGGGATCAGCTAGAAGTCGTTCAAAAGCTCAACTACCTGGGAAGTTGTATCAGCGCCGTTGGGATTGAAGATGAAATCACGAATCGGATAGCAAAATCTCGTGGCACTTTTGCTAACCTTCGCTACTTGTGGCGCCGGTGCGGCATCACTCTTGCCCTGAAGGGTAGCGTGTACAATGCAGCAGTACGTTCGACCCGACTGTACGGTTGTAAAACCTGGCCACTTAAAGCAGCGGACCTGAAGAGGCTAGTAACATTCGACCACCGGGGCATTCGTAATTTAGCTCACATCTGGTGGGAACACCGCGTGAGCAACGAGCGTGTTCTACGCCTTGTTTATGGCATAGGGTAAGAAACTGAACCGCTCAGCACCGTTATTTCACGTATCAGGCTCCGATGGCTCGGCCACATGTTACGCATGCCAGCCCACCGACTCCTGCGACGTGGGTTGTTTGCGCGCCGGGGGTGTGGGTGGAAGAAGAGGAGGGGTGGCCAAGAGACGACTTGGTCAAGAGGAATGAGGGCCCTCACTTCTGAGCTGGCCTCGGTTGGAACGTCTCAGCTCGCTGGTTGGGGTCCGAAAGACGATGAACACGTTTGGTTGGACACACTTGCTGATATGGCGAGGAGCCGACCTCAGTGGCGTTCATGCTGTGAGTTTCTTCGTCTAACCCCATCCCTCTTAGCCTCCCCTCCAACCACGATTTCATTATTTAGCCTTATATAAGTTTGCATAGTTTTTTGGTGCACAGCATCCGGCTAGCAGCTTACCGGAACGAGGCTCAGCCGTTACCTGTAGCCCAGCCAGCTTGCACAAGTTGCTTTTTTTCTCTCCTTTTTCTATGTATTGCGGCACAGTATCTGAGGTGTTCCCCACCTCTAGCTTATGTGTATGATGGTTATGATGCTGAGTCTGGCAGTAGTCCCAGAGAACTTGATTGATCAGATTAGACTAAACTGGAGCAGGGCACGGAGATTTGGCCGTCCGATTGAATAAGGATTGAGTGTACAGTTTAGCGATGGAAGCGCCTATATTAATAAAGGGTGAACAAGCCTGGCAGGCTTGTAACGTAAGGGAGACATAGCTTTGGGTCTACAGAACCTAGACCGTTTAAATGTTGCTCGTCTGGAACAGGTCAAAAAGGCAGACCGCTAGGGGAGACTAGGTTATTGCACGGCACTGAAAGTTGGCAGTCCGATTAACGATAAATGAAAGCAGAGAGCGTCATAAGGAGAGGAGAGGGTCCGGATAGAAAGAGGTTTACTTATAAGGTGTGGAAAAGTCGGTGAGGCTCACGAGGTAATGTGGACAAAGCGTTCGGTCTTCCGATCAAATGCCGATAACGTCACAGAAGTCTGAGAAAACTCGGAAAGCAGCGGACCGATCAGATGAGACTGGATCAGTCAACACATTGATAATAAGTGGTACAATTAAGGTGGGGAAACAAAATAAACTGTCAGCTGATATGGACAGGTTTGGGATGGAAGTGGCTATATGCATACAAGGTATGCACGTCAGGCAGACTCGCAATGTGAGAGAAATTGCGTATTGGTTATACAAAGGCTAAACCTGCTTTTCGATAGTCAGGAAGCAGTCAAAGAGAAAAATAGGGTAGGGCACTGAGAGCTCGCTCCCCGGTTGAAGAAGAAATAACTACAGAGAGCACCGTAAGGGAACGACACAGTCGAGAGCAAAAGTTTACAGGTAAGAAATGCAACAGTTCACGTGGCTCTCGAGGTAATGGTGACAGAGCATACAGCCCTCCGAGCAATGGACGGCAACGTCACAAATGTCGGAGAAAGTGAGACAAGTCAGGCGAGACTGGGTTAGGCGGCGTATTGTGATTGAGTCGTACAGTTCATTTTGGAAGCTAAGTGGGGTGATTCAGTAGGATTGGACAAGTCAGAGATAGAAGTGGCTATAGTAACATAGGGCGAACAAGTGCAGCAGGCTGCCGAGGTGAGTGAGTCACTGCTTGAAAGCACCCGAGCCTGAGTCGTTGACAACCCGGTAGCTTGGCAGTAGTCCCAGCTGCTTGCTTTCTGCTTAAGGCGTTCGTCTCGAATTACCCTACTTGTCTATGGTCTTCCTTAATTCGCTTAGACCTTGGAGGCTTAAAAGTTGGGTTTACAGCAAATTAACCTGAGCTAGCTTTCTGACCTTAACCCGGTTAATGTTCTTTCATGCTACCTTTCCAAGCTGTTTTTAGCACCTCAAGAAACTGCCGAACTTACTCATCCAATGTAAAACAGCCTCTTTCCTTTCTTTCCTACCATTTACTGCTTATCCTCCCTATTTCCTTTTAATTTGTATTTGTGCGAGTCATTCTCAATGCACCGACTGATCAAGTGTCATCTGCTCGATCTCCTTCACTTCGGGTGGCGTGCCGGACCTCACCACCCCTGTATAATATAGCCTCTTTGGTATTTACACAGAATTTTTCCGCTGACCATCCCACCGTTGTTCTCACCACCGTTGTACGACAAAATTATTCTTATCTGAACGGTCATCTGCTCTCCTTCTACTCCCAGATATCCGAGCCATTTCCGATCTGGGCTTGATGGCGAATTCGCTCTCATCCACTAACGTCTAGGCCCTCGTTCCTTTTATTTTCCTCTTATCCATGGCTTTCTCTGTTATTGCGCTCCACTTTTATTCCAACGGCTTACACTCATTGCGACGAACCAAGTTATTCTCAGGCTTATTATCGCCTCCGCTCCGACCTCGCTCCTGAGTACTTGCGGCACTCGGACCACGGCTAATTGTTTCTTGACTATTACTTCCATTAGTATGCGCACCTTACCTCTCTTCATATGCCTCTGCGCTTTACCTTATGTTGGCACTCGCCTATTAGTGTGACGTACTTGGGATAAGGATTCCCAGTGCACGGCAGTCTTTGACCCCTGTGACTATTTTCTATAGGCTCTGACGGCTTTTGGACTGTGGAATCATGAGCGCTTTAGCTTAATTGCTCTCACGAATTACTTCACTAATTACTCTCACGAATTACTTCCTACTGCCGTCCGCCGCCACCTGCTCCTTGCAGACTCTTTGAATTTCTTTTTCCTCCTGGAACGTTACTTTACTTACTGTTGCTCCCGCATTCGGTCATAACCTAGTTCGCCTTAGTTTCACCTAAGCCGCTTCTCGTATTCGAACTGCTGTCATCATCATCGGTTTATCTGTTACTCTCCAACAATCGTGTTATTCACTCAATTCTTTAAACACTCTTTGTTATATTGGTCTCTTGGACCTGCGCGTGTAGAATCTTATTCATACGTAGTAGTTGTGGTCTGAGCCACACCAGTGACGTGGTGTAAATAAAGCGCCAGCAAAGCATGTAGAATAAACAAACTTACGTAGGTTATAATGTATCGGAGGAAACATTGTGCGCGACCAGTCTTTTGATGGCGCTTCTTGCTTCATTGCTGTCTGTTTATTTGGCTGCTTCATGTCCGTTTCCAGTTTTCTCCCGAGAATTCCAGTTACATCGGCCAATAAGAGAAGACTTATCCATTGGGACTGCCCGACACCTTTTTCATAGCAACCTGGTTTAAACAATTGATCATTTCTCCGCCAGATGAAGAACCCACTCATCGATCCAACTGGAGCTCTTTCCGCCATTCTGGAGACGCTAATTTCACGGGGTCTAAACAAATGGTTTTTGCTCGCTTCGTGTTCACCGTATCACAAGTTAATCAACTGGCATAATATATTTACATGGATCCCCTGTTCCACCACGGAAGACAAACAATGCTAGTGTGATTACTTTCACCACCTCGGTTAACTTTGCGTATTCTCACAGGCGTTTAAAAATTAGTCTCGGTGCTTTACACTTCTAAAAGAACGTTCCCATTCTTAATTTCACCTGGTCTTTTCCGACATCACTACACGGACAGGTTTGCGCTGATATGAGTATCTTCTCCTACGGCCTTACTTTCAGTTTTTAATTGAACGTGGCGACCGTTAAACTTGCTTGCATTTAAAGTAATTCCAATGACATTAAGAGGAGGAAGGGAAACTTAACCATTTCGCATTGGACAAAGGAATAGCATTTTGCATTTTACGAACGTGTGAAGCCACAAGGATCAAATGCACTCAGCACCATTATTAGACAAGTCTAGCGTGGATAGCTAAACGCGGTTTGCGATCCATACAAGAATATAATAGAAAAGGCCGGCCTCTCTTAAAAATGTGTTTACTCACTTGCACCATATCTTATTCGACTCTGCGACACTTTTCCAACATTGACCGGCTCCAACGACTACTGTCCGAGCATTACCAAGCCAATCGGTCCAACAAGAATGAATTTTGGCTGTCAGCCAGCTGCCGATATCAGAGTGCAAAATTGGTCTATACGATGCAGCACCGGCTAGCACTGCTGTTCAACGGAAGCTACCGCAGTGTGCCAGGATGTGTTAGGTTTGCGTCTGGAAAGCGTTCTCCCTATAAATGGCCACCAATGTTTGCTTAACAACACTGCAACGTGGCGGATGGTACTCGCCACAAAACAAAGTCACAGCTAAAAGTTTCACACTGACGCGGTCCTCAGCCGTCTGCAGCCAACCTGTGCAACTGTTTTACCATGAAGAATGCTTTGATGGAGCACAGATCATACCGACTTCGTAATGTTCATCGATTGCATCGGAACCTTGGTTGGGCTTGTGTGCTCATGGCTTACTACACAGCGATATTACCCCAACTTGTATCTTGACGCAACAGTTAAGACTGAATTTTGCGCACCCTAGCGCCTTCATGTTCCTTGGTCTGACTTTTACGTGATAGAATGCTCAGTCTTATGGACTAGGTCTTTCGTTTATACCTTTCATTAAAATGTAAATGTGTTAACACTCCAAAGAAGCTATGCTTGTATGCATATTTGATCACGCTTTTACAGGTGTGTCTCGGTTTACCGGGAATATACCATTGATTTATTCATTCGTTTAGCTTTGTGAGTCTATGCAAACATGTCTGCTTACTCTGTTCTTGATCACGCCTCACCCTGATGTTATGAATCTACGCATGCGCCGTATTAGCTCAGTAACACCTGCTTCATCACACCTTTCGTCGCTCTGACCTTGGTATGTTGTTTCCTAAACTTTGTCTCAGATTTTGTGTCCTGAACATTTGCCTGCCTTTTGAAGATCACCCCACCTCTGCTGGTCCAAATAGTCTCTGCTTTCTGCCTAATCCACTCTCAGCTGAGCTGTCTCGTCTCTCTTCTGATAGCTGCTGGACGACTCTGGTATAAATAAATAGTTTATTCTCAAAGGTATACAGACACACCGAGTCAGGCATGATCATGGTTCACACGCAGTATCACAACGATTATTTGGGTTCAATCGTTCTTAGTGTAAACCGTCAAAGCACTGTAAGTGCAGTGAAATGGTAAATGTAGACGGAGTGTATTATATGCTTGCACGTATCGGAAAAGTTGAAATATGAGTCTAGTCGACTTGCCCGTATGCAGTTATGGGAAGTGTCTTTATCCTGTGGCGAGTCACATCCGCCACGTCGCGGTGTTATTAAACGGCCATTTGTGGCTGTTTATAGGGAGAGCGCACTTCCAGGCAAAAACCCATCACGTCCTGCAACCCTGCCGTAAAGCATTTCGAACACTAATGTATAATTGGCAAAGTCGCTCGACGACTGATTTCATATTTGGTTATATGTTGTCAAATGGTTTCCAAGTTCCTCTGTTGTTTGGGAAGATAGTTTGATCAGCGCCGCCATAATTGTTGCTTCCGGTTGAGGATGGGGACATCAAGAATATTCGCCTCGTTGTGTGTCTAGGTCAGCGAAATTTTAAACTTACTGCTGTCTGGATTTTCGGATGCATAATTTTGGGGGTGTGAAGACATGTCCAGCTCTCCATACAGGACAGCGGTTGTGGTGCTTGCAGTTGAGTCCTTTGGTATACAACATGCTCCACGTAGGTCCTTCTCGGTTATTGCGTCCGTGTTGGGCGAATACAGTTCCTCATTACAATCCTAGGTCCCCAAGCAGTTTCGGACCTCGGAGAAAATTGGAAGTGAGGGACAACCAAGAGAACACCGCAAGAACAGGCGTGGAGTTAAACCTTGTTAAAGCCTTATGGTACAACATTTAATAAATAAATAGTTTGTTCTCAAATTTATTGTGACACATCAAACCTGGCTAATCAAGGTTTACAGGCAGCTGTGAATCACAACGATACTTTCGGTTCAATCGTGCGTAATGTAAGCAGTCAAGGCACTATAAGTTCAGTGAAACGGTACATGTAGACGGAGAGTATCATGTTCTTGCACGTGTCGGGAAAACTTGAAATATTAGTCTAGTCGACTGGGAATTGAGACAAAATGATATACACTTGGCAACAATGATTCTGCTGAAAGTGCCTTTGAATGCCCTATAGGATCAATAGCCGCATGGGTTGATTGCTATCATCTGCATCGACAAGAGCGTTGTACCCGTTAGTAATCCACGAATTACCAGATTAGGAAAGGGCAAACGTTGCGTATCAGTTGACTATCAGTGGCCAGCATTGGCCTTTGGATGAAGCCCTCTAGTTACCAGTGGATGCCTACATTGTCCGAGAATAAGTCAACAGACCGCAAATGTATGTGACTTAGACAGTCCCAATGAACGAAAGTTGGAGATATAAGCGAGTGGCTCTTAGCACGCTCCGGATATGCTCACAGATCCATGGAGCATAATACCGCTAGTTGCTGATAAACAGAGGTGCTGAGGTTAGAACGATCGACAGCTAAGGACACTGAGAAAGACATTCGGTTGCCTGATGTAACCATTCCATTGAGCCGTTTGGTCACTAGTGGACGCCTACAGCGTCACCGAATATATCAACAAGCCAGCGTAGGTACGTGATACAGACATACCGAAAGCTCACAGGATGGAGAAACAAGGAGTGTCCCCTGGTAGCTCCACACGTGCGCAAAGAGGAATGGAGCCTAAAACGTATCGCTGCAGAAAACGTGATGAAGAGAAGTGTAAGATAATAGTGCTATAGACAGAACCATTAGACAACAACTGGACAATGGACAATGGTTTATTACGGGTAAAAAAGCATCGCTTAACAAGTACTGTGGGATGGAAATTATTGCGAAAATTAATTGCATGGTAAAGTGAAAAGCGTTGTGGTGGACTCACCATAGACTTATGTGAAATAGCGGTGATGTTCGCATATTAAAAGTATAAATCCATAAGTCAAATGGTTAGTCGTTTGGCAAAAACCGTTTGATTGCGTTTTGTAGCCCCTGGCTAACAAGTCATAAAATGAAATGTAAGTGAGACAATGCATCGTCAACACGTTTTCTAAATATCGCCAGATTGGGTGCAGAGACGACATAATTAGGAAGGGCATTCCAAGGCTCACACACGCGGAGAGAAAAGAAATTTCTACGGCATTCAAGCCGGCTATAATGAATTGTCAGTTTCAGAGGGTGACCTCTTGGTGTAGTGTTGTGGTTCAATTCCAGCAGCGGACGGCAAATGTGGTTTGGGTTCTTCAGAATCTGGTAAACCATTATGTGATCCCCCCGCAAAAGCCGATATCGACTGCTGCACGTTCTTAGGGATTTCAGTCTAAGCTGACAGGGCAGATGAAGGAGGCCCCTGACGTTCTTGGTTGCTCGTCGTTGAGGAGCCCCGAGAGCAACGAGATCCTGTTTCTGCCACGACTGCCACGGCTGAATATCATATTGCACGTGAGGTCGCACGTGGGCGTTTAGCATTTAGGGAAATATTGATGGTTCAAACCGACCGAAGGCTCTGCGAAGAAGGCCGAAGTGTTGATTTTTGGTTCTCCCCGCCATCTCTGCTTGTTTGGAACACCCGAGATCTTCCTGTACCAATACACCCAGCTCCCGCTCCTGAGAAACCTTCGCAAAGGCGTGGTCTCCAATCCAGTAAGCGCACACCGGTTGGTGACGCAGATGTATCATTGCACTTAGCCATGTTCAATTGAAGTTTGTCCCTCTTTGACCATTCTTAAATGCAATCCAGGCCATGTTGGAGCAGATCCTGATCTGCCTTGTTACTAATCGCCCGCCGTACCTTGACGTCATCGGCGAAAAGCAGGACGTTTGAGGAGATGACTTTTGTCGGGTCGTTGATAAACACCAGGAATAAACGCGGTCCCAGCACTGAGCCTTGTGGGACACCCCATTCCATCTCAGTTGGGTTAGAAAGTGATCACCTAACACGTACTTGGAGCTTCCATCGGTAAAGGAAGTTGCCAATCCAACTAAGTACATGATCTCCGATTCCGTAACTCTGTATCCGTTGAAGTAGGATGCGGTGATCAAGGTGGTCGAAAGCTTTAGTGAAGTCCCGATAGATGACGTCGGCTCCGACCCCATCATCGGCCACTTCCGTCCAACTACCTCGTGCAATAAGAAGGTTGGTGGTGCATGACCGGTGTTGACGGAAGCCATGCTGTTCCGATACCAAAATGTTGCATTTCTACAGGTAGTCCATTAAAGCCTCAGCGACGACTGCTTCCATCACCTTCGCGAGCACAGGTAGGACAGTCACTGGACCATAGTTTGCAGGATCGGAACGGCTACCGCATTTAAAAATAGGGGTTATAATGCCACACTTCCACTTAGTGGGGACTTGTTGTTCATCAAAGCAACCTTCTCGTGGTGCCAGCTGGGTGGTTCGGGTTTTACCCGTTCCAGCTAATAGTTCGGCGGCAGTGTTCCAGGACGCGGTGAGTTTTCGCCTGGCAAGCGTTCTCCCTATAAAAAGCCACAAATGTCTGCCTAACAACACTGTGACGTGGCGGTCGTGGCTCGCCACAAAATAAAGTCACTGCCCCGTGGATATCTGGATAATCCTTTCCAACCCACCTACAACAATCTTCCAATCGCACCTTGCAGATGTTAGCAAACATTCAAGATTAGAGCAGCACAATTACAAGCGCAAGTTTCACAGCTACATAAACGCACACACAATTACATACTTAAATTCCCCCTACAAAAACAAGCACTCTTATGGCACACATATCGGATTTTTGCAACTTCTTGATCAGGCATTGTTTTGGCAAAGTGATCATGCCTGTAAAGAGGTGCATCGCCTTGCCGAGAATAAACGCTTTATTTATTTATTTATTTATTTATTTGAAAGAACTGTGACAGTGATTCAGCTACCTTGACGGCCACAGCCTTCAGTGCCTTCGGGCGGAGGTTGGCTGCTCCCGGAGTGCTATGTTCACGCAGTGAGAGTAACTTCCTTAGCACAATTGATGGGTAGAAAATAACATTTGTACACAAAGGTGTCGGTGATAAGCTTGGTATTATGGGACAGGTAGATGTTGCGAGTTCAAAAATTGGGGCGTATTGCAGCCGCAGGGCATTAGCTGCTTCTTCGGCGCTTTGTACTCTACCGCCTGTCGTGAATAGTGGGGGTATTCCATGCTTCACTTTAAGAAGCTTATTGATGTGCTTATACAGCCGTTTGTCGTTTGCCATGAACTTTTGGCTAGGCACTGTTGGTAAGTTATTTTGTCCTTACTGACAAGTGCAATGCAATGGTTGCGATGGGTCAGGAAATTTCCTTAAGCCTCTGAGTCGGGGTTTATCTTGTAAGAACGCCATGCTGCATCCTTCAGCGCCAGGCATTTTCGAGTCCTGCTTCTTATAATTGAAGGCATTTTCGCGGGACGAAGGGGCTTGGTCCCTAATGCTTTGTTGTTGATGTCGCTGAATCTATTAACGAACTCTGACCAAACGTTCTCAAGGGGACTTTCATTTGAGAATTCTTAAGCAGCTGCGTCGGAGAGTTCCATCATTACGTGGTAGCGTGTGATTGTATGAGTTAGTTCCGAGTGTTCAGATGGATACTCTGCATAACACACATAGTCAAACGGTATTACTACATGGCCACTGTGACCAAATGGACTATCGATCAATAACTTGTCAACCATGAGCTTTACATTCGTGAGCACAGGGTTCAATATGGACGGTTTGTTTGCTGTCCTGAATCTGGTGGGCGTGGTGACATGATTGTACAAAGGAATATTAGCGAGCAGTTCATGCAAATCTGCCTTGAACTGCTCACTGGGCGATGCCGAAACCTCCAGATTGTGTAAATTGAAGTCCCCGGAGATGAGAATGTGGCTGTACCTAGTGTGTGGTACTCTGTTTAAGCCCCGGAGCAAGCAGGAATCCATTTCCAGAGTGGACGTTGGGGGGCGGTGAACGACAGCTATGAAACATGTGTCGTTGTGTCTCAGTCGGAGACGGCACCAGCGTGAGTCGGTAGCGTGTGTTTCCAGATCATCATTGTACATTGTAGATCGCTGCGGTAGTAGAGTAGGACCCCACCTCCTCTGCTGTGGCGGTCGTTCCGGATGAGTGACATTCCTGCTATCTCAACCACTGCATCAGTCAACTCATGGTGTAACCAAGTTTCGGTAATAGAAATTAGGTCCCATGCGTTCGCAACCTGACGAAGTCTAAGTTCGTTAATTTTACTGAGGAGCCCTTGGGCGTTGGTGTACCTAAATGAAAGATTTTAGATTTAAGCAATGTTTCGGAGGTTTTATAACGCATACGTGAAGTTGCGCTGACCAGTGAGTGGCCGGCGACTGGATGGGTGGATGAAGCAAATGAGTTTACGCCGACCATTAAAGGGTCGGCGACTAATCATTTTTTGGATGGGTTGCATACTCTCTCATTAAGCCTTCTAGTTACTGGTGAATGCCTACAGTGACAGAATAAGTCAAAGAACCAGCGAAGGTATGTGATGCAAACACTCCAAGAGAGTAAGTGTTAAAGAGATAAGGAGTGATTCCTAGCGCATATGTATGACAATTACACTGACTCGCTGCAGCTGAAAAGTGGTGAAGTTTGTAAAAAGAAGTACTGATGATGGTACTAGGGGAGTGCGTATCGGAGGCTAACAATGGCACTTAGGTTAAGCCTACTAGTGTCTAGTGGATAACTGAAGTGTTCAAGAATAAGACCAAAACAGCAATGGTGTGTGACGCAGTCGGTCCCAGAGACTAAAGGTCGGAGAAAGAAAAGAGTGACTCGCAGCAAGCTCCGGATATGCTCAAGGAGAAATAAATAAATAAATCAATGGTATATTCCCGGTAAACCGAGACACACCTGTAAAAGCGTGATCAAATATGCATACAAGCATAGCTTCTTTGGAGTGTTAAAACATTTACATTTTAATGAAAGGTATAAACGAAAGACCTAGTCCATAAGACTGAGCATTCTATCACGTAAAAGTCAGACCAAGGAACATGAAGGCGCTAGGGTGCGCAAAATTCAGTCTTAACTGTTGCGTCAAGATACAAGTAGGGGTAATATCGCTGTGTAGTAAGCCATGAGCACACAAGCCCAACCAAGGTTCTGATGCAATCGATGAACATTACGAAGTCGGGATGATCTGTGCTCCATCAAAGCATTCTTCATGGTAAAACAGTTGCACAGGTTGGCTGCAGACGGCTGAGGACCGCGTCAGTGTGAAACTTTTAGCTGTGACTTTGTTTTGTGGCGAGTACCATCCGCCACGTTGCAGTGTTGTTAAGCAAACATTGGTGGCCATTTATAGGGAGAACGCTTTCCAGACGCAAACCTAACACATCCTGGCACACTGCCGTAGCTTCCGTTGAACAGTAGTGCTAGCCGGTGCTGCATCGTATAGACCAATTTTGCACTCTGATATCGGCAGCTGGCTGACAGCCAAAATTCATTCTTGGTGGACCGATTGGCTTGGTAATGCTCGGGCAGTAGTCGTTGGAGCCGGTCAATGTTGGAAAAGTGTCGCAGAGTCGAATAAGATATGGTGCAAGTGAGTAAACACATTTTTAAGGGAGGCCGGCCTTTTCTATTATATTCTTGTATGGATCGCAAACCGCGTTTAGCTATCCACGCTAGACTTGTCCAATAATGGTGCTGAGTGCATTTGTTCCTTGTCGCTTAATATGTCCATAGCAGGCGAAATTGCCCTTCTCCGCAAAGTGGATTCGGAAATTTTTTAACTGTAATTGAGTGTAATTATTTTCATGGCCAAATGAAATTTCCAGGAAAGGCTATCGGAAAAGTCACTTATACGAGCGCTACTCTGTCCGTGAAATTACATCAGTAGTGCTCCAGTTGACTGGAGAATCGAAATGTTTGAAACAGTGAAGGAAATCACGCCAGAATTGTTTGTTTTCGGTTTTGGAACAAGGGATTCATCTATATATACTGTTCCAGGTGATTAAATTGTTCTGCTGTGATTACGAGTCGTGCTAAACCCAGTAGTTTAGACCCCATGAAGGAAGCGTCTCCAGAATGGCGGAAAGATCTCTATTTGGAACGACGTGTGTTCTTCATCTGCCGAAACAATGATCTAACGTTTAAACCAGCTGGCTATGGAGGATGGATCTACCAGTCTCAGTGGATAAAGCTTCTTGTTTTGGCGGATGTTACTGTGGAAATCTCGGGAAAAGAAAGGCCTACGAAGAATAACTGCTGCCACACAGAGGTGCCAGAGTTAAGACGATGCACAGCTACTGACACTACGAACGTGAGTATCAGTGGTCAGCTATGGCATTTGTATGAAGCGTTCTACTTACTAGTTATACCTGCAGTGTTCCAGAATGGGCCCACAAACAGAAAATGTATGTGTCGCAGACAGTCCTAGATGATAAGTTTTAAAGAACTCAAAGAGTAGCTCTTAGCAAGCGCTGGATAATCACAGATGGATGGAGCCTACGACCACTAGCTTTTTCTAAACGGAGGCCGAAATCAACAAAAACGACAGATGGTGGCGCCAGATGTAGGCATTCCAATAATGCCTTTGGTCACTAGTTATGTCTACAGGGTCACAAAATGCATCAACAAGCCAACAAAGGTAAGTGATACAGACATCCAAGGAGAATGTAATACCGAGAAACAAGGAGTGTATTCTAGTGAGCTCCATATCTGCGCTGAATGGGCAAGGAGCCTACAACGAATCGCTGCAAAATAGATGAATAAGACAGGACAAAGGACATATAATGGCGCTAGGAGAGTAACTATCACTAGTCAGCAAAGGCATTAAGATTAAGCCTTCTAACTTCCACATGTGTTTAGCACTTACACTGACCTGTCCGTTTCCTTTGCTTTGATTGTTGCTATTTCTCTTTTCCATCTAAAGCCATTACAAGCAGATAGAGTGTTTATACGTTTGAGCTACGTATCGCTTTCTCACCTCACTTGGATTACTCGTTGACAGCCTGCTGCGTTCGTCTCGAATTGTCTCACCTCTCTATGAGGTTTCCTTACCTCACTGAGACCACTGAGACATAAAAGCCTAGTTTACAGCCGAATCTTCTGAGCTAGGTTGCTAACCTTAACCAGGCTAATTGTATTTCACGCGACCTATCTAAGCCCTATAAGTGTGAGTCTATGCAAACACGTCCGATTAATCTGTTCTTGATCCCGCCTCACCATGACCTTATGAACTTATGCATGCCGCTGTATTAGCTCAGTACCATCTGATAACTTACACTTCGAATCCGCCTGACCTTGGTATGTTGTTGCCAAGCAATATTGCACGTAAATATTGATCATGCCTTGCTTGGTGTGTCTCGACAAATTCGAGAATAAACTATTTATTTATTTATTTATGATCAAGCCTACCTAGGCGTTTCTCACATTGCACCAGAATAAGACACATATTTATTTTTACCGCGTTGGTTGCCTTGCGAATAAACGTTAGGGTGATAAAGGTTTATACGCCTTGTGTCATGCGACTTGATGCGGAATTGTAGATGTATGTATCTCAAGAGGCATAAATGCATTTTAAATTTAATGAACGAAATGGCGCCGCAATTTGACTATAACAAGCATTTAAGCATGAGGAACCAAATCAGCAGCATCACTAATTTTTACGTACCATGCTAAATAAAAGTCATGGAGGTGCGACATTGGATCTTAACGGAATGAACCAAGTGTTTGTAAAAGGAAAACTACCAGAAAGGCACGGAAATCGTAATCTTGAGTATATCTCAAGTCCAAGCAAAGTGTTCACGCGTATATGGCCGACGAATTGAGTGCGCCTCCTTAACACAACCGATCACTGCGTTATGGGGTACAGGTGCATTTATAAGCAACAGGGGTTGGTGAACAATGAAACGGATGCTAGGTGACATGGTACATATCAATACAAGTCATCTGAGTCATCCGACTTCGACAGCTCCAACTACATGTGGTCGCTTACGAAAGAGCCGACTACACAACTATAAGAACCAAAATGGCGTAACATGACTGCGAATAACCGCGTGGACCGTCCATCAGATGCAAGCTTGTCAAAGTCAGCACACCACTCGGCCGTGTCTCAGTGCCTGGGTGGTTTCCGAATGGCACGCGTTTTTCTACAAAAAGCCACAACTGTTTGCTTAACAACACTAAGACGGGGCAAATGTGACTCGCCACCCAATAAAGTCACTGCCCCGATCACGCATTGGCAAGTTGACCGACATCACATTTCACAAATGCTGTGCATATATCTGCTGTCTAAGTACTACGCCTACATATTTGGTCAGTGACACGCCACTATGCTTAAAATAATTTTGCAGCTTTTTCCTTACGTTTCATTTATCTGACCCGCACTGTGTACACAACCTCATCGGACTAGTTCCTCATCAACACTTTCATATTAATAATCTAAATCTTATCTCGACTTCACGTCTCCTGTGAAAATAGACTTCATGCAACCTTTTGGCCATGTGGGTCCACACTAATAACTCCATCTCTACTACTCCCGCTTTTTGTCCTGCTAGCCAAGCTATCATGTAAAAAATTTCAATATGCTAGGAATGTTCAAAAGACCTGCTTCGCTTTGTAGAGCGTAAAATCGTTATTTAGTTGTTTAGCTATTTTTGGATAGTGCATAGTGCATGTTGCGATATACCTGCATACATAACTGAAGCAACTTCCAGGTGTACCTAACGCGGCTCATTTGACACAGCGGACTGCAATCACGGCTGGCGGACTGCCGTTTCTCACGCGCACGTGATGATATCAGGGCGCGGCGGACAAACGACATATGCAGCAAACAGACGGAAATTGGGTACACGCTATGGAGGCAACGGTAAGACAACAGAGATGTCAACTAACACTAAAGTAACTTGCGTAGGAAACGCCAACCAGGTTTCAAGCTGATAAGCGTTGCTCACGTGCCACCTGGTGATAAGGTGGGGTGAATAACTGGACGAAAAGGGGACGTCGGGTTCAGACTATGAAGGAAAAGTTAATACAAGAGCGATGGGGTTACCTCAAGTAAGTGGCGGTTTTAACTCCAAGAAGCTGTCAAGCTGGGTTTACGTTTATAAGGAAGGTAGAGGCATCAAGGCGAGGCGGACAAGGGACACATAATGATATCAATAAAAGGATTATTCGCGATTTTATTACAACACACCATACCAGGCGTGCTCAATAATTACGGGCATGTATGTCACGTGACAGCCACGTTGCTATGGATGTAGTCGGTAGTGGCTGAAGTTTATACAGGCTGCGGAGATTAAGGAAGTAATCATGAGGAATAAAGTCGTCAACGGATGACAATGCTTTGCGATAAAGTGCAAATAGTGCAAATAGTCAGGACACTATAATTGTAGGGAAAGCATTGTATGCAGGACAGAAGGAATCTTGTTCTTTTACTTGTCAGGAACACCTTAAATATGACGCTATTCGACTTGCCGGTATTTATTTTTGGGCAGTGACTTTATTCCGGGGCAAACAACATCCGCCATATGACGGTGTGTTAACCAGACTTTGGTGGCTTTTTATAGGGAGGACGCTTTCCAGGCCAAATAACACCACATCATGGAACACTGCAGTAACTCCTGCTAAACACTAATGTGCAACTGTCAAAGAAGCTTGCCCGTTATGCGCAGTCAACGGTCTTTTAATGTCTGTTGACTGATCAGATAGCTTGGTCTGAGCCGCCATAGGCGCGGAGGTAGTCGAAGATAAAAGGCGCTAGTAATCAACTTCATTAATGTCCAGGTGAAAAAAGTTTCAAAGTTTCCTTTGTCTCGATTTATCAGCTTACGTATACACTCCAAGCGTGTGAAGACATGGTGTACTGCTATGCACACTGGACAACGGTCGTGGTGGTGAATGCAATTGAAACCTTTCGGTTTACAGCCGTGCTTCATGTTGATCCCTGCCGGGTCTTCGGCCCGGCTGGCAACAACGTGGTTCCTCAGTGTAATCCCAGAGACTCAAGAATTTCCGGACCTCATAGCAAAGAGAAAGGAACGGACAACCGTCAGAAGACCACAACGAACGGGCTTGAAATAAACCTCATTAACGTCGTATGTTTTAACATTTAGGGCCGTGGCCAAATGATGTACAATGTACAAGGATGATTATACTGTAAGTGTCTTTTAAACCTGTTACAAAAAGAGTGATCCTATAAGTAGATTGCTACCATCTACATATAGAAAAGAGCGTCATTTCAGTAAAAAATCCACGAAGCGCCAGGTTACTATGAGGCAACAACTGCGTAGTAAGAGAGAAAAGATAGACGACCGGGGCGTATGAATGCGAAATGAACAGCAGGTAATCCGCCTAATTCGGTAGGGAGCGCAGAATATTCAAGTAAAAATATGAATTGCTCGCGAAGAAAGAGATTTGAAGGTCATTTATCGTAAAAGGGGAGAAAAGATAGGACTCAAGCGCAGTTAAACTGTTCAAATTATCTAGACATAAGTTACTGAGAGAATATTACTACGGCTGACGTAGAGAGCTGAACTCTCACTTCAGCGAGCGTCGAAAACGTTGCTGCAAGTCAAAAACCGAACACTTAAAAAGGAGTGGCTAATGCTCGGCTGTGCGCTGATTACATAAGAAATGGTTGATCATTAGATGACAGTGTAAATAGATCAATTAAATAAAAGCAAACGCGCGGAACTAGCGTAGAAAATATGCTTGCTGAAGACGTCACAACATATGAGGCATAAGTGCAAAGTCGAGCAGCTATCCAAGTCAACCTGGGGTGCTAAGGAAATAGTACTAAGGTACGCTGATCCGGGAAAAGCCAGTGAGATGGCTGAAACCATACATCAGCACGTGTTGCAAGTAGAGTATAACTGGTAGTCTAGGAAAAAGCGGCTGATGGGGGCGGTTGGGTTACATAAGCTGCATGGATTGACGAAGTTGGGCAAACAAAGTATAGCGGCATGCGACAGCAATGAAAAATGAAGTCCCAACCACTCACAAATATTCCTGACCTCACGAGTGAGCGTGTAAACCGCTAAAAAGCTACAAGGCGTTAACACTGGGAAATACTTGTGGCTTCGTAAAAAGAGTGGTATTACCTTTTCCAAGGCAGAGTTGCCACGGGCATATAGGCTCCTGATGTAATTTCTCTACACTTATCGACTTGAAACAGACAATACCATCCGAGTCTTTCTATTGGTATCTGCCGGGTGTCACTGAGAAAACATGGTTAGAGCGCGGCATCTACGCTCGATCACTCAAATCTGCAGCACAGCTGACTATTTGGTTGACTGATATGAATAGAACGACCTAAGCAGTAGGTGAGGTGAGTGGATGGAATGTGGTACTGCGAAGCCAAGGAGTAGGACGATGTATGTGAACTGGAAGTCGAAAGCCACGAAAATTGGGGGTGTCAAGTAACCGGTGGAATGTACCAAATAATTCGTGCCTCATGGTAGCTAGAAGCGGTGACACAGTGAAACCCTGGACCGAGTAGCGACGTGTGTAGCGTCTATTCACACGTCCCATATAAGAAGGGGCATTACATGACGTGAACCTTAGGCGAAAAACAAAGGCTCATGATTAGTGGAGGCGGCATGCAATTACCAAAGGATGCGACTTATCTCCACCGATGGTCTAAAATCTACACGTATGCATGCTGTGCAGGAGCAGAATGGATGCGGACGAACTGCACAATGCATCATTGTAGGTGGATGCAATTTGTCGCGGAAATTCGACGAAAAGCAGCGGCACATGCGCGCTGGCTGTCTGAAACTCTTACTACTGGATGTTTTTCACTTACTGTAGTTGAATCGGGAGAATAAACGTAAGGTTCATGGTACTCAGTGGCTGCGTGATCCCGAGATACCATGTTTCAAGGGGCTGCATATCTACTACCGGTGTAGAAACCACTTGTGTTGGGGTTGAGCGATTACTATTGGTGAACCAGATGACCTAGATACCAGAGACCGTGTTGCCAACACACTACCCGAAGATGTGTAAATGCTTCTGGATGATCAACTGATTAGACTGCAGCACGCCGAGCACACGACACTCATCTGGGTCACATCCCCAACATGCCATTCAGCACCGGACAAATTAGCTTTGGCATTGAGTTTTATTGCTTGCTGCTACAAGGCAGGCGATTTCCATTGTCTGTGTATAGCCGGTTGTACAGCCGACGGAACACTAGATTCCGTCACTGCAGCCCGGAACATTAAGTCGCCCGCGAAACGCAGTGCCTTTCATTCCATCAACTATGTTATGAACACCGACTTGCGGTGGACGCGATTGGTAAGACTCACGTCGTGTGCATAACAATAATGAACAGCGTCAAGGCATTTGGCTAGGAAGCAAGTAGAAGGTAAATAGAACGGATGCAAAAAGTGATTGAAACGTATGAGACTTGAAGGAAAATACGCAACCAGGAAAGCCACTGATTTTGCCAAGCCTGACGCGGTCTCACACGCACCAGCCTGGTTGTCTCCCGGTAAATTTCATCATTTCTCAGTGCCACCTCGTGGTTTATATCGAATGGACACAGCCACGGAGTAAACTCAAGCCAAAAAAGCCGGTCAATAGACATTCTGCAAAAAGTGCCTTTTCAAGCCAGGGAATAGGAAACCGTAAACACAGCGGGGTGGAACAACAAGGATTTTGTCGAAAATACGACGCAAGTCTCATCTGAGAATGGAACAATGGTCAAACTTCCTCAGCTATTGTCTCCCAAACGGTTGGTTTTCTTGGACCGGAATAGCACTCGGTGGTTGCACACCACTTTACATGTTAGCAGGTGCTAGCTAAGCGACAGTCGATCGCGCAATAGACGGGGAAGAATTGGAAAACATAACCAAATCGCGTAGCCCCTCTGGGTACGTCAAGTATTTTGACCCGTGCGCCATTTTTGTCCCGGACCGCAGGACTCGTTCAAATATCATCTTATTACCAACCAGGCGTAGAGGAAAAGCCTGAAGGCAGTATTTCACGTGGAGCCGTACAAAAGCCGAAGTAGCCTAACAAATATTTCAATTGTCGTGATCCCGTATGACCTGCGAATCATCCACAGTATGTTGAAACATTTGCAAACAGCTGTCGTCCGTTGTTCGGTGGACTTAAAGTCTGCTGACAACAAAACTCCAGGGCCAGCTTGGGGTCGCACTCGCAGTACCACGTTGCCGCCAAGCCAATAACGCGTCGGCAGGTCATTCGGACCAACCAGTAAACTGAACGTTGCGCTAAATTGACTTGCAACTGTCACCAAAGGGACTAGTCCCAAATTCTATCCGTGGCCCTCTGTAGGGTCAGTGGACAAATCGGGTCGTCTATTGTGAACCAGGTTTATAAGGCATCTGCAAATATTAAGCATGACACACCCAATGCATCGGTTAGGTCATTAACGGATAAAGTGAAGAGGAGGGTGGTCAAGGATTGAACCTTGCGGGACGCCAACGATAACGTGTTGGCGGATGGACAGGCTGGAACCCACCCGCACACACCTTCCCTTCCGGTTAGAAAGACTGAAATCCATCGTAAGGCTGGTCCGGAAATACCATAGAACTCATGATGCTGCGAACTCTTTAATATGCATCATTTCCTCCACGCCACTGAGAACAAATTGGCAGAAGGACAGGCGGGAACCTAACCGCACACACTTCCCTACCGCCTTGCCAGCAGATGTTCAGATGTCCAGATTAGCCTCCTAAACGTTACTGTGAGCGCATTAGCCTAAACTGGACAGGATCGTGAACCGTGAGACCGCTGAAAATGGATTTGGTACCCTTTACGGCAGAACAGCAAAATTAATCCTAGCGTCGACCAAGTGAAATTCACAGCCTCGCGTGGTGATTCGGCTGCTCCAGAAACCTTGATTGCATGCCAAAGATATACAAATACGGACATCACACTACCACTTACTTTCTCCCTTATTCTCCAGGCCATCATCCTCTGCAGGAAACATCATTGAGAACATACCTGCGACGCTCACGTGGCCACGGAATTCACATAGAACAGTGAAGTCATCCGAAGTTCGCAATCCTGACAAACTAAAAGAACCAGGAACATTAGGCGAAACGATACAACTCACCTGTCGTCCGACAGCCACATCTCCAATCACTCGAGGTCGACTCTGAAGTAGACAAACAGCCATAGGAAACAACTTGTCGAAACATGACTGTGAATAACCGCGAGGACAATCAATCAGCTGCAACCTCGTCAATGTCATATCACCTGCCGCCAGTGTTCCAGAACGCGCTGCGTTTTCACCTAGTGAACTTTCTCTATACAAAAAGTCAAAAATAACTGTTTAACAACACTGAGACGTGACGGATGTGACTCGCCACACAATAAAGCCACTGCCCCCAACACGCATTGGCAATTCAACGGATACCATATTTCACAACTTCTGTGCGTATACCTGCTCTCGTACTATTAGGCTAGCATATCTGAGCAATGGCATGCCACGATTCTTATAATAATTTCCTAGCTTTTTCCTCGTGCTTCACTCACCTGACTTGCATTGTGTACACAAGAGTGGACTAGTTCCTCACCAGCATACTCCACAGTAAGGAGTTTATTCTTATACTTACCTCTCAGATTACGTAAGAATAGACTAGGTTCGATCAAAAAATTGTTCTTATGGGCCGTTTGCATCACAGCTCAGCTGGTTCAGTGCATTATTCTGTGACACAGTAGGTATGCACTAGTGAGCAAGTCTTAAACGGATATCTATACTCGCCCACTTGTACTCACTATTCTAGTGTCCTTTTCTCTGTTTAACAGCAACTAGGGGCCATTGGCTCCACTCAACTCTGCGGCTATCCGGAGCTCGCTAAGAGCCACCCCTATCCTACAACGTTTATTCTCTTGCATTACAATGCAACTGCTTCGGTGACTTATTACGTGACGGTGTAGGTATCCACATGTGACCGAATTGCTTGATCGAGTGGCTACAGTTGGCCAACGATGATCGGTTCACCACCGCTATTATCTCGGTTGTCTCAGTTTTAACACCTCTAGCTACCGCGAGTTGGCTTAGCCCCATCGAATCACTGCGGATATTCGGGGCTTGTTAGGCGACACTCCGTAGCTTTCCAACGGTATTCTTTTAGACTGTTTACATCATGTACCTTTGCTGGTTTGTTGAGCTATTTTTTTGACACACTTCTTAATCATTTTTAACTGGAATGCTAAACCCAACAAGCACTTTTGGCCACTGAAACCCAGTCCATTACCGCCATCTCCCAATCGTCTTACCTTCGACACCTAGTCTTCCGTTCATATCCATTTAATCGTGGCCGGCTTCTATTATGCTGAGCTTCCCATCCTCATATGCCCATGTACCTCATTACGTAGTCTTAGGTAAACCTCATCTCGTGGATTATACAGAAATAACGCCACATCGTCACTGTACCTTCTGGATTCCGAATGCAACTAATTGTGATTATATACCCACACTTTGGTCTCCGATTGAATTCTAATAACGTAAGCTAATACCTAGTGAATTTCTTACCGGAACCTTGCTCTTCATCCACATGTACATGAAAGTAATATACCCATTGGGCCATGCCTTCTGCTGCATAATCAAAAACATTTTCAGCGCAATATCTGTTACACATTGTACACCAGTTGTCTTAAGTAAATGTATTAAAGTAGGATTCCCCAATGCTATGTACCATGACTGTCCATTTCGTCTCCTCTCGGCATCTTCCTCGCTTTCCCTTTTCTCTGAGGTGGTGAAAGTCATGGAGCTCCGGGTTTGAACTGAGGATCCGCCTCCGTTTGAGATGTGGACGAAATAACCAACAAAGACTTAGCTGGACCATGGCTTCACTTCAACACCAACTTTCTGCACCCAACACCTCAACCACCGATGTCCAGTGAGGGTGGGTGTACACGAATTCTTCACACCCCAGAAAATTTTCATAATTGAAATTCTACTTACCTGCAAAATCATACTTCCTCCTCGACTGACCACAACGTCCATGTTCGACTCTGTTTGCCATTTGTTTATCTAACGGAGGCTTCACTCTGCTGCGAATAACTGAACGAACCAATGCTTCATAAGAAGCTTTGCTAGTTGTACTTGACTGTTCAAAGAAATCAACGGCAGTGTTCCAGGAAGTGCGGGTTTTGCCTACCAAGCGTTCACCCTATAAAAGCCGCATATGTCCGTTTATCAACACTGTGGCTTGGCGGATGTGACCCGCCGTTGAATAAAGATACAGCCCACCGTACCACTTTGGAATATTGACCAGTAATTTTTTACTATTTTACTGGCGTACAACAACGTTACTCGGTCTTCATATACTGTCCCCACTCCACCTACTGTAAATTTTGTTTACTCTACGCACATTGAAACCATTTGAAACCATTTTATTGGCACCCCTGATGAATTTGCCCCTCGTGAGTCTTTGGACTGTTTCTGCAAATTATACTATTTCTAGTCACAGCAGATTACGTGCCTTGTAGGGTAGCTGTTGCGCCACCTAATTGCTTTTAAATTTTGATCATACCTGAGTTGGTATGCCTCGATGCCTTTCAGCATAAATAGGCCATGTGGGCCTGCACTACTGACTACGTCTCTACTTCTCCCGGGCTTGCTCCTGCTACTCACGCCATAATGTGCAATATGGCACCATGATGATCATGCTAAAAAGACATGTCTCGCATTGTCGAGCATAAAATATTTACTCATTTATTCGACGAATCTCATGACGGCCTAGACCTAACTTTTACTCAGTACGTGGTGTAATTACCAGTCGTAGGAACACCCCTAGGTGGCATTTTTTGCTGCTGGTCAGAAGTCTAAATGGCATTCGCATTGCACGTGAGGACATCACAAAGCGAAAGAAAATGGCAGCCGGCGTACATAAGGATCTTATGCACGTATGTGTGTAAAGTACAAAATTCTGGTTGGTAGCAGGAAGCCGCCTTGCCATGGTGTTGAATCCGCTTCTGGGCTTGACAAGCTAAGTGGCTAAAGATGTTCATAATGAAGCGGTGGAATTAACTCAGTGGCTCTACATTCTATACTTTGCGCAACCGGCAGTCTCCTGTGCCTTGCGGCTTGCATCCAAGTTTTGACCTGGTCTATAAGGGCAGCATCCGGAGCTGCATCACTCACGCGTTGCCAGATGATGCCTTCGTAGATATATGGAATACCGTATGTCAGCATACCGTGTATAATACCGTTTCTAGTTGCTTCGCCTAAATCCAGAGGCACCACCCACGCCTGAGCAATGTATCTCCGCGGCAATTGATCCTATCATTAGCCGCTCCGTGACAACGCGAACTACGAGTTGCGCTTTATTTCCGTGCACAGCGGACAAATAGTTGACCTGAAAGTCTTTCAATAATAAGACGAACTTAAGGCACAGCTTTTGAAATCTGTGTCCTTTAGCCGTTCATGGTATCCCGTAAGCTCACTGAGAGAGAAAAATGGCTGAGAAAGTCCTGGTGCCAGAATTTTGAGCTGTTGTTAACGCACCTGCAACACGGCTTTGGATATACGGCGATGGCCGACCCGTTCTGACCGAATCAGGCACAATTCGGCTAAAACTAAAGCTGAGTGCAATGCAATGCGTCGATGGCCTCTTGCCTTTAAGAGCCTTAATTTCCTGCAGTACCTCGCCATTGGATGTTGCAACGTGAGCTAGAACAGCCGACGACATTACTGTCCGATAAGGGGTTGTAGGAGCACACTACTTGCAGTTGCTTGTTGATGCCCCTGGACGTAGAAGACTGATGCTACTTAAGAGAAAAACGTGGTCACGTACGCATGTCGCTGCAGAAGGCAGATTGGGATGTTGGGACACACGGCCTCTACGTCATCGGGCCTGGAACGAACGGGCCGGCGTCTATATGAAAATCAACCAACTACCTAGGATGCTTAGCTGGAAGTCCCATTGAAAGCGTGATCTGCTGAGGGCAACATGTCGCGCGCAGAGTGAATTTCCTTTTCCCAGGAGTGCTGGAAGCTAACTAAAGCAAAGGGTTAAGATACGAAAACGTACTCGTGCTAACGACGATATCCAGCATCACTATGTAAAACAAACTACCATGCTAACGAAAGGCTCTGTGACGCTTATATGTACACATTACCACCTTTCTATCCGTGCCTTTGTTACTGTAAGCAGGAGGAAAATGTTCCTCTTCGGACGTACCGCACATGATTTGAGATACCCGACACGGGGCATTTTGAAACATGCGCTTGAAGGAAACTAAGTGCAACGCATGGGAAATGCTGAGAAACTCTGAAGTTCCTATCTTCTATACTTTAGCGGGTAGGTGAACCAGTGCGTGGAGGTTTCGTGTCAATTCATTAGGTTCGCCAATACCAAACTAAATATCTATAAAACCTATTATATGCATGAGGAAAGCAAAGAAGATATTGTGAATGTGAGGGCGGCACATACTATAAATAGCGAATAAGAGACCTAGGAAGTTATTATAGGAAGCCTCCGGCAATACCCCATTATTACTTGGACGACCGGATATTCCATTCCTTCTCCAGTACCTTCACCATATCTATGAAGAGCGGACAATACCCGTCTAACTGGAATCACGCAACCATCATACCACTACACAAACGAAGCTGTATACAAACTAATGACAATTACCGTGCTATTAGCCACAAGCTCATAGCGTCTAGACTCATGGAAAAAATAATAAACGACGGGATGCTTCGCTTTCTGTTGCAACGCAACCTTATTAATAGGTCCCAACACGGGTTTCTGCCTACTAAATCTTGTCAAACATCCCAGTTTGTATTCTTAAACGGCGTTACGCAGTCCATAGACCTGGGTCAAACACTGCTCATCACCTTCCTGGATATGAAAAGGGCATTCGGACGGGTTCCGCGCAATGGTTTTGTTGAAACATTAGCTTCATTAGGTGTTTCTGGCCGCCTCCTTACTTGGTTTTCTTCTTACCTTTCCAACCGAAAGCAGTCATTGCTACTGATCGATGTCCGTCTAAAAAGGCACCTGTAACCAGCAGAGTGTTCCAAGGCAGCGTCCTAGGTCCTTTGCTGTTTTTACTGGACACCAATGACGTATTGCAGGTCTTCCAACAAGACACTCCCTACCTCTTTGCTGATGATATAAAAATGGTATTCTCATTTGGTCTTAGCTGCCTAGGCAATGGCCTCTCCAGCATTCAAAGCGGTCTTGGCGCTCTTGAAACATTGTGTGACCTGTGTAAACTAGAGTTCTAAACAACAAATGTAACGTCCTATCCTACCGGTGCCCTATACCGCCCAACGTATTAGCTTTTAACGGAATACCACTAGATAACAGCATTACCGTGCGCGATCTCGGTGTGCACTAATCAAGCCCACTGAATTTTGAGGAAAAAGCGAGCTATAGCTCTGCAAAAGGCAGGTCTATCCTTGGCTGTATACTAACGTCAATGAGTCTATTAGAGTCGCGACTCATGCTGTACAAGTTATGTGCCTGACCCATAGTAGAGTACTGCTCGATAGTGGTTACTAATTCACGCAAAAGTAATAGGATGGTCATCGATAAAGTCCAGCGTTCGTTCACTAAGCGCCTTCTAGGAGCAGCTACGCTCAGTTATCAAAGCCGCTGCACACAGCTTGTTCTGGAACCACTTTGGCAGCGGAGACTTAAAACCAACCTATATTTTCTCTATAAGCTAGGCAAAACATCGGACTCAAGTATTGAAAGATATGTTCAACCGCTGGGCGACACACGTTATCCTCTAGGCAAAAAGCCACATTCATTCTCACTACCCAAAACCCGTTGCTCCATACGCTTTAACTTATTCCTCTATAGATATGCGCATGTGTGGAACAAGTTACCTGAAGCCATCAGAACATTTAATAGTATCCTGCAAATCACCACGGCAATACAGAGACTGCTAAGTTTCCCCAAGGTAGCAGACCTCTTGGACACCTGCACCCCTGAGGACGAGCTGTGAGAGAACGGCCCCATCACATATAGAATTCCATACAAAGCCTTAATTGCCCGAAAGAATCCTAATGCGCCAAGAACCTTGTTAGTCTATAAACCCAGCACCAATAAGGTTCCTTTTAAACCAACCCTGTCCTCTCCTTATCACGCTGTCCGCTTTTAATTCCTCTTCTATCGGACTGCCGTTTATCAGTGCCCTGCTCTGACCTAGTCTCATTTGGTTGGCTTGCTTCTCTTTGACTTACTCCAGACTACGGAAATGTAAACGGTCAAGACTCCATAGACTTCTGGCTGTGCTCCCACTTCCCGATAGCTTGCTGGGCTTGCTCATCCTATTTTTTAACATAGCCACCTCCATCACTAACTTGTGTATTTCTGCTGGCCCTCTGAATAATCTGACGGTACCGGTCATTAGTCAGAAAACTGAACACTCTGTTCCCCTCACTCGTGGCCCCTCCCCACCTTATCAGTAACACAGCGCTGTGTGCTGACCTAGTTTCCTCCGACCATTCTCCTACTTTCTGACTGCCTAAAGTGTACTGAGCTGTAAACGGTATAGGCTCGGCAAAACCAAAACATTATTTCCTTCAAACCGAGTGCTTTTACCTAACTAACTTAAACTCTCCCATCTCTAACATGTCCATTTCTGCTGACACTACCTATTTTATCTTCCCAGCTTAACTGTACTACTAAATCACAATGTGCCGACTAATACAGCCTCGTGTATTTCGGCTCCTGCTTTCGGACCTCGCTGACAACTGTGACGTTACCGGCCAATATTAAGCATATCAAATTTCATCCTCTTGGATTGTTTGCGTCACAACTCAGCTGGTTTGTTGATCTATTATGTGCCACCGTAGGATCCGCTAGTAACTGAAGGCTTAATCCGAACTCTATTGCTAGGCACTCTTCTCTCTCCTAGTGCCGTTATGTGTCGTTCGTACTACTCGCATCAACTCCTCTTGACAGCAGCTGGTCATTGTTGGCTCCATGTAGCTTGTAAAAAGCCACTCATTGACTCCCCAACCTTCAATTTCCTCTGACGTCTGTCTTTCTAAGCTTCGCATGCATGTAAATAAATAAATAAATAAATATTTTATTCTCGACTATGCGAGGCACGCTCGTGGGGGCATGATCAGATATGTACAAGGGTACAAACATTTTAATGCAATTGTAACAGTAACGCAGAAAATTGTTCATATATCCATGATTGGAACTGTACAATGTTGAAAATGCAAAACAATAAGTTGGTTGTCGTGAGATACGGGACCTCAGCTAATAAGAGATTGAGAATCCTGAATGATCCATTGAAAGGTAATGGAAGAGCCCGCACACAAGGAAGGCAAAGGTCAACGTATCGTAGGATGTAAAACGACAACAGTATATACAAATGTAGAAGTCCCAGTGTAACGATCCTATGTAGAATTGTGACGCTAGTTGACCTGCCAGTGTAAAGTTATGGGCTGTGACTTTATTCGGTGGCCAGTCACCTACGCCACGTTGCAGTGTTGTTAAACGGACATTTGTGGCTTTTTGTAGGGAGAACGCTTGCCAGGCGAAAACCCACCACGTCCTGGAACACTGCCACCAATCCATTGAATGGCAAATTGTAACTGGCTATGTTTCTTGTTGAAAGTCTGTTTGCTCGGTTATTCGCAGTCAGGTTGCGTCCCATTTTTTCCGCTGGTTGATGCAATAACTGGTTGCCTATTGCGTTCCTGGGTCCTGTCCATTGGTAGGTAGGGTACTAAACATTCTTATTGCATATGATGTGTTGATCCTTCGCAGAACCACATGAAGTCTTCTCTGATTATGTATATTTGCCGGGGAGCGAAGAATTCGTGTCCAGCTACCCTCACTGGACATCGGTAGTTGGGTGCAAATAGTTAGAGTGGAAGTGAGGCCATGGTCCAGGTAAGTACTTGCTGGTTAATTCGTCCCATCCCAGGCGGAGGCGGTTCCTCAGTTCGATCCCGAAGCTCTCCGATGTTCACGACCTCAGAGAAATGGGAGAGAGGAACAAGCCGAGAGAAGACCGAAAAGGAACAGTCAATGTACCTAGCGTTTGATCAAAATCCTACCTTAAGACATTTATTTGAGACAACTAGTGTACAAGGTGTAACAGATATTGCGCCAAAGATGTTTTTACTTATGCGGAAGGCATGGCCTGATGGGTAGAATACTTTCATGTGCATAGGGATGAAGAGCAGGATTCCGGTAAGATATTCATGAGGTGTAAGCTGACAATGTTCGAATTCTACCTGAGACTAGAAAGTGGGTGTGTAGTCATGATTGGTTGTTATCGGAAACCAAATGACAGTGACGATGTGGCCGTATTTGTATATGCTCCACAGGATAAGGATTAAATAAGACATCATAACTACAATGTACCTAAGTATATGAAGATGGGAAGCTGAACATATTAGAAGCAGGCTAAGATTAAATGGATATCAAAGGAAGACTAAGCGTTGAAGGTAATACGATCAGAAGATATCGATAGTAGACCGGGTTTCAGTGGCCAAAGGTGCCTGTTGGGTTAATCATTCGAGGTGCTAATGAATAACTACCGTGTCAGAGGGTCGGACAGCAAACCAGCTGAGCTGTGAAAAAACTATACCAGGAGAATAAACATTCTACAGAAGGACTGACGCCTAGCGAGCTAAGGGGTATTCTCAAAGTTAAATAGAGCCTACAGCGAACAGCTGCCGCAGAGCAGAGATAGTGGCTAAAGGAAAGGATGTATCAGTGGTTGATTCAACATATAATTAAGACTTTTGACCACATGTCAAGTAAACGCGGGTAAGGCAGACGACAGATAACGGCGCGCTAGGAGAGATGAATGGCTAGCAATAGAGTTCGGAATAAGGCTTCAGCTACTAGCGGATCCTACGGTGGCACAGAATAAGTCAACAAACAGCTAAGCTGTGACGCAAACAATCAAAGAGATGAACATGGTAAGAACGGAGCGAGCTCCGGGTATTCGCAAAGTTAAATGGAAGCTATGGCGACTACACCTTTTCCCAGTTAATTACCTCCATAACGCTTTCAAAGTTAGCGTTAAGGAAATAGGTTTCGGCCATGCATCTTTCAGAACTCGCCTTAACGCAATCAAATATCATCCACCTGGCGCGAACGAACCAAAACGCCCCACTCGTTGGGTGACCAATCCCAACTCAACCAATGGCATATCAGACTAGTTTACGACATGAGTTACCAGAGATGTTTGGGGGTGGCGCAGATCGCGTGCGATTTGGTGAGTGCCCAGTCGCGCTCGAGACTCGTATTCAGGCTTGATTGGCTACACTGAAACTACACACATGCTAGGGGGTATACTCGCAAAACTCACATCGTGCCATCTGGGCATAGCAGTCACGAGTGATCATGGCGTTCGGCACTTAACCTTTCAAGCATTTCCACTTATACGTGAAATATGATTGCGCGGTGGGTCCGCCCATTTCATCGCTAAGCTGTCCGAGGCACCCATGTGAATTAGTGCGAATTAATTGGCCCTTGGGAATAATGACATGAAGTAGCTCACAAATACCGTTGTCGATGATCAGCTGGCATGGAAGTTGGGCTAGTGACATCGGAGAAACGTGGAGAGCATGTGGACCGTAATGTGGTTCGGGGTGTCGCAGGCTCACTGAGCGCAATATTGAAAGGTCCGCGTTTGATGGATGTAACGATTCGAATCAGGATGAGTGTGTGCGCAGTGCACATTGGCATCCTCACCGAGGTTTCGCTCGCCTATTGCCTTAGTTATGCCGTTGTTCGCTTGAGCTTGCTCCTGGGGAATATTTCATATCCTTGCGTCATGGTTCCCATTGCGGTTGCTAAGACATGTAAGTGCCTGAGTAGTTCCTCTAACCGTTCTCCCACATGATTTGTATTGTTACGAAACAGATCGAATGTGGCCTTTTACCAGGGGCGACACACACGAACAGAAAAAAGAATTCCGCAACACTCGGGGCGTTTATACTATTCTGCCAGTTTCAAGGAATGATCTCAGTTAGGTGTTATTGCTAAACTGCAGTAAATAGCGGCGCACATGATTTGTTTAACTCAGAACAATCTAAGCCTTAGCAGATTATCAGCTAATCAGTAATGCCCGTGTTTTCGCCTCTTATCATATGGCAAATTACGCGTTCCAATGACGCACTTGGAAACCCCGACGTTGAGTATGCTCCAGATCAGTGACATCGTGCTTCAGTTTTGGTTGCCTTGTTTGAATTACTTGTTCCACGTGACAATGCCATTTTTGTTTGCTCAGAACAACCCGTCATCCCGAAACAGTGACGTAGGTCACGTTCGACTATAGAGAACTGTAGGGTCTACCTTTCGAACCTATAGATGTCGAAGATGTGGTTTCGTATGAAGAGTATCTTACACGCGTATAGTCACCCTACGTATGAGAACTGAATCCTTCAGATGCGCAGCTGTCGAACAATTGAGAACTTTTTGAGAAATAAGCGTTTTTATCCTCAATAACTTGTAGTATGTCAGAAAAGTGGAAACTGATCTCGTAAGCGTAAGCAAGTCTCAGACTGATACTACATAGTACAACAGCGACATGGCCGAGAAACGAAGCCCATGGCGACGCGACTGCACTGGACTTTATTTTGATGCGATAGTTTGCCTATCTTCGTGACCTATTGAGCTTCGCTCGGTGACAATTTCTAGGTGCCATTAGGACTGCTCATACCAAAGGTGTCAATGGTTAGAGCTCGGATTAACTCAGTCTCACAATCCTCTTCGAGGGTTGGTAGAGGTTCATGATCCTTTTTCCTTAGAGCAGCCACGGGATACAACAGGTGTTAGAGTATCTCACAGCTGGATTGGCGTAGAGCGCGAGTGCCACGCATTGTCTCTGATCGTGTGAGTGTACCACGCGGTGCTTAATGGTTTGCTATCGCCCGCTTCAATCCAGGCAACTCCTGGTGAAATAGATGTCAACCCGTCAATCCCCACATGCGGTTGCCCGTGGTCACACATAATTTGCCCTAGATTCTCAAAGGCTGCATCTGACAGGCCTCAAGTAGATCTCAATGAGACACTGCAATCACGCTTTCCAGTTGGACTACCTCCCCACTACATTGTGGGTCAAGCTGTTGGCCAAATGGTCTGGATGGAATCACTCAAGTGAACCTCCATATACGTGACCGCGTTGTTCGTTAGACTGTTGAGTGAACGGCTAATTGTAGGGCACCACAACTAACAACCCTCTTCCGGAATGGGCAGCAGGAGAGTAGAATCTGCCCTCTCGACCCAGTCGCCAACACTTCTTCTCCTCTATCCGTACCACTCTCTTCTCCCCCGTTCATTGCGCAAGGGACTGTCACTGTCCTCGTAACTAAAGCTATCGAACCGAGATTCCCATTTCGCAATGATTCATTTGACGTACAGGCACTTTTTCAGAGCGGCCAACAGCAGCACTAACTCTCACTATACACTCCCTCGATAGTGGTGTGTGCTGTCTCCGAAACACATATACAAGAAAACCGCTTCGTGACGAATCTGCTGACAACGACAACAATCTAAGCGCCTCTGTCGATACGAAGTAAATAGCTCAAGGTTATTATACTACCCGTATCGCCATCAGCAATCATACAGAATGCAATCTACTCGACTGAATGCAAGTCAATAGCCGTATGTGTGCTGTTGGACCTCGAAATTCTATTGCGGTGAATAACAACCGTCTAAGGATATCGTGCATTTTCAATGCTTCTGTTTATGCCCCCAGTGACTGCAGTTCAGAGGGTATGAAGGACCACTTTATCGTAACCAGGAACTACTGAGACTGTGATTGTTACTGGTTACATGAATGTCTTAGTGGGTCGCCTTTCGGACTCTGAACAACACCTGGAAGGCTGTTTCGCTTTGCACGCATTGGATGTCCTGAGAAAGTCATGCAACTTCACGGCGAACCCTAGAAATTTTGTCAATTCTTACTGCCACAAGAATGATTGTTTTCCTGTTTCTACCGCTCAAAGAGCATAATGTCGCTTGGAATGTTTGTCAGTAAATTAGGTTTACCGTATCGCGGTGATACATGACCACACTTGACCACAACACATCTACACTGCCCAAAAAGTGTTATCATGAAGTATTGCCAGAGTACATTGCCAGACAGTTCCGCCTCCGTGGTATGACCAGGTTCATGGGTTCAACAGACGCAAGGGATGGCTGACCATTTCGGAATGTAATTAAAGCCATCACTGTGGCAACAATATTAAGTGGACCAAGCGACGCACAGGACGTGCGCCTCATCCATCCCCAAGCCTCAAATGAAGCCCAGATGAATTCGTTCAAGTTATTGTTATGTAACCGCAGTCGGAGACTGCTTGCCAAGGGTGAGTTCGTGCGCAATGCACAACACTTGACGAATAGTCTTTCGCACGAAAACCTTTCGAAGGCTTTCTATATTCAGCCTTCTAGGGAGAGCTCTGTAGCGCCCAAAAAGATAACACTTATCTTTCGAATACAATTTACTTGTTGACCGATTGTACATTATTCCATCTTGTTTTAATCGTCCTTACAACCGGCTACACACAACTGCCTTGTAAGTTCCCGCGCTCACGTGTTCGCTCTCGTCACGCTTCATCCGTCCGCTTCTTGTTGTAGCCCATCGAATGCAGTCCGCTGTGTCCGACTCCAATTGCCTTCTGATATCCGCGCTTAATTCCGTGTATCGTCTCGGACTAGTATTAACTAGTCCTACAATACCTACTCCAATTTGCACTTGAAGCAAGTTATAACTCGCTCAACCTGTCCACATGAGCCGCAAACTATTTTTCACAAACAGAGCACTTTTTTGTGCTTTGTTGCCCTTACAGTAACCAATCTGACACTGCCGACGTTTAATGTTCACACGACTTCCCGACTCCGCTGAGTTGTTCGTCGTAATTCCCGTTGTCACGCACCTTGTGTGATGTATACATGTAAGCAGTTCTTCCGAAAGACCCACCAGATACGACCGGCAAGATATTTTAGTTCCGCGAACACTGTTATAAATTATCCAGGAATTTATGCCAGCCAAATCCAGTACGTTGAAAAAGACTTGGACTGGCCATCGTCGAAGTGATGACTTCACAGTGAGTACTCTTGTCATTTGGTCTAGTACATCCACACTATACTTTGTGGAGTTGTACACAGTCTCGAGTTTCTTGTTTCCCGAGTCTTGAACGGAATAGTTACTACGCAGGGAACTGAAAACCAAAACACTCTTATTCCTTCAACACTGGGAGGATGTTAATGTGTGCTTATTTTCATTCCTCATCATAAGTGAACTGAACAGCTCTCTATTTCTTTGCTTCAAAATCGATGTTACTTCCTTTCTATTAGCTCGAAGTGTTCCCACCATTCTTGTGTTTTTCTTGGCCAGCATTCCTCCTAATGTTGCCGAGGTAAAGAAATTGTCACATGTGACATTGTACCCCATTCCAAATAATGGTGACACCAAGCGCAATACCACGCTCTCTGCAAGACTTTCTTTTTTTGACCGAGTTTCGTCCTTCCCGAGATATGGAAATCCATTTAACGAGATACTTGCTGTCTACTTCTGCCAGCATCCAAAACTTGATACCGAAGTTATCTGGTTTGTTGGACATGTACTGGAGAAAACGACAACGGGTTTTGGAGGGAAACAATTGCTCATCAACTGTGAGATTCTGCGCAGGCACATAGCATTGTTGAGGGTTGCGAAGGAATGCATTCCACAATTCAGATACCAAAGCAAACTTATCAGTTAGCAGTCTTTCACATCGGGTAGTTCTCATGTCAAAACGGAGGAACCTCATTATTTTTTAAAGCTATTCTTGCCAGTTGTCTCTCTGAAAATAGGCAGTCCATATCTATCGCAGCACATCATATTCAACGGCATGTTCTTCAGACCCATGAAGCTTCTGATGTAAAGTAGACCAATAAAGGCACGCAGATCTGGAAGGCTTACGCTCCACTGACAACTGACACCTAAAACTCCTTGGCCTCAGCTTCAGTAATACTTGAATATGTGTCAGCATCTGGGGCATGATTATGATGTCAAAAGTGCTCGACAGCTCAACATATTTCACACATTTCTTAGCATAGGGAGTTGGTCCTGGTCTAGCCTTAAACACACTCTATGATGGAATCCCACCAACAGTAGATCCACTGCGATCCACGTGCTACCATTTTTCGATACGTGAAGCTCACCGGGAGATACCGAATCGGTTGATACACTCTCTCTAGGGTCCTCATATGGAGTGTAATCATCGGACGTTTGACTATCAGACATGCTGTGATATTCTGCTGACTCATGGAAGATGGAGCCCTCATCAACATCATAATCGTTCTCGTCTCCAGACTCGTTGTCATCGATAGTTGTAAGTTCTCGTAAAACCTCAAAGGCTGTTTTCCTCAGAAAAGCCATTGTGTACAAAAATGTCAATGGAATTTATCTGACTGAACGCACAATATCACAGTAAGATCGTGATTCGGCTAGTTTTCACTCCCGTTTTGACAGCTATAATATATAACGGTCAGAAATGATAGTGGTGGCTAAAAATAAAAAGAGGAACCGGATTAGAGGGAAGCGGTCATTTTGACCGCTAACGGGCTTTTTAGGTAGTATGAACACAGCTACCTCTTTTCTCGAAAACTATAACAGATATGAAAACGAAAATTCACAGTAATGAAGAACGTCCAAAAATATTAAAGTCACAAAATATCTTTAAAAAATGTCCGTAAATGTAGAAAATATGCACATTTGAAAACGCTGAACGGTCAAAATAACCGTTCCGGGCGTTATAGTGGTAATGAAATTAGGGATTCCCAGGCGCAAGGCATTGTTTTGCCGTATGTGCAGCGACGCTCTACTGTGAACTGTTTGCACTTCAACAGCTGTTCTCTTCAATTAAGAAGGTTCAGTATTTGTGACATCGATGCAAAACAAGGCTTTAATTGCACATAAGCTAGCACGTTGGTGTATGTTCCGGTGACAGTTATTCTATTTCGCCAGAAAGCAAACTACGCAGGAACTGGAAGCTGATTTTCCTCCCACCGCTACGCATGACACAGCGTGGGCAATGGTGCTAGTTAAAAGATAAACTTTGTACGGCTGTCCAAGTTAAAGCAAGATGTTGGAAATAGCTGGATTTGCAGCTAGCCGGAGTGACAGGGGTCTCTGATACATGGCTAGCTTTCGTGATAGTGTCAGAGAACATGAGTCTGTTATTTAGTCTATTCGGCCGACACTGCCCCATCTTATTTCCCCAGTATAGGTCCACGGTGGCGCTCTTTTACTTGAATATTTTTACTTCAGCTACGGAACTTGTCCATATAAATCATTGATCCTCCTCCTAACTGAACTCACGACAGTTCATTTCCCTTAATTTACCAATAACAGCGGCATTTTATATACACTTAAGGCGACACTTTCTCGCTCTTTTCTAGGTGTCCATCATACCTACCTGTGACACCGCAGGTCTACAAATGTTAGTTGTATGTACAACCATTATGGCACTACTGCCACATTTTGTTCAAATCTGCGGGTTATAGAAGTGATGGCTCTCCTACCCCACCTCCACTTCAATTACTAAAATAGTTCCTGTAACTTGACGCTCCTTACTTCAACTGACAGCTCGGTATTGCAGTCCCGTATTCTGGCAACTAAGGGTTGAGTCACCTACATGGAAATTTCCGTAACTATCCTCTTTGTTATCAGTCTCCATCTGACTTACCTGTGATGCCGCAGAACTACATATCTGGGTGGCCCACTTACTCTACTGTGGCGCCGATGCGCCATTTTCTTTCATAGAGCTTGCTCCACCGCTTTGCTGGCACACCAAGGTATGTGCGCTGCAGCTGTAGCATTTGGTCTCATCATTAACCGCTCCAATGAGGCAGTCTTTTTCTTCCCACCTGTTTACTGTGCCTTCTTTCCTTTGGTACAATACTCCACAAATCTAAACCCTTAGTTTCTGTACACGGGTTTTCCATTCACAGCAACGATATTGGAAGGTACACACAAACAGTTGCCGCCCTAGTTTATAGATATATGTACCAAAATGGGTTAAATGTTTGGCAAGGCTCGAGGTCGATAGCTCTCCCATTCCTCTTCTTTAAGTTTGTTGTCCTATCATTCCGTGGATCTTTGCTTCCTTCTTTTCACGTTAGACCGACATAGGCGCGCTGAATATACTTACCCGGATCATCGTACTTATAGATACAACCTATCAACATGCGTGTACAGCGCGGACCACCGCCACCAGCGTGGGCATGATCTGGTGGTTTGAACAATTGCCTTCAATACATTTTCACCTTCGGGCCATCAACTCTAGCAAGCTTCACTGTCATGCAAGTGTGCAACTGACTTGCGATGCCATTGCATTAGGTTCCGTCCACCTCGGCGGTGGATTATTTCCATCAGCATATTCTTCAAATGCTTGGCAGCGACACTTGATGGGTATGTTACCCACCTCGCCAGTATGGTCTGCCATCAATACTGTGCCTGCGGAAGCTTATATATTATAGTCTGTTCTATTACGTTTGGCCGTATTTGTATTCTGGAGATTACAGAAAGCACTTAGATCCGCATTCTCTACTAGTTCCAGCAACTGGGTTCAAATCACAATTATCTTCGGAACGTAACCTAAAAGTGTCATCTCCCTGTAAGTGATCAATTTGTCTGCGAACTTTTAACCGGTGCGTTTTTGTTGGGTGCAATTTTTCCCTACACTTGGTTACATAAATAGCGCTTTGGCTCCTGTTGTGTTGCTTTAAAGTAACATATTCCTACTACAAGCCCGTCTGAACCATGTTTGGACAACTGCCGAACCCATTTTTCCACCGTCGTCCTGTTATGTTCACCTTTTTCAGTTTATCCCGTAAACACCCTAGTGTTTTACTCGTTTTTATATCCATTATCCACAACGTGCTTGATAAACGTCGCGTGCCTCCTATATCGATCAAGATACCGGGGAAATCCAGCGCCTCCGAGAGCTAAGGCTAGTCCACCAAAACATGTTAGTGCGTAGTTATACCCTCGGTTCCACTGGCCGATGATTTGCAAAAGGTTTATCAGCTGGGATGTCAAGTACAGGAGCTGAAAAGTCAACTTGTATCTATTATGGAGACCCCTGGCATGCTTAGGTCTTTTGACTAATTAACCAAATACCAAAACTTAGAAAATCTGCTTGCTATATTCGCAACCGGTGAATTGCTGAGCAATATTGCGCATAAAGTCAGTGAATGTATGCGCCGCGTCAACAACGCTGTTGCGCTTAACGTACAAGACAAATACCGTGCTGCGTTTACTTTTAGCTGCTTGCAAAATAACACCTGGTGTTTGCTCGGCTATTCGCTTTCGTAAGCTTCCTGGCCAGTATTGCCCTATGGTGATCAAATTTTGCTTCTACGACTTCACCAAAAGATTTATTGACGCCCGATATCTCTTAAGTTAGCTGCTGAATTTTGGGCCAATCTTGACAAAACCGAACAGAACACCGCTGCACAGGTCTATTCCAGCCCCCAATTCGAACTTGGCTAAAGGGACAACGCAAGCAAAATCCTCTCTGGGAATGCGACTGCTTAATACTCCTCTAAAAGCAAACCTACCGCCTGCTCTTAGATGCTGTATAATGTAGATAAGGATATAACACAAGTATGACAAGTAGACCGCTCCGCATCAGCGCCATCTGGGAACAAAGGAGGCATATAACGCATCGTACCCGAGACTGTTTCATTGACAGCAACCAAAAGCGCAGCCGTGGACTAGGCAACACAGAGCCAGCGTTCACTCAACCTCTCCGACATGTGTTACACGGAATCCGAAATTGATAGCATTAACTTTTTGTTCTCTTAAATTTCCAGTGCCGGTGTCATAAAAGACTTCATACCATCCATCGCCACTGTCTAACAACCCTCACTGACGGTGTTTGAGTTATAATACTTCTCGGTTTCCATCAAATCCACAACAGTACAGCAAAAGTACAACGCCCAAACGTTCTAACATGGCCAATACAAACCCTTTTCGGGTACTGAATAAGCGAAACACCCAGTCGATTCACACGGAAATACCAAAATTCCCACCCTTATTATAGACCAAAGCCCACTAATTTAACCACAAAACGGGAACAACTTGATCGGCCAAAGCATCCACCCAGTACTTCTGGCACAAAGCTACGTCTGTCGCTTTCGAGAAAGCCTGGTTTCGCCGCTGGTCCAGCCACAATGCCACATAGGTAAAGACTACATAGATATTTCAACTGCATGTCACAAACCCCGCACCCTCTTGGCCTTATGAACCCCGCGAATATGTAACAATCAACACATGCCACCATTCGGCGAATCGCACGGACACTTCCCGCATCCCGTTCTACTGGAACGATGCAAGTTGCGTGCCCCCTGTCTAAACCTGCCTGGATAAATATACGACGCTGTATCACCTAACCCGACTACTGGACATGATGCAGCGGAGGCCGTCCAGTCTGCCGGAGCCACATGGACGACGTCTATTTTCCACTGCACTACACCCGACCACGTGCCTGACCTCGCAAGTCTAATTGATACGTAAACGCTTTTATCTTGCACTCCTCTTCAACATAGGGCCCCGGATATACGAGGACCGCTTACCGTTGCCCTTTTTCCCCGATATATCCAGGTACACCCGCCAAAACAAGAAGGTTTATCCACTGGGACTGACCGACCCGTCCTCAAAAGCCAGAGGGCTTAAACACTTTATCTTTTCTCCGGGAGATGAAGAACCCACTCATCGTTCCAAAGGGAGCTCTTTCCGCCATTCTGGAGACGCCACTTTCACGGGGCCTACACAGATGGATTACGCTCATTTCGTGCACACAGTACCACAATTTACTCACATGGAAGAATACACTTACATGGATCCCTTGTCTAACAACGGAAGACAAAAAATACTGCTGTGAGTACCTTCACTGCCTTGGCTAGCTTTGCTTATTCTCATCGGCGTTCAAAAACCTGGCTCCGATGCCTTACATTTCCGAAAGAACATTCCGATTCTCCATTCACCTGGCGAGTTTCCGACGTCATTTCACGCACAGCTTTACGTTCGCACAAATGGCTTTTCCGATGGCCTTTCCTGGATTTTTCACTTGACAATGGAGACAATTGCACTTACTTACCTTTAAGGGAATTCCGATGCTAGTTTGTGGAGTACGAAACTCGTAACGGTCCCGCATTAGACAAAGGAATGACATTTTCGCCTACTATTGATGTATTCATCCACAAGGAACAACTGCAATCACCATCCCCATGACACGTCCAGCGTGGATAGCTAGACACGGTTTGCGAACCGGACAAGTATATAACAGAAAACGCCAGCCTCTATTAATAACGCTTTTACTCACCTGCACCACTTATCATTCAAATCTGCGATTCTTTTGCATCATTGACCGGTTTCAACGACTACTGCCGCATAATTATCAAGCCAATCAGTCAACCAAGGAAGAAATTTCGCCGGCAATCTGCTGCGAATAATAGATTGCAAAATCCGTCTGTACGATGCATCGCCGGCTAGCACTACTGTTCAACGGAAGCTGCGGCGGTGTTCCAGCGCGTGGTGGGTGTGCGCCTGGCAAGCGTCCTCTCTACAAAAACAAACAAATGTCCGCGTAACAACGCTGCAACGTGGCGGATGTGACGCGCCACTGGAAAAAGTAACATCTAAACATGTTCCACTGACGAAGGCATCAGACTTCTACATACAATCTGTGCAACCGATTTTACTATGAAAAATGTTTCGGTGGAGCACAGAACATTCCGATTTCTTAATGGTCTCTGATGACAACAAAAGCTTGTTTTGGCTCCCGTGCTCAAGGATTACTACCTGGTGACATCAAGCTCAACTTGCATATTGACACAACAGTTACGACTGATGTTTATGCGTCCCATCACTATCAGGTTCCTTGGTCTAAATGTTACCTGACTAAATGCTCACTCGTATGGACTACATCTATTCGATTATACCTTTCATGATAATGAAATATTTTACTATACCTAAGAAGCTATATTTGTATGCATCTTTAAACGCGCCTTCACAGGTGTGTCTCATTTTACCGAGTATATGCCGTTTATTTATTTATTTATTTTCCGCCGGTTCACCGATCACGCAGCTCTACGCATGCGTAAAAAGAAAAATCTGACCCCGCTAAACAACACTGCGACGTGGCGGATGTGACTCGCCACTGAATAAAGTCACTGCCCACAACTACATACTAGCAAGCCGACTAGAATCCTAATGTAATATTTTCCTGACAAGTTTTCTCTACAAACGGAACGCACAGCCTGTTTACACTACGCCCACTAGAACCTAAATTGTCGTCATGTTTTGACGAATTTATACCTCAAGGTTAATTTTACAATTTCCCAAGCTTGGACAACTTTCGGCTTACTGCCGATTACATACATAGCAACGTGTTTGTTGCGAAACATAAATTGCATGTAAACGTTGCTCATGCAGGTCAGGTTTCTCGGAAATTCGAGAATATACTATTTATTTATTTATTTAATTCGATGGAGGTACATGTTCAAGCACCGATGAAACAAGAACGATAGGAGAATCCCCTGAGCGTTCCATCTTGAGTGGATCGTTGAGCCCAGAATTGAAGAAGTGCACAGTGATTGATGGATCTAAGACAAAACGTTCGTATCACACCCTGGTTAACCAGTTAATGCCCACGTTTCCTGCCCTGGCGGTCCCTGCTGTAACAGTCAATGAAGTAAGCGAAGGATAGGAAGAAAAATCGAATGTCCAGGATAAGGAAGTGCTCGTTACATAAGAAAATACTACCAATGTGTGAATAAAGGTAAAGAAAAGCGCTGTACGAAAATACGAGTTACTCAGGAAAATGGAAAAATTTTGTGTTGCCAACCTGAAGCGTCACGTTGCTGCTCGGACCCCTTAACCGTAGATTCCCTGATAACACTTTCCGGAAGCATGTTTCAACGCTCGATGACTCTGCGTGACAGCCGAGTTTCCTCCCTAATCCAATCGGACCGCGGTTTGTCCAGCTTCAAGGCAAGACCGTGTAGAACCGACAATATAGCGGAATCGAATGGCTCAGATAAGCCTGGATCAACATTCCCAGTTAAGCTACCGTGGTTTAGGAATAAGTCTCCTCTAGACCTTCGTTAGCGCATTGAATACAGGCCCAAACTAAGTAGACGCTTGGGGTATGTCCGTCCCCGTAATTCCTCGGGTTACCAAGTACCCACTCGTAAACCCTCTCTTGCGTTAGTGTGTCTCTATGAAACTGAGAATAAACTATTTATTTATTTTGTCCCGGACGAGGCAGGGCGGACAATCCTGGACGCAGTATTCCAGATGCGGCCGAGCGAAAGCCGAGAACAGGCTCGTAAAGATGCCGACCGTCAAGACTCCGAAAGAACGTCGAATTAACCACAGCATGCGGCAACCTCTGCTTGCGACCTTCTTCCAGTTGTCGCCGGCGCGTAAAGCCGAATAGTGTGCGACGCCTAGGCCAACCTGGCTAGATACACGAAGGAGTTCAAGCCCACCGACCAATTACTTCGTAGGAGGACAACCTCCTCCAATTGGAAGAACGGAGCACTTTGCCAGCTCTGTTGGCAGTAACCATAAAGCAAACCAGTCCCAAAGCTTATTTAATGCCCGCTAAATGGCTTCGGAACCCCCAGGAACACTGACAATGTTCCACAACTTCAGGTCATCATCAAATGGCAGAGATGGTACCTCAAGCTTTGCATGTAGGACATTCACATAGATAGAGAACAGCAGCGGTCCAAGGACCGAGCCCTGCGGCACCCCACTGTGGACAAACTGCCTATACGATGGGCCGCCGCCTACCCGTCCAATATTTTCTCTACCTTCACGAAGGTAGTCATCTAATGAAGGGCGTGGCAAGATAACCCGTAGGAGGTTAATTGGTTGCGCGTGCAACAACTTGGGTACCGCGTCAAATGCCTTCGAAAAGTCGAAAAAGATCTCGTCTAGTGCGTAGCTGTTATCCACTGAAGCCACCCCATTTTTGCTAGTCACCAGTTGATTCGTCAGACACGAAAATCCCTTCCGGAATTCATGTTGTATATTAGCAACTTACTTAAATCTAATCGGCCGACACTCCAACGAATCTCTTACCAGTTTTTTAGGAGTTTGCCACTACACGCGTGAGGCTAACTGGCCTGTAATTTGCGGGCAGGCCCTGTCCTCATTTTTATAGATAGGACAAATGACAGCTTCCTTTCATTCCGAAGTAAATGCACAACGTTGGAATGATTTCCGAAACACCACAGTGAGCGGTCCCCTTAGTTGCGCAGCCAACTCATGCAACCGTTTTGGGGAATTAAATCAGGCCCAGGGGTCCTAGAATTGTTCAGCCCTTGTAACAGCCTAGGAACTTCCGTCTCCGCTGCAATAAATTCAGATAGCACTGAACCCTCTAGTATTCTGCAAACCAGCACAACGCCTGTCAAAGTGGTTTCCATTAGAAACGCAGCCGCATGTTACCCACTTGGTACGCAGGCCTTGTCATAGCCCATATGCGCATGAGGACCGTCCTTAGACATCAATACTGGAATTGCATAGTCGAACCGCAGCGCCTTTTGACATAAGCGAAGAATCATTTTGGATTCCAATCTCGTCCCAGTGGTCTCTTTGCTTCCGACTACTGTGACCCTAATGATCAGAGATGGGCAGACTTAACGCCCCAAAAATATGGCTGGCTTTTTCACTTCTACTCAATAGAGCGTTTTCTTGTTCGCGCTCTGTTTACATTACTTTTCCAACGGGACGGGTATCTCTTTGGGCCTGCTCTAATCTACCCTCGGCTGACCATTCCCCTTTTCCTGACCGTTCCTCAACATCCGAGACGTTATTACTCTAGGTTCTACATTCCAAACACTCTGTTCCCCTCATCCCGAAACCTTTCCTTGGCATGCTAACTGGCTTTCCATATAGCCGCTGTCGTCCCGAAAGCTTCTTTTCTTATGACACTCATTACTCTTATTCACACCATGAGTTGGCGGCCTAGCTTCACCTTGCTGGCTTATCCGGGCTCGTCTGAATGGTTTACTACTTTCTAACCCACCTCGGACTTCTGAGATCTAAGTAACAGGTTCTGCCGACGCACCGCCTTGTAACCTTCACTTCAAAAGCATTGTAGCTCATGATTCATCATTATTATTATATCCCCCTTTCATCATTAACATTTCTGTTTACGCCTATGCTCGCTTTCAATATTTAGATCTACATCCTACGGCTTTCTTTCTATGCGCTGACACTCTATTCTCGTCTTAATGGTCTTGTTTCTTTGGACTACTATGTCCCTTATGATCAGGTTTTAACAGATCAGACGGGCTGTCACATCACTCCGAGACTAACTGCCGTTTCGTTCAGCCACTTTCGTCTTAAACTGCTTTTGTGATGACACTCATTACCTTACACTCAGCTATGTTTGGCGGCAAAACTTAAGCTTGCTGACATACTTGATTTTGTCTGAATGGTCTCTTGTTTTATGACCTCTCTCGGAATTCTGAGATTTAACTGATCCAGTTACAGCTGACGCAACGCTCTGTTACACTCATCTTAATTACATCACTAGGCATTATTCATCCTTCTTTTTATTAACAAGGATGAATCATCACCCGAAGAAGGTCGGCGGCTTTTTCACTTCCTCTTAATAGAACCTGTTTTACCGACCCTTTCTTACCTTCCTGCGCTTTCTGTTGCGTTCCTTCTTCATTCGACGCTAACTTACACGCGTCTGTCCTCTCTGACTTCTTACGTTCTTACCAATTTAAGACTGAGGCAATGCGTCCCTGTCGCTCTTTCTTAGTGATATTCTTTCTTATAAGCTGCACACCTCGTCCTCCTCTCGCTGGTTCCAACAGAATAAGCATATGCACATTAGGACGCCACTAACTCTCTTTTCTTCATCTTCAGCCCTATTTTGGAACAATCTTTCATTCTCTACTGATCCGTATTCTGCTTGCTTCTCGTCGTATTCCGCTACTTATTATACACATGTATTTGCGATAGGTAAATAACAATTATATGTATAGGGGTACAATAGTTCAGTCATCGCCACAATTGATCGACTGCATCCCAGACGCATCCCTTTCTTCAGCCTTTGTGGCCGTTTCTGTTCTTTTCCTTTTTTGAGTTTGTCACAGGTACGGCAACACGCACCCAAGGAATTGTCCATCGTTGCGACAACAATACAAGTCACACAATTCCTTTATCTAGACATGAGCGGAAGATTATCAACCATTTTACAACTTAATAACCGCGCAAATCATTCGTAATCATGCACGGATACAAAGTTTCTGAGGCTTGAGCCTTTGGGTTCAGTTTGTCTAACGCTATCCCTTCCACATTACTCTTGCCTAGAGACCTACTTTTGACTTCGAAGGCACATTCTCCTGCGATACAACGCCAGAACAATTGGTCATTATGAGCTCTTCAATCCGCCTTGACCGCTCAATTGGCCGTGGTTTTCTATGTTTCTAATCAATTTTACTACATACCCCAGGGAATCTGCGATTCTTTCTTGGGAACCATACTCTATCTCTCAAGACTTCAACAACAATTCTACATATTTAATGTATATCCCTCGGAGGCTACACTTAGTTCCGCAGAGGATCAACACGTCATACTGAAAAGGTATATTTAGTTCACGAACCACAAATCGGGCACGGGACAGGACTCAGGAACGCAATAGGCACCGGCTAACGCATCAGCCGGCAGAAAAATGGGACGCAACCTGGCTGCGAATAACCGAGCAAACAAACGTTCAAATAGAAACATTGCCAGCTACAACTTGCCATTCAATGGATGGGCGGCAGCGTTTCAGGAAGTGGTAGGTCTTCACCTGGCAAGCGTTCTCCCTATAAAAATCCACAAATGTCTGTTTAACAACACTGCAACGTGACGAACGTGACTCGCCACCGAATAAAGTCATAGCCCATAACTTCACACTGGCAGGTCAACTAGCGTCACCGTTCTAGATAGGATCGTTACACCGGACCTTCTACATCTGCATATACTGTCGTTCTTTTGCTTTCTACGATATCACCGTTGACCTTTGCGTTATTTGTGCACGAACTCACTGTATTGCCGTATCTCTCTTGAGCGTGCTCTTCCATTACCTTCCAATGGATCATTCAGGACTCTCAATCTATTATTAGCTAAGGTCCCGTATCTCATGACAGCCAAATTACTGTTTCGAATTTTCACCATTGTACAGTTCCAATCACGGACATGAACAATTTTCTACTGTCACTGTTACAGTTGCCAAAAAATATCTATACAGTTTTAGATATCAGCTCATGCTTCCATGGGCGTGTCTCGCATAGTCGAAAAATAAAATATTTATTTAATTTTTATTTATAAAGCTTTGACCGCTAACAATTTCTCGAAAATGAGCCGGCCATCCCTTTGGTGTTGCTTACACCTATTTCTAGCCTAACGGTACCTTGCATAAGTATTAGTGGGCGGCGCATTTCGGTAAGTCCGCCAACCTTTAGTCCTCTTGGTGAGCAGCTTCCCGCTTGTGAGATAAATCTAGGGCGGCTGCGCTCATGCCTCCTTCCTTCTTGTGACTGGGGTAAAGGGAGCAGAGACCTCTGTGAGATAGGACACCGTAGCTCCGCACTTCTGTGCGTAAGACCTCAAGTATCTGCGTATGATTCCTATCTATACCTCGTCCTGCTTCATCACTTATCTGTTTGACACTGGCTTTCCTGTGCACCTATGGATCACCTACCTCTGATGCTCCACCGGCTCACCTGCCACAATGTGGCTCCGAATATTTTCCGTAGAAACCCAAATAGCACGCTACGTTTCTTAGTTATGTCCTTATCGCAAAGTTGACATAGTTATTGCTACAATTGCCACCCTATGAACCACAGACTTCTCTCTACATCTCGCATCAATTCATCGCATATTCCTACTACTTCTCTTACCTGTTTGGCCCCGGGTTTCTTCTCCCATTGTGGATCAACTATATACGATACTACACCGACTTACCCTTCACATTGTATTTCCGCACTTCTGGGCGTAAGACCTCAAGTATCTGGCTATGATGCCTGCGTATATTCCTATTTGGCAACACTTCTTCACTTACCTCTTTGAACCTGGGTTTCCTGTCCTCTTATGGACCCCCACCTCTGATGTTACAAGGAATTACCTTGCACACTGTAGCTCCGCACTTTGGTGCGTAGGACCTCAACTATCAGACTAATTTTCACTCTTACCTTATTGTCACAAACTTGACATAGTTATTTTCTATAATTGCTGCCGTATGAACAAAAACACCATTGAATCTTCTCTCTACATCTCGCTTCCATTCCTCCCATATTCCTACGGTTTATCCTAACTATTTGGCTCTGGCTTTCCTCGAATATTATGGATCATCTTTCTAGGGTGTGCCACCGAGTTACCTTTCACTCCATAGCTCCGCACTTGGGCGCGTAAGGCCTCACAAACCTGGCCATACTGCCTGACCATCCCTCGTCTCGTCTTAAACCTTAGCTTATCACTTTTGATTGACTTATTCCGTCTTACGAACCACTAAGCTCCGATGACCCAGCCAATTACCTACCACACTGTAGCGGCGCATTTCTCTGCGTGGAGCCAAAAGACACAGTCTATATTGCCCAACCAGTTACTTATCGCTAAGCTGATATCGTTCTTTCTTACAATTGTAAATCATGTATACTAAGCATAATTACATAGGTTTTCATATATCATAGGCACTGTTGGTCGCCACCGGTCTTTCGATAGTGTATATTGATTCACTGCTGCCTGTCTGTTTTGATGTCTCTTGTCTGTTGTCCGTTTTTCCGAGATTTCCAGTTACATCGGCCAAAACAAGAAGGGTTATCCACTGGAACTGGCCGACTCTTGCCCAATAGCCAGCCGGCCCTAGTACTTGATCCTTTCTCCGGGAGATAAAGAACCCACCCATCGTTCCAAATGGAGCTCTTTCCACCATTCTGGAGCCGCCACTTTCACGGGTTCTAAACAAATGGGTTTAGCTCACCTCGTACTCACAGTGTCATAATTCACTCACTTGAAATATCTACATGGATCCCATGTTGCACAACGAAAGACAAACAATGCTGGCGTGATTGCCTCGGTTAGCTTTGCTCATTTTCACCGGCATAAAAATATTGGTTTCGGTGCCATACGTTTCCAAAGGAACACTCCGATTCTCCATTCATCTGGAGCTTTTCCCATGCCATTCTACGGACAGCGTTTCTCTCGTATAAATGGCTTTCCGATGTGATACGTATTACTCAAGTATTTCTGGATCGCACCTGGACGCTTAGTCCGCGCAAGAAGTGAATAAGAACACACACCGGACGGGACGTGTCAAAAACTGTAATAGGTAGCTTGTAGGTTACACCTGATGAATGAGTGGAAAAGGAGCCAAGCAGCACAAGGAAAAAGAGGGGACGAAGCAGCTGTCGGTCAATCGACACACAAGTACCATCACCTCACATAACAGATGGAATCACGGTTGTGAAATGTAACGTTCTATCGGCTTAGGTGAGCGGTGCGGTTTCCGAATACCAATCGGCTGATCGACTTCTTCCGTTTGGTTGTTGTTTGTCTCCTGCAGATCTTCTGGAACCACTTTCTCTTCCCCAGGGTACGGTGTAACTGGGGTGCGGTGCCGGATGAAATCGTTGTAACTGCGTACTGTCTCTTCAGTCTCTAGTTGTATTTCGGCCTCCGTTTCTGAGCTCGTAAGCACGGTGCCAGGCTGCCATAACTACTCATGTGGTAGTTTCTTGTAAACATCACGTTCCACTATCGACTTATGGGGCTTAACTGGTGCGCGTCTACTTTCATGCATACGTTGTTGCTGGCAACGCCTGGTCTGACGGGGGTCTGGAAAAAGTAGGTCTAGCCTCGTACGTAGTCGACGCTCAAACATTGTCTCCCCAGGGCTCTTTCCAATAGACTCTAGCCGTGTGATCCGATATGCGAACAAGAATCGGTCAAGTTTGGTTCGTAACGAGCCATTACGCTGCTTTAGAAGTCCAGCTTTCACGGTTTGAACCGCTCTTTCAGATAAACCGTTTGACGCTGGATGGTACGGTGCGGAAGTCAGGTGATGAACGCCGTTGCGCTGCAGTGACTCTTTGAACGCTGCACTCGTAAATTGCGTACCGTTGTCAGTGCCTAATGTTTTCGGTATGTCATGTGTAGATAGACTAGAGCGTACGCCATAGATTGTAGCTTCTGCTGTAGCGTTTGCAACAACATGCACATCAATCCATTTGGAGTACGCATCTACTAAAAGTAGCGACATTTTTCCTTCGATCCGGCCAAAGTAATCGACGTGGACACGTTCCCATGGGCTGTCGGGCAACTGCCAATGGTGAATTGGGCCTGTTGGATTATCTCTTTGATATTTTGGCATGTGTTACAAGTACTCAAAAGGGCTTCGATATCTCGGCCAATCGCTGGCCACAAGCAGTAGGATCGGGCGAGGGCTTTCATGCGGACAATAACTGGATGTGCATCATGTAATTCTTTCAGTACAGCTGACCTGAGGGTCAATAAAATAACGATGCGAGATCCACGTAGGATACATCTTTCATGCAGGCTG
>OX104064.1:224660859-224758132 GCA_944474145.2 Dicrocoelium dendriticum
GGGGAAGCCGCCAGGACCCTGCGAACTATCGGCCAATTTGCTTGACGTCGGTCGCCTGCAAGATCATGGAAAAGCTCATTAAATCTGCTCTCCACCGACACTGCGAAGATCTGAACTTCACCTCAGTCACTCAGCATGGCTTCCGAAAGGGGCACTCCTGCATCACTAACCTGTTGGTCGCTAGAGAGAAGTGGGCCAAATTAGTGGACGCTGGAAAACGTTTAGATGTGGTCTTCATCGACTTCAGCAAAGCTTTTGACAGAGTCCCACATCAGGAACTACTCTCTAAGCTCGGCGGAATTGGCGTGACAGGGAACCTCCTACTATGGATCAGTGACTTCTTGCAAGGCCGGAACATGCAAGTCAAAGTAAACGATACCCTCTCATCACCCGTGCCCATGTATAGTGGCGTACCACAAGGCTCCGTTCTCGGACCGGAATTGTTCAAAATATATATCAATGATCTACCAAGTATTCTACAAACGGACTGTCTGATCTATGCAGACGATCTCAAGCCATGGTCGGAAGTGTCCAGCCTCGAAGATGCCGACCGACTGCAGGAAACGCTTGATCTACTACACTCCTGGTCTATCAAATGGGGTTTGCCGGTCAACAAAGATAAATGCTCAGTCCTTTCTATAGGTGCTGCTGAACCACTGGGCATCTATCACATTGGCGGGCACCTACTCAAGATTGCCACACAGGAAAAGGACCTGGGGACAATAATCTCCTCTGATCTCAAAACGACCCTTGACACGTTAAAGAAAACTGCTGCGGCGAACAGGATGTGGGGCGCCATAAGGAGATCATTCTCTAAAATGACGCCGCAGATATTTAGACTTCTCTTCACCTCCCATATCCGTCCCATTCTTGAATTCGGACATCCGGCCATAGCCCCCTTATCTAAACATGAAAGTGACAAGATCGAAAAAATACAGCGACGAGCCTCGAAATTTGTCCTTGGGCTACGCAACCTCCCGTACCCCACCCGCCTACAGAGGATGAACCTTTTTCCCTTAGACTATCGCCGACGTCGCGGAGACCTCATCTATACCAGGCGCATCCTACGAGGAGAACTGGGAAACGAGCTAAGGCAGTTCTTTCAGCTAAGACTTGGCAGCTCGACTCGAGGTCACAGCTGGAAGCTTTTTAAACCGAGGAGGCTCAAAGTCCGCTCAGATGTCGCTCTCTCTACTCGAGTGACTAATGATTGGAACCGACTGCCGGACCCGATTGTCAATGCGCAATCACAAGCGAGTTTCAAACGTTTGCTAGACATCTTCCTACTGAGTACTCCAGGATCCTGCAGGGCTGGTATTACATCCTGAGCCATGACAGCCAACTCGCTTGCAATCCTTGGAAGATCGGGAAGCGAAGGAGCTGACACGGGACCCCCTTCTGCTCTCTACCACTCAATGAACTCAATGAACTCAATAGTTGTCTCAAATAACTGTCTTAATGTAGGATTTTGATCAAACGCTAGGTACATTGACCGTTCCTTTTCGGTCTTCTCTCGGCTTGTTCCTCTCTCCCTTTTCTCTGAGGTCGCGAACATCGGAGAGCTTCGGGATCGAACTGAGGAACTGCCCCCGCCTGGGATGGGACGAATTAACCAACAAGTACTTACCTGGACCATGGCCTCACTTCCACTCTAACTATTTGCACCAAAATACCGATGTCCAGTGAGGGTAGCTGGACACGAATTCTTCGCTCCCCGGCAAATATACATAATCAGAGAAGACTTCATGTGGTTCTGCGAAGGATTAACACATCATATTCGAGAAGAATATTTAGTACTCGACCTACCAATGGACAGGACCCAGGAACGCAATAGGCAACCAGTTATTGCATCAACCAGCGGAAATAATGGGACGCAACCTGACTGCGAATAACCGAGCAAACAGACTTTCAACAAGAAACATAGCCAGTTACAATTTGCCATTCAATGGATTGGTGGCAGTGTTCCAGGACGTGGTGGGTTTTCGCCTGGCAAGCGTTCTCCCTACAAAAGGCCACAAATGTCCGTTTAACAACACTGCAACGTGGCGTATGTGACTCGCCACCGAATAAAGTCACAGCCCATAACTTTACACTGGCAGGTCAACTAGCGTCACAATTCTACATAGGATCGTTACACTGGGACTTCTACATTTGTATATACATTTGTCGTTTTACATCCTACCATACGTTGCCCTTTTCCTTCCTTGTGTGCGGGCTCCTCCATTACCTTTCAATGGGTCATTCAGGATTCTCAATCTCTTATTAGCTGAGGTCCCGTATCTCACGACAACCAACTTATTGTTTCGCATTTTCAACATTGTACAGTTCCATTCATGGATATATGAACAATTTTCTACGTTACTGTTACAATTGCATTATAAGGTTTGTACCGTTGTACATATCTGATCATGCCCCCACAAGCGTGCCTCGCATAGTCGAGAATAAAATATTTATTTATTGATTTAAGTTCTGTATATATATCGGCTCTCGCTTGAACACGCCTACATATCTGATTAGTGACATACCACCATTCTTAAGTACTTTTCACCCGTTTTCTCATACTTCACTCACTGACGTACATGGCTTACGGGACCTCATCGGACTAGTTCCTCATCAACATACCATATAAGTGATCTGATTACGATCTTTACCTCTCGCATTCTGTGTACATAGACTACATACAACGTTTGAGCTCTATGGGCCCACACTACTGTTTCCAACTGTACTACTCCCACTGTTGGTGCTGCTTATTCCGCTATCATGCACAATAATGCAATATGCTGATCATGCCCAAAAGGCGTGTCTCGCTTTGTCGAGAATATAATATTTATTTATTTATTTATAACTGTAAACTGGATAGAGGAAGTGCACAAAACAGCCGATAGGGCTTCAACAGTCTGATCCGACGACTGGAATGTGCAGGTCCTCAACACATCTAAGTTACAGCCCACATACAGTACAACGTCTCCGCCTTGGTGACCAAAGGAGCGATCAGTTCCAACCAGCGCGTAGCCAGGCAGATATACCTCACCTTCCGTGATATCCGGATACAACCACGTTTCAGTGAAAGCAAGTATGTCGGGACAAGATTTGTCTACAAGTAGACCCAACTCGTTCACCTTGTACCGTAGGCAACGCACATGGCTAAGAACTACCTCAAGGTAGTCGGCACGAACATCCCTGCGTCGTGCGCCATCAGGATATGCTCTGATAGGGCAGAAAGGAACTTCCGGTTGATCACCTGAAAAGCCACCAGACGGAGGCTTTGCTCACCAGCCGCCGGTCTAGTTTTGAGGTCTTTGGTAGCCTCCTTTAACTTCAGTCTATCTGCCAGTGGAAGGTCTGGCTGAACGCTGACACCACTACCCTTAAGTTTGAACGTAAACCGCAGTAATGATTTGCGTTCCTCCGGGGTAGAAAGGACTACGCGAAGTAGTCGGTGCTAATTTGGTAAACATTCCTTCATGGGTCATTTGCATGTAGAGAGCAGGGGGAGCTCCTTGGCAGCCCCATCGATTCCGATTCGGTGCAGGTTTGGCGTAACTGGCTGCGAAGCGCCATTCCTCTGGGGTACGTCGACGTTGCAGAAGGAGCAGCAGAGCCCTGCGGTATTCATCAGCTGGCAGTCAAACATCCGTTTGAAACTTTCCTCTCTCCGTGCATCAGAAATGATCTCCAATAGGTTGTGCCAATCATTCACTACACGGATGCATAGGGCAGCCTCTGAACGGCAGTATGCATCCGACTCTTGTACAACTTCCAGTGGTGGCCTCGTGTCGAGCCGTCTTCGTTGAGCCGAAAGTGGTTTTGCACCTCACTCTTAAGCTCTCCTTTTAAGATGCATCGGGTGTAGATAAGGTCACCGCAGCGCCGGCAATAATCCATTAGGAAGCTGTTCAGCTTTCTGAGTAGAAGAGGGTTAGCAAGACCATGAAGCTCCATGACGGATTTCGAGCCAATGCTATGAACTTTCTAGCAAGTCGCTTTCAGATTTTGCGGGAGGATAGGTAACTGGAAGCCCATACTCCAATATCCGGCGGATATGTGATGTGGACAGAGGTATAAAATTGCCGGAGTAATACGGGAGAACGACCTCCGTGGAGCACCCAGCATCCTGTTAGCGGCAACGACCTTTCTCAGGATGTCCTTGGAAGTTTAAGGTCATATGACGCGATCACCCCTATATCCTTCTCGCGCAGAACATTCTTGAGGATATCCACCAAATCGGTATACACCAAATGAATCTGGGTAACCAAGCGAAAGAACGGCATGTTTGTCGTAGTTAACTGGTAGTTGCCACTTGATGGACCAATCGTACCGCTGGCCCAGGGCCGTTTGGAGTCTCTCCGCGTCTTCAAGACTAGCTACTTCTGACCCTAACTTGAGATCATCAGCGTATACTAAGCAGCCGGTTTGAAGAGCTGCAGGGAAGTCATCAATGTAGAGCTTGACTAGTTCCTGCCCAATAACAGATCATTTTGAGACTTCTAGTCATAGACACAGAGCCAGGCAGCGCATGGTTCACCTTCACTTGAAGTGTCCGGGCTCTCAAGAAGTCCGCAATCCATGTAAAAACGTTTCCGTTGACGCCAATGCCCTGGCGTTTGAACAGACGTCGTTTGTGTGGGACTTTGCCAAAGATCTTGCGGAAGTTAATGTGGGTAATATCTAGGTATCACCGGTCCTCTACCGCTTCGACGCATGCTTCTCTGGCAACCAGCAGGTTAGAGATGCAGGAGCGAGCCCAGCGAAATCAGCGCTAGCGTGGAGGTTTGCACACGGGCTTTCGCACGGGGTTTGGTGGGTGCGCTTGACGATCTATTCCATGAACTTGTAGATCCTAGACGGCAGGCATATCAACCGATGGTTTGCACGATCGTGCCTGTTCCCACCTTTGTACTTTGGCACTACAATCCCTATTTTCCAGGCAGGTTGAAGGTGCTCGACTGCAAGAGAATGCCGGAAGACTTGAGGATTCGGATCAGCAATGTACGCTACTATCTTGAGGAATGACGACTGAGGTTCATCAAGTACCGGTGCGGAGTTAGGGTTCAGTTCAAGAAGTAGTCACGACTAATTCTGGATGGATTTCCACCTGCTCGAGAGAAGGGGTATGGGTTACCAGCTCGTAAGTTGGTAATACGGGTTCAACCGAGTAGGTCGGGGAGTATTTCGGGGCTAGTGCTTAAGACTTCTCGTCTCCATCGTAGAGCACGCTGTCCTCTTCCTGGCAGGATGGAGCAGGGATAGCACTGCCAGCCGCCATGTTTGTCTTCAGGTACGAGAACAGCTTCCTCGGGCAGGTACGTGATCGCTTGACTAGGATGTGTTCGTATTGTGACCGTTTCCTTAGGTTTTATGGCGCACAGATCCTGATCACTTTGTACTTTGAGTGCTCGGAAGTTAAATGTTTTAACTTGAAAAAGCCCTACGGTTTGCGTCGTCTGTTCATCTGAGAGCTCACCTCGCGGTCTATCCAGGTGTGTACAGTTTGATCAGTCACAAGCATCTTGCGGGTGCTAAAATTAGAAATCGAAATGCAAAAGGTATTTAGCCATTTCTGATTAGTTCCTGGCTTTCTGTCGTTCCCTCACTTACACGTTGCTCCAAAGGCTGTCTGGAGAAACCGGCATTTACAACCTTTCAGCTCCTCTTTTTCAATGGTCACTTTGTCAATGTTTAAATGTTTCCACAACTGCCCAGCATAAACCACGGACTGGCAGGTTCGCAAACCCCTGGGTATTCCTTAAGTAATATATTGTAGTACAATAACGAAGCCATCCGAGCAGGTAAGCATCAATCCTTACATTTTATCTACACTTTCATTCCTTTTCTTCAGCTTTACATTTTGTCACTTTCCAAATTTTTAAACCTTTGAGGTGCTCTTAGTAAACGCATCGTACCAGACCTGAACCTTGTATTAGATGTTGCAATCTATTGTTGCTGTGGTTACACCCAAGGGTGGTATATCAATTTTCTAAAACATAGTCTAAATACCAGCTTCATTTATATCTCTATGTATATTCGTGGATATCAGTCGCAAATTGGCCTTAATTGAATCGTGTTACTCACCCCTGAATACTAGCTATTTTACTGCTCAAATTGCAAATACTATCGGTATGCTTACCGCAAAACCTTATATATTTCTTCCAGCTTGTTGATAAAGAGACCACTTTAAAAGTTATAGGCCCAAGACTCAGACGGTTTGCTCTTCACTTATCCACTTTTGGCCTCATATACTTAGCTTTATCTGTTATACATGTGCCCACCACTATTGGCAACACTACTAGACAGGCATCATGAAAACCAGATCTGCCTTTACAACCGCTTTTGCTAGTAAAACACTCGGATTTTTTAGGTTAAATTTCACTGTCGCGAAAGTTAACCAGCGACCGAGAGGCCCCTGTCACACTAGCTGGCTGGACATCCAGAAATGTTTGACCACCACTCCACCTTTTCTCGGTCTCTCGTGAGATATTTATCTTGACAAGCCTACAAAGCCTACCATGTAATATTCGCAATGGTGGTTGAACAACCTGCTCACACGGTTTTGCTGATTGCTATCATATACTTGGTATAAATTAGCACTCTTGGCTAAGGGCGATCGAACAGTTGTTGCCAGGAAAACCACCTAAGAAATAGCTGTTGCGACGCTACAGTACTAGTTAAAATTGCTACCTGGATGAATACCGCTGGCACTTGCTTCAGAACTTACAATAAGAGCGAAAGAGCTGAAAATTAACCAAAGTGTTGCACGGTAGTGTACGTCAACACATGAGGTATACTTATCCTTCATTTTCGAGCAAGCTCAACCCCAGAATTAGCGCTGATAATGTCATACCAACGCAGAGCCAAAAGTATTTCACGCCCCGAAGCACCTTGCTAAATTTGCTGAATTTCCCGATACTTATTTCGTTAGTATTAATGACAGGCCCCTCTAGCTCACTGGTTTTGGTGACATAGACGTATGAATTAAGCCAATCGGCTCTGAGAGCTTAAACATGCGATATTTATCTATGATATGTGTGCATTGTGCGTGCCAAAACGTGCCAAACGCTCCTAATCGTCTCCCGTATTATTTGGGTAGGTCTAGCTCATGCGGCAGTTATATAAACTTCGCAACCACTTAGAGGCTTAATAATACTAAACTCTATATTCCTAGTGGGTTATGTGGCTCAGTATTCACTGAAAATAGAACACTGAGGCCTCCTGACCGTGGGTTCACTATAAGTTGCTCTGAAGTTTCATGTATGGGTAACATGCTTTACTGGGTTCCTAGTGTTTTCGCGAATCGTTATCGTTTATTGGCCTATATTTGCTAAGTAGGCTTGAAAAGTTTGCTTTTGGCCACCTACGTCGTACATAGTCGTTGCGGGGTATTACGAACTATGTTGAGCCTTGCTAGACAGCTCTGCTTATTTAGAACTTATACCGCTCGTCACTTTTTATATTTTGTTTCTTTTTGATGACCTCTGCTTGCAAAGCGGAAAGTCATTTTTAGTGAACAAATAATGGCGTTATGCGTAGACTACCCTTCGATTGCGAATAACTCGTGAACTACTGCACGTATTGCACTGCCTATACTTTTAACGTAATCAGCGGTGAAAACTTGTTCTAAGCATGTTATTATTGTACTACTTTGCGCAATATTGTAGCTATAGAAAGTTGTTATTCGTTTTCGTATTTACAGGTTAAAATTTGGCGCCAGAGATCAAATTTATCACAAGACGTTTTGGTTATATTTTTCGCTATTTGTATTTTTCCAGTGAAATACGCCGCCTTAGTATGTCTCTTAACAAAGTGTGATGCATATTTATTTAGATTTCTAGAAAATATTCTCAGCATTTTTACGATCCCTATAAGTCCACCGCTCTTATTTCTTTCCACGTGAGCACAAATATGTGACACTGAGCGGGTAAAAGTAATCCAAGTTTAATAGTGAAATTCATGTTCAACTGGATCTTGTGTCCATAGCAAACCTGCACAACTACGGCTCTGTGCGACTTTCGCAGCAAATCAAATCAGGGAGCTCAATATCGCCTGAAGGAGCCAGAAGAATTGCAAGGTGGGCGCGTGCAACCCCATCAGTTGTACACCTAACAAATCCAATGCATTCGGAATTGCCAACAAGGAACATACCCTCAAATGTTCCTTACTCTCATGTAAGAGCAAAGGAGTAATGTAAACATTGAGCTGATCCTTTACGGACGAAACATCCAGCCAGCCTAGAATATACCTATTTAACTAGTTGTTCTTATTTACAAACAAAAACAAATAAATATTTTGTTTGCGGCCACGCTAGACACGATTTTGCTATGAACACCAAATTGTAACATTGTATATGATAGCATTATTTGTAGGACCAAGGCCGGGAATAGTACAGGCTTATTGTGGACCAACATGTCCCAAAGGTTCAAGGTATTCTATCCTCACGGAAAGCATTATGTAGAAAAATATCACATCATTAATGTGGAGTAGGTTGTTAAGAAAATAATCAGACGAGGCGTTGTAAACCGTGCGGTTCAGGTGAGGGAAACATGAATAATAAGCTGCAAAAATATTTTATGAACAGTAGCGTGTCATTGATAAAATATGTAGGTGTAGTCGTTCGAGAGCAGGTATGGGCACATAAGTTGTTAAGTGTGGTATCCGTCCGCTTGAAAAAGCATGTTTTGGGTAGTTACGTTATTGAGTATCGAGACACATCCACCACGTAGCAGAGTTGTTAAATTGACATTTGTGGCTTTTTGTATGGAGAACGCTTCCCAGGCGAAAGCCCACCACATCCTAAAACCGCCGCCGATAACACTGTGGACTCTTCTTTGCATATTGACGGATTTAAGACTTGTAATGCATCAAAAATGCAGGAATCTCCGGACCTTGTGAAGTCTGATCAATCCAGTGGTCCCAAATCCATTCATTCTTGATGTATATGGTGGAAGCTCAAAGCCCAATTACCTGAAAATTATTTATACAACACAATTTATGATAGCTGTCCATTGCGAAGATACGGATTGTTCCACTTAAAGCCCGTTAGCTGTGATGCCCCTGCGCGCTTATGTGAAATGTAAAAATAAGCACGGGTTATTACACCTGTGAAAATGCACCAAGGATGGTGCTTAGGTTAACCGCAAGGTGACACACCTACTTCGGGAAGCACACTGCGGACTAATGCGTCCGTGCGAAAGAATGCCAGTTAACTTTTGTAGTTCTCGGCTTTGGATGTAGATTTGTTTTGAAGACTTTCTAAGTGACTATAGGTATTCAGTATTTTTGTGTTTAATGCGCAGATTGATCAAAAAATGGCTTACCTCGCCCGTGGGCAGTGGCTTTCGACTGCACAAGGAACAAGTGCCTTTAGCGAAAGTACAATTGTATGACTTCGGACCTTCGTGTACATCCGACTTTTCATGTAAGCTTGGATCACTGGATGAATATTGCCCTTTGAAGACAACCGAGATGCGTCAGTTTTTACTATACGCCAGACCAGCTTGTTAAATAAATAAATAAATAATTAAATAAATGGTATATTCTCGGTAAAACGAGGCACACCTGTGAAGGCGCGATCAAATATGCATACAAGCATAGCTTCTTTGGAATAGTAAAACATTTCGTTTTAATGAAAGATATAACAGAAAAGATGTAGTCCATACGAGTGAGCATTTTGTCAGGTAATAGTCAGACCAAGAAACATGATGGCGCCGGGGCGCGTAAAAATCAGTCATAACTGTTGTGTCAAGATACAAGTTGGGCGTGAATTCGCCATGTAATAATCCATGAGCATAGGAGCCCAAACAAGGTTTTGGTGCAATCAATGAGCATTAAGAAATCGGAATGTTCTGTGCTCCATCAAAGCATTCTTCATAGTAAAATCAGCTGCACAGGTTGTATGTAGAAGTGAGGACTGCGACAGTGTGAAATGTTCAGCTGTGACTTTATTCAGTGGCGAGTCACATCCGCCACGTTGCAGTGTTGTTAAGCGGACATTTGTGGCTTTTTATAGGGAGAACGCTTGCCAGGCGAAAACCCACCACGTCCTGGAACACTGCCGTAGCTTCCGTTGAACAGTAGTGCTAACCGGCTATACATCGTACAGACCGATTTTGCACTCTATTATTCGCAGTCGGTTGGCAGCCAAAATTCTTCCTTGGTTGACCGATTGGCTTGGTAGTGTACCGGCAGTAGTCGTTGAAACCGGTCAATGATGCGAAAGAGTCGCAGAGTCGAATGATAAAGGGTGCAGGTGAGTAAAAATTGTTAATAGAGGCTGGCTTTTCCGTTACATACTTGTCTGGTTCGCAAACCGTGTCCAGCTATCCACGCTGGACTTGTCATGGGGATGGTGAGTGCAGTTGTTCCTTGTGGCTAAATACGTCCATAACAGGCGAAAATGCCATTGCGTTGTCCAGTGCGGGATCGTTACGGGTTTCTAACTCCGCAAAATGGAATCGGAATTCCTTCAAATGTAAGTGAGTGTAATTGTCTCCATGGTCAAGTGAAAACTCCATGAAAGGCCATCGGAAAGCCATTTATACGAGAGTAAAACTGTCCGTGGAATGACATCGGAAAAGCTCCAGGTGAATGGAGAATCGGAGTGTTCTTTCGGAAATGTATGGCACCGAAACCAATTTTTTGAATGCCGGTGAGAATGAGCAAAGCTAACCGAGGTAATCACGCCAGCATTGTTTGTCTTCCGTTGTGGAACAGGGGATCCATGTAGATATTTCAGGTGAGTGAATTGTGATACTGTGAGTACGAGGCGAGCTAAACCCATTTGTTTAGACCCCGTGAAAGTGGCGTCTCCAGAATGGCGGAAAGAGCTCCATTTGGAACGATGAGTGGGTTCTTTATCTCCCGGAGAAAGGATCAAGTGTTTAAGCCAGCTGGCTATTGAGAATGAGTCGGCCAGTCCCAGTGGATAACCCTTCTTGTTTTGGCCGATGTAACTGGAAATCTCGGGAAAAAACGGGCAACGGACAAGAGGCATCCAAACAGACAGGCAGCAATGAATCAAGAAGCACTATCGAAAGACTGGTGGCGCGCAACAGTGCCTATGATACATTAAAACCTATGTAATTATGCTTAGTATACATGATTTGCAAGCGCGTTCTATACATCACGTCGCTGGTGTGGCTCAGACTACAACTACTACGTAGGAAGAAGGTTCTGCACGCGCAGGATCAAGAGACCGATATAACAAAGCGTGTTTACAGAATTGAGCGAATAATACGATTGTTGGAGAGGAACAGATAAACCGATGATGATGACAGCAGTCCGAATGCGAGAGGCACCTTAGGTGAAACTAAGGCGAACTAGGTTGAGACCGAATGCGGGAGCAACAGTACGTAAAGCAACGTTCCAAGAGGAAAAGGAAATTCAAAGAATCGGCAAGGAGCGGGTGAAGGCGGACGGCAGTGCGAAGAGTAATTCGTGAGAGTAATTACGCTAAAGCGCTCATGATTCCACAGTCCAAAAGCCGTCAGAATCTAGAGAAAAGAGTCACAGAGGGCCAAAACTGCCGTGCATTGGGAGTCGTTATCCCACGTACGGTCACACTAACAGGCAAATGCGAACATAAGGTAAAGAGCAGAGGCATATGAAGAGAGGTAAGGTGAGCATACTAATGGAAGTACTAGTCAAGAAACACTTAGCAATGGTCCGAGTGCCGCCAGTAATCAGGAGCGAGGTCGGAGCGGAGGAGACCATACGCACGAGGATAACTTGGTTCGGCGCAATGAGTGTAAGCCGTGGGAATAAAAATGGAGCGCAATAACAGAGAAGGCCATGGATAAGAGGAAAATAAAAGCAACAGGGGTCTAGACGCAAGTGGAAGAGAGCGAAGTCGCTGCCAGACCATGGTCGGAAATGGCACGGACATCTGGGAGTAATAGGAGGGCAGAAGACCGTTCAGATAAGAATAGATTAGTCGGCGCACTGAGATTGGGTCGTACAATTGTGGTGAGAACAACTGTGGGGAGGGTCAGCGGAAATAGACAGGTTAAATATCAAAGAGGCTATACTATACAGGGGTGATTAGGTCCGGCAAGCCTCTCGAAGTGAGGGAAACCGATCAGACGACACTTGATTAATCGGTGCATTGAGATTGAGTCGTACAGATAAAGTGGAAAAAATAGAGAGGATCAGCAGTAAAGGGTAGGAAAGAGAGGGAAGAGGCTTTTTGACATTGGATGAGCAAGTTCAGCAGATACTTGAGGTAATAAAAACAGCATTGAGACTGCAGTGTCTAGACCGTTAACATCCCGGTGAACTGGAAGAGGTCACAGAGAAGCAGACTAGTTAGATGAGGCTAGGTTAAGGAAGAGCACTGAGATTTGGCTGCCCGTTTGAAGAATTGAAAACAAAGAGCGCAGCAAGGAGATGAAAGTCAGGATGAAAAAGGTTTACTGCTAAAGGTGAGGTTCGAGATAAGAATGGTTTATGGGTAAAGTGTGGAAAAGCCCACGAGGCTCTCCAAGTAATGTAAGCAGAAACATTAGGTCGGCCGAACCAAGAGAGGTAATGTGAAAAAGCTATAACAATAAAAAGTGAACAAGTCAAGCAGGTTCTAGAAGTATGGGAAACATAGTGTTGAGCCTGTGGAGCGAATATCGCTAATTCTAGGTAGCATGGAAGCAGTCAGAGGGAAATGGACTGGTCAAGTAAGACTAGACCCACAGCAGGGCAGTGAGAACTGGTCCTCCGATGGAAGAAAGATTGAGAACATAGATCATGATAAGAAAAGGTTAGGAACGGGAAGAGGAAAGTTTATTGATAAAGAGTGGAGGAGCGCACGAGGCTTTCCAGGTGATGTAAACAAAACGTTGGGTCAGCCGAACCAAGATTTGTAACGTCGAAGAACTCTGAGTGAAATCGGCTAACAAGTGGCCGATCTGGTGAGACTGGATTAGTCAGCGCGTAGGAGTAGCACGTACAATAAAGGCAGAAAAAATGCCGCAACAATAGAGGATCAAAGAGTCTAGCGGCCTCACGGGGTAGGAAAACAAGAGCGCTGAGTCTGCATAGCGTACACCGCCTAAGGCTGGGTAGCATAGAAGCGGTCAGAGAGAAAGAAACTGATCTGTGGTACTAGATCACCGCAGGGAGGTGAGATCTGGCACTCCAGTTGAAGAAGAATGAAAACCAGAGCGCAATAAAAAATAAGTTAGTGTCAGGATGAGAAAGGTTTATTGCCGAAGGGTTGGAATAGCCCACGAAGCTCTCAAAGAATAGCCAGAATAGTCAGCCGAACCAAGAGAGGTGACGCCTCACAAGTCTGAATGAACCCGGAGAGCAGGATGCCGGTAGGGTAAGACTTGATTGGTCGGCGCGTTTGCAAAAGGACATATAGTAAAGGTGAGAAGAAAACTAACCATCAATGGTGGGCAAGCCAGCAAGTTCAAGATGTAAAGGAAACATCTTGCTTAGTCTGCGGAGCGTATACCGCTTAAGTCTCAGTAGCAGTGGTGCAGGCAGAGAGAAACTGACTTGGCAGGTGAGAGAAGATCACGGCAGGGCAGTAAAGCCGGTCCTCAGCTTGAAAAAGGAATGAAAACAGAAAAATTGGCTGTTGAAATCTATCTTGTTTCGCCGACTAATCCTTTCTCGTCTGATCCGTCCCCTGCTCTCCGAATTCATTCAGACTGCTGTGACGTTACGGGCATTTGATGAGAAGTCCGAACGCTCTGTCTCCATTACCTCGCGAGCCCCATGGACTTTTCACACCTTATAAGTAAACCTCTCTCTATCCGGATCGTCTCCTCTACTTTTGACGTTCTCTACTATCACTTCTTCTCTAATCGGACTGTCAACTCTGTGCCCTGTAATAACCTAGTCTCAACTGACCGGTCTGCTTCTTTGACCTTTTCAAGACCAGCAACATTTAAGCCGTCTAGACTCTGTAGCCTCAAGCTACGTCGCACTTACGCTGACAGCCTGCTAGACTTGTTCACCCTCTATTCATATAGGCACCTCTACCTCTCGACCCACTCCATTAGCCCTACAAAAATTAGCTGTTGGACTCAATCTCGTCTTGCCGACTAATCCTGTCCCGTCTGATCGGTCTCCTGCTTTCCAACTTCTCTCAGACTCCTGTGACATTACTGGCCATCTTTCAGATGACTGAGCGCCGCTCGTATTCAATCATTCTTCAATCGGATGATTAAGTCTCTGTCATCCGTAACTCAGCCCCAGGTAATCAGTCAAATTCTATGGGACTGCTACCAGGATACCGGGATTTTAGCGGTCTAGGCTCCGTCGATCCAAAACACTTCCTCCCTCACCTTGATATCCTGCTGAACTTGTTTGCCCTATGTTAATAGAACCATTTCCATCTCTGACCAGTCCAATCCTACTGACTCCACATACCTTCCCAAATGAACCATAGGACTCAGTCACAATGCGCCGACCAAATCCAACCTCGGCAGGTCGGTCTTCTTCTCTCCTACTTCCGTGACGCCGCTTGCCAAGCTCGGAAGACCGAACACTCTGTCACCATTACCTCGAGAGCCACGTTAACTGCCGCATTTCTTTGCCCTAAACGTAAATGCTCGACTCTGTCCTCTCCTTATCGCGGCCTGTTTTATTTCTCCCTTATCCGCATAGAGAGCTCTCAGAGCCCTGCCCTATTATCCTCTTTGACTGCTTCCTAACTAGCGAAATGTAGTTTTATGCTCTGTATCACCAACACACAACTTCTCTCACATTGCGAGCCTGCCTGACTTGCATACCTTATATTCATGTAGCCTCTTGCATCCCAAACTTATCCGTCTCCGCTGACTCTTTATTTATCTTCCAAACTTAACTGTTCGGCTTACTTTCAATGTGCCGACTAATCCAGTCTCGTCTGATCGGTCCCATGCTCTCCGAGTTCATTCAGACTGCTGTGACGTTACCGGCAATGGATGAGAAGTCAAAACGCTCTGTCCCCATTACCTCGCGAGCCCCATGGACTTTTACACACCTTATAAGTAAACCTCTCTCTATCCGGATCGTCTCCTCTCCTTATGGCGTTTCTACTATCATTTCTTCTTTAATCGCACTGCCAACTCTCAGTGCCCTGTAATAACCCAGTCTCCTCTGACCGGTATGCTCCTTTGACCTTTTCCAGACTAGCAAGATATACCGACCTAATCTCTGTAGACTCAAAACTATGTCTTTCTTACATTGACAGCCGGTTAGACTTGTTTACCCTTTATTAATATAGGCACTTCCATCAGTAACCTGTACCCTTAAATCTTTAATCAGACGATCAACGCTTAGTGTCATGCCCTTCTTTCTCATCATTTGATCAGTGAAATTCTCTGGGACCACTACGAGGCCTAAGGATGTGTCGACTATTCAAGTCTCGTCCGCTTGGTTTCCGGCTCTCAGAGTTCTCTCAGACTACCGGGATATTACCGGTGATTTTTCAGAACTGATCGACTCATACTTCGCACGAGAACGTCCTCTGCTTTATCACACTTTAGTAGTAAACCTTTTTCATCCTAACTATCGTCTCCTAATTACTCTCACGAGTTACCCTATGCACTGCCGTCCGCATTCTTCCGCTCATAGCTGCTTCTTTAAATTTCCTTTTCTTCTTGGAACGTTGCTTTACCTATGTTGCTCCCGCATTCGGTCTCAATCTAGTTGTCCTTAATTTCACCTAAGATGCCGCTCGCATTTGGACTGCTGTCATCATCATCGGTTTACCTGTTACTCTCCAACAATAATATTAATCGCTTAACTCTGTCAGTAAGCTTTGTTATATCCGTCTCTTGACCCTGCGCGTGCAGATCCTTCTTTCTATCTAGTAGTTGTAGTCTGAGTCACACCAGCGACGTGGTGTAAAGAACGCGCTTGCAAATCATGTATACTAAACAAAATTACATAAATTTTATTGTATCATAGGCACCGTTGCGCGCCAACAGTCTGTGTTTGTGCTTCTTGATTCATTGCTGTCTTTCTGTTTGGCTGCCTCTTGTCCGTTGCCCGTTTTCTCCCGAGATTTCCACAGACACATCCGCCAAAACAAGAAGGTTTATGCACTGGGACTGGTCGACGCACCCTCAACAGCCAGCTGGTTTACATGCTTGATCTTTTCTCCGGGAGATGAAGAACCCACGCATCGTTCCAAATGGAGCTCTTTCCGCCATTCTGGAGAAGCTACCACCACGGGGTCTAAACAAATGGGTTTAGCTCGCCTCGTACTCACAGTAGAACAATTTACTCACCTTGAATAAGGTATTTACATGGATCCACTGTTCCACAACCGAAGACAGACAATTGTGGCGCGATTACCTTCACTGCCTCAAACATTCCGATTCTCAAGTAACCTGGAGCTTTCTTGATGTCATTTCACGGACAGCATTGCGCGCGTATAAGCGGCTTTTCCGAGGATCTTTCTTGGAGTTCTCACTTGGCCATGGAGACAAGTACACCTACATTTGAAGGAATTACTAGTCCACTTTGCTGAGAATAGCATTTTTTCCTGCTATGGACATATTCAGACACAAAAAGCAACCGCACTCACCGTCCCTATGACAAGTCCAGCATGGATAGCTGGACACGGGTTGCGAGCCGGACAATATAATAGAAAAAGCCTGCCTCTATTAACAATGTGTTTACTCACCTGCATCAATATCATTCGACTCTGCGACTCTTACATCATTGACCGGCCTCAATGACCACTGCCGGATCATTACAAAGCTATTCAACGGTTACACTTACTTACATTTGCAGGAATCCCAAATCCAATTCGCGGAGAATGACGTTTTTACCCATTAAGGACATATCCAGCCACAAGAAACAACTTCACTCACCGACCCCATGACAATTCCAGCGTGGATAGCTGGACATGGTTTGCGAGCCGAGCAAGGATATAATAGAAGAGCCGGCCTCTATTAACAATGTGTTTACTCACCTGCATCATTATCATTCGACTCTTCGAATCTTGCATCATTGACTGGCTTCAACGACTGCTGCCGTATTAGTACTAAGCCATTCGGCCAACCAACGAAGAATTTTGGCTGTCAATCGACTGCGAATAATAGAATGCAAAATTGGTCTATACGATGCATAACCGACTTGCACTACTGTTCAACGAAAGCTACGGCAGTGTACCAGGACGTGGTGGGTTTTCGCCTAGCAAGGATTCTCCCTATAGAAAGCCACAAATGTCCGCTTAACAACACTGCAACGTGGCGGATGTGACTCACCACAAAATAGAGTCACAGCTAAGCATTTCACATTGACGCAGTCCTCAGCCTTCTACATCGAAACTGTGCAACTAATTCTGCTATGAAGAATGCTACGTTGGAGCACAGATCATCTCTATGTCGTAATGGTTATTGGTCTCAACAAAACCTTGTTTAGATTCCTGTGCTCACGAATCACTACCTGGCGAAATTACCCCCAACTTGTGTTTTGACGAAATTTTGCGCGCCACAGCGCCATAATGTCCCTGGGTCTGACTATTACTTGACAGTATGCGCACTCATACGGACAACATCTTTTCTTTTATAACTTTCATTAAAACGAAATGTTTTAACGTTCCACAGAAGCTATGCTTGTATGCATATTTGATCACGCCCTTACAGGTGTGTCTCGTTTTACCGAGAATATACTATTTATTTAGTTATTTATTTATTCGGCCAACGAAGGAAGAATTTTGGCTTTCAACCGACTGCGGTTAATAGAGTGCAAATCAGTCTATATGATGCATAGCCGACTAGCACTACAGTTCAACGGAAGCTACAACAGTGTTCCAGGACGTGGTGGGTTTTCGCCTAGCAAGCGTTTTCCCTCTAAAAAGCCACAAATGTCCGCTTAACAACACTGCAACGTGGCGGATGTGACTCGCCACAAAATAAAGTCACAGCCATACATTTCACACTGACGCAGTCCTCAGCCTCCTACATACAAGCTGTGCAACTGATTTTACTATGAAGAATGCTTTAGTGGATTACAGACCATCCCGGCTTCGTAATGGTCATTGATTGCACTAAACCTTTTCTGGGCTCCTGTGCTCATGGATCCCTACATGGCAAATTAACCCCCAACGTTTATTTTGGCGCATACGTTTTTGCGCGCCACAGCGCCATCATGGTCCTTGATCTGACTATTACCTGGCAATAGGCTCGCTCACATGGACTACATGTTTCCGTTTATTCCTTTCATTGAAAGGAAATGTTTTAATATTCCATAGAAGCTATGCTTGTATGCATATTTGACCATGCCTTTAGAGGTATGTCTCGTTTTACAGAGAATTTACCATTTATTTATTTATATAAGAAAAGGTTAGGGTTTGGATGAGAAGGATTAATTGGTGAATAGTGGAAAAGCCCATGAGCCTCTCCACGTAAGGTAAACAGAACCATTGGGTCGGCCTAAGAAAGAGAAGTGATGTCTCAGAACTCCAAATGCATGCATTGAGTAGAAGGCCGACCAAGCAGGACGGGATTAACAGACGCTTTGCGACTGGGACGTAAAATGAAGGTAAGAAAAAGGCTATAACACGAACGAGGGAACAAGTCCAAAAGTCCCTCAGAGTAGGGGTAACAGAGTTAAGTCTGCGGGGCATGTAACGTTTAAGTCTCGGTAAATGGGAGCAGTCAGTGAGAAACAGACTAGTCCGTTGAGACAAGGGCTCGGCAGGGAAGTAAAGCTGGTCGTCCGATTATAAAAAGGAATGAGAACAGAAAGCGAGATAAAAAAGGGTTAGGGTCGGGGTGAGAAGTGTTTATTGCTAAAGAGTGGAGGAGCGCACGATGCCTTCTAGGTGATGCAAACAAAACGTTGAGTCAGCCGAATCAAGATTTGTAACGTTGAAGAATTCTGAGTGAAATCGGAAAACAAGTGGCCCATCTGGCGGGACTGGATTAGTCAGCGCGTAGGAATAGCACGTGCAATAAAGGCAGGATAAGGGGCTGTAACAATGGAGGGTGAACGAGTCTAGCAGCCTCACGGGGTAGGGGAACAAGAGCGTTGAGTCTGCATAGCATATGCCGCTTGAGTTTGGGTAACATAGACGCAGTCAGAGAGAAAGAGTCTAGTCAGTGGGACTAGATCACCGCAGAGCAGTGAGATCTGGCAATTCAGTTGAAGTAGAAAGGAAAACAGAGCGCCATACTAAAAGTCAGGGCCAGGATGAGAAAGTTGGGAAAAGCTAACGAGGCTCTCCAAGTAATGTAATCAAGTAGTTGAGTCAGCCGAACTAAGAAAGGTGACGTCTCAGAAGTCTGAATAAATCCGGAGAGCAGGAGGCCGACCGGGTAAGACTGGATTATTAGGCGCGTTTGCATAAGGATATATAGTAAAATTGAGAAGAAAACTAACCATCAGTGGTGGGCAAGCCAGCAAGTTCAAGATGTAAGGGAAACATCTTGCTTAGTCTGCGGAGCGTATACTGCTTAAGTCTTATTTGCACTGGAGGATGCAGAGAGAGACAGCTCAGTGGGACTTGACCACAGTAGGGCAGTGCTAGCTGGCCGTCCAGTAGATGAAGGAATGGAAACAAGTATTACACGAACTCGTACTATTAAATTGCGTAAATAGACCATCCCAATAAAGAGTGAAATTTTCTGGCAGGCTCTCGTGGGGAGCGAAAGGGCGTCAAGTTCGTAAAGCCTAGACCGTTCATGTCTCTGTAGCATGGAAGCAATCAGAGATAAGGAAATGGAGTCTTGGCAGGGCACGGATAATTGGCCGTCCGATTGAGGAATTAAGTAATACAACGAGCGCGATAATGAAAGTATTGGGTCAGGATAACTGTTAAAGAAACTACGGAGGCACACATAGCGATCCGTCAACCAAACATTGACGGTTAACGTACCAGAGAGAGTTGGGAGAGTAAAAGATACTTCAGGCGATACTTGCTTACTCGGCTTACAATGATGACAGAGAGCGCAGTTCGGATATGAGAAGGGCCGAATCGAGAGCTTTACTAATTAAAAGGAGCTGTACTAATAGAGTGTAAGCTAATCCAGCAAAGTTCTCGGGGTGAGGGAATCGGTGCGTTGGATATGTAGTGCATATATCATTTAGGCCTCAGTATTATGGATGCGGTTAGAAAGCAGGAGACTGGTCAGTTGAGATAAGATTAAGGCAAGTTACAGAGTTGACTGTCTAGTCAAAGAAATGCAACCAGACACGACGACAAGTATGAGGCAGGGTAGGGATGAGAACGGTTTTATTGATAAAGGGTGTAAAAGTTAACGAGGCTTCTGCAGAAATTTGAGCAGTCCGTTAGGTCAACCGATACAAGGGAAGTAACGTCTCAGAAGTCTGAAGGAATCCGGAGAACAGGAGGCTGATCTGGCCAGCCTGGATTAGTCGGCGTGTTAGGATTAGAATGTACACTAAAGATGAGAAGAGTGCTATAACAATAAAGAGTGAATGAGTCTAGCAGGCTCACGGAGTTGATAAGTTAATAAAGGTCAAGCCTTTCTTGCAGGCGCTTGAGGTGAGGGGAAAAGAATGGAGTCAACAGAGCCTAGCCTGTTTGTATCTTTGTAGTTATGAAGGTAATTAGAGGGAAGTGAAGTGGTCAGATGAGACTCTGTCAGGGCAAGGTACTGTGAGTTAGCAGTCCGATGGGAGGAGGAATGAAGACAGCGAAGTAAAGAAAGAACAGGGTCAGAGTAGAGAAAGCTTTACTGATAAGGGGTGGGTAAGTCAACGAAACTCTCTCAGGCAATGTGGATAAATAAATAAATAAATAACTAGTTTATCCTCAGTTTCATAGACACACCAACCTAGGCATGATCAAGGTTTTTAAAAACAGATGTGTATCACGACGATACATAGGGTTCAATCTTGAGTAGTTGAAAGGGTGCCGGGAAGAGTTGATATGTGAGTCTAGTCGACTTGCCAGTAGGTAGTTGTGGGCAGTGAACTTATTCAGTGGCGCGTCATATCCGCCACGTCGCAGTGTTGTTAAACATACATTTGTGGCTTTTTTAGGGAGAACGCTTGCCAGGCCAAGACCCACCACGTCCTGCAACCCAGCCGTAAATCATTTTAAACATTAATGTTGAACTGGCAAAGCCGCTTGACGACTGGTTTTACCTTTGGTTTTTCGCACAGTAATGGCTTCTAATTTCCTCTGTTAGTTGGACTGGTAATTTGATCGGGGTCGCCATGATTTTCGAGGTCGGTGGAGGAGAGGGACATCGCGATTTTCTTCTTGTGGTATGTACATGTGAGCAAACGTTCAACTTTTTCGCTGTCCAGATTTTTCAGATGTATAATGTATGGGAGTATGCGGATATGTTTAGTTCTCCATACTGGACAAGGGTTATGGTGATTGTAGTTCAGTCCTTTCGGAGTTTGGCCATGCTCCATATAACTCCTGGTGGGTTGTTACGTCCGGCTTGGGCCGAAACTGTTACTCAGTCCAATCCCACATCTCCAAAAGTTCCCGGACCTCAGAGAAACGGGAAAGTGAGGGACAACCGAGAGAAGACCGCAAGAACAGGCATGGAGTTGAACATTGTTAATGTCTTGTGTTATAACATTTGGGCTTGAGACAAAAGCATGCACACTGTGCAACAATAATTATGCTGAAAATATCGTTTGAATATCCCATAGAATCATTAGCCATATGGGTGGATTTCTAAAGCCTGCGTAGAGACAAGAGCGTTGTACCAATAAATAAAGTACGAAGTATCCGTTTAGTATGAGCCAGTAATTGCGTGGGGATAGAGCAAAGAGAGTTAGCATATTGGTAGTGATTGCCAGGTGCACGAACAGCACGTAGTTAGCGTAATCAGAGAGGAAGGGCATAATAAGCACAAATAAATAGGTTGCCGCGAGCGAGTCCTAAAAAGCAATTGGTGGCAAAGCAGCGGATGCATTGGATGCAGATATTCTAAAGGAATAAAGGTTATTGAGATACGGGGTGGCTACTAACAAGCACTGGATCTTCGCAAATGCATAGGGCCAATAACCACCAGCTACTTCTGCACTGAGATACCGAATTTACGACGACCGACAGAGGGTGGCGCTAAAAGAGACTCAGTGGCCAGATGTAACCATTCCAATCAGACGATTGGTCACTAGTGTATGCCTATAGGGTCGATAAGTGTATCAACAGGCCCGTGAAGGTAAGTGATAGGGCAACAGACCAGCTGAGCTGTGACGCAAACAATCCGAGAGAATGCACATTTTAAGAAGGGAGCGAGCTAAGGATATCCGCAGTTAAATGGAAGCTATGGCGAATAGCTGCTGCTAGACAGAAATAGTGGCTCTAGAAAAGAATGTATCAGTGGCTGGTGTAGCCATGTCATTAAGACGTTTGCTCATTACTGGATGCATGACTGCGAATAACCGAGCAAGCAAGCCTTCGATAAGAAACAAAGCCAGTTACAATTTGCCTTTCAATGGATTGGCGGCAGTGTTCCAGGACGTGGTGGGTTTTCGCCTGGCAAGCGTTCTCCCTATAAAAAATCACAAATGACCGTTTAACAACACTGCAACGTGGCGTATGTGACTCGCCACCGAATAAAGTCACAGCCCGTAACTTCACACTGGCAGGTCAACTAGCATCACAATTCCAGATAGGTTCGTTACGCTGGAACTTCTACATCTGCGTATGCTGTCGTCTTTTTACTTTCTACGATACGTTGACCTTTGCGTTACTTGTGAACCAACGCACTTTATCGGCATAAATCTAGAGCGTGCTCTTCCATTACCTTCCAATGGATCATTCAGGATTCTCAATCTATTATTAGCTGTGGTCCCGTATCTCATGACAGCCGAATTAATGGTCCGCATTTTCACCACTGTACTGTTCCAATCATGGGCATATGAACAATTTTCTACTGTCACTGTTACAGTTGCCATAAAATGTTTGTACCTTTGTGCATATCTGATCACGCCTCCATGGGCGTGTCTCGCACAGTCGAGAATAAACTATTTATTTATTTATTTACAGTTTCGATGAAGAAACTAGCGCGGTAGATTCGAAGAAGTCGAAAATTTTTGGTTGGCTAGTCAGTTTTGCTATATCGGTTCCATTAACAATATCATACCGTTTGTGATATTTAATTATATCACACCGTCATCTTATAACCGTACATCGGGTTTTCTTTTGGACTTTTGTCCAAGTCCTTACTTGTAACGTTGTGGTATAGTGCTCTATTTTTCTGTATCATGGTACCTAAACGTCTCGCAGCTATGAGGCGTAACAGACAAAGAGTGAAACCGGCTACAGTCCACACTGTTAAAGACAACTCGGCTTTAGCGGATGTGGGAAGGGTTCATAAACTCAACCAGGATAGGTCTCGCATAACCTGGTTGGCGAGGCACACCTGTTCCTCTCCAGCTGCCAACACGATGTACTCTTTTGATACCGACTTATAACCGTATGCTGGCTATGCGAAGGATATCGTGCACTCGCCTTCTATCTAGGTCTCGTCGAATTTTGCCTTCCAGTATTACTGGCACCCTATGGTAGACTATACGTTTCTGTGCCAACCCATGACACGTTATGCATTGTGCAAGTAACAATCCAATGAAGACTGCAACTCATCGACATTTGAACGCGAGGTCTCAATTCGCAAGCTCTGGTCACAAATCAACCTTCCCGCAATTTCTAGTCTATGCACACAGTTTCTACCAGCGGAATCATCTACAGCTGAGACATGAGTAATTTGATCAAAAGTCCGATCCTTTTTCAATCGAGAACAAGTTTCTGCTGACATAGCCAGTGGAAGCAAATCTACTTTAAAACAAAATGTCAGGCATAAATCTCAGTAGGGTCCCTGGTTAATCCATAAGAATTGTTGTGGTACCATAACAAACATGTGTCGCACTGCATTCGCTAATTGACCTCAATGCCACAAGCATGCGCACCACATTCATAGCCAGCCACCGATGTCCCTGCGAAGTATACGTGCCAGCCAGGTTTAAAAGAATAAAATTAGGTAATTTGAAAGGATGAAATGACGAAAGCGAAGCAGACGTGACTGTGTATGACAAATAAGTAGAGACAACAATATAATAAAACACATAATGCAACAAGAATTGCTACAATAGAAATTCAGTGCATTATTTCGGCTGAAAGGGACAAAACGAGACGCAATACTGGAAGCGATACTGGTAACCATAGGGACAAGCTAGCTTGGATCAATAGCTGATGTAACATAGTAAAGCTTTCTCGCTCAGTTTCTTTGGAATACGCTTTTCAAACCAAATTTGAGGGCAAGCGTTTCAGGATGGTGATGTTCCGAAATTTCAACCGGCGCGCCAATTCACCGGTTGTGGATGCGTTAGCATCTAAATACACTAAGTATTACAGTGCAGTTACAATATCTTTTAGAGCAGGACAGACCAACACGCATCAAGGCCTTTTTGAGGGCTTTGAATATCAGTGGAGTTCCGCGAGTTTCTTTGGTTCATTGAGTTCATTTTCATTGTTGTACAGAGCAGGATGGAAATCCATGGTCAACCGTATCGATTCCGTATCATACTGGGTTAAATGTGTGTCGTTGCTTTCCTCGAGGATCTCTCGCAATTGTAATGAAAGCCGCAAAAGCTCAGAATTAAGCGAACCTTTGTCTAGCAGCCGCTTAAAACTTTCCGTGAATGGCGCGTCTGCAATCGCTTTTGGTCGGCCGCTCAAATCATTTTCTACTCTATTGGCTAGGGTGGCGTCCAAGCGAATGCTATCCCTTCTTTGCTTAATTAGCTTCCGCTTGTGACCTCGTGTGGTCCAGTCAGATTGGTGCCAGAAGAATTGTTGTAACCACTAAAATTCTCTCCGAGGTTGTGTATATTGAATCTTCCAGATGATTGCGAAGCATCAGGTAGAACAAATTTAGCCGCTGGACTCGAATGGTGTACGGGAGGTAACGCAGTTCCAGAAAGGTTTTGATGCACTTCTCTGAACCTTCGCCAGCAGAGCGCATTCAAACTTTATAAGCGGATGGTCAGCTGGTAGGTCCTATTCTAAGGAGGAATGGACGTACGAAGTGAATAATTTTCGAAAATTCTCAGGAGTTCTACACCTGAAGGATCTTAAGGCATCCACTCGTCCTCTTCCGGTGGTCATCTTCTTCAACGTGTCCTGCCTCCTTCCATGGTCTAAGTCGCGATAATTCCGAGATAACTCTTGTGAATAATATCTCTGAGGAGGAGCTCACCAATTTGGCATGCAACGAATGGTTCTGTGTTACCCATTGGGTGAACAGCTTATTCACCGGTTTACCGGCAATTCCTACTTGCTGGACCATTCGAGCAGCTGGTTTAATGCACCTTGTGATCTGTCCGCATCCTCAGCGGTGGCTACTGTTGACCGTAGCTTGAGGTTATTGGCATAGGTCAAGCATTCGGTTTAAAGTACAATCGTCAGGTCGTTAAGGTACACTGTGCTGAACTCTGTTCCAAGCACTGATCCATGGGGGTAGCCACTAGTCATAAGCACAGAAGCAGATAGGGGTTGGTTCACCTGTATTTGCATTGTTCTAGCAGTTAAGAAATCGGCAATCCAAAAGCTTTCCTGTAGTGCCCATTCCCTGGATTTTAGGCAGTAATTGTAAGAGTAGAAGTTTATACAAGGCTTTACTTAATTTATTAACTATTATCAACCTACTTTAATTGTTCCTCCACTGGAACGCGAGCTCTCAGTGCCCTGCACTATTCTCTCTTTGACTACTTCCAGACTATCGAAAGGTAAACGTTTCAGGCTCTACGTAACCGACACACTTCTTCCCTCCCATCGAGAGCCTGCCTGGCTTGCTTACCCTAAATTAATATCTAGCCTCTTCCATCCCAACACTGTCCTCTGCTGACCCTTCTTATTTGTCTTTCCACATTAACTGTAGGACTTAATTTCAATTTGCCGACATGCAGTCTCGTCTGACCGGTCTCCTGTACTCCGACGTTGCTGACTACTGGGATATTACCGGCCACTGTTCGGAAGACTGAACGACGCATACCCCTTCACCCGAGAGCCTCGTTGGCTTCTCCACACTTGAGCAGTAAACCTTTTCTCTCTCGACCCTATCATTACCTTGTTGCGTTCTCTGATTTTTAATTCTTCTTCAATCGGACAGCCAAATATCAGTGATTTGCAGTAACCTAATCATCGTCATTATACACGTCAGCTAGAGGTGGGGAACACCTCAGCTGTTTTGCTGCAATATAAAAAGAAAAGTCTAGCTAGCCAAACAACCTCCTCGTGGTGCTAGCTGGGTGGTTCGGGATTTTCCCGTTCCAGCAAATCATTGGCGTCAGTGTTCCAGGATGTGGTGGGATTTCGTCTGGCAAGCGTTCTCCCTATAAAAACCTACAGATATCCGTTTAACAACACTGTGACGTGGCGAATGTGACTCGCCACTAACTAAGGTCACTGCCTCTTCCCTTTTCCGAAGGACCATTCACACATCACGAACGACGTCTGCTTCAAAATGTTCCACTGACTCCCCATTTGCTGGCGAACACAAAGAACAAAATCACACACAGAGCCACATTTACCTACTCACACTACATGGCACCCTCCAACTACACGGTTAAACATACTTTTACATGTCAACACACACACAAATTCCTATGCCATTTGTCAAAATGCATTAATTTGTGCAATTGCCGATCATACATGTCTGTATTACCATGATCATGCCCTTGATGGTGTGCCTCGCAATGACGAGAATGAATGAATTATTTATTTATTTAAACACAACAGTTGCTTGCAAGCTTAGCTACCAGCAAGGGATAGGCATTGTTCGGGTAAGCTACCGGCCGGCTACTGCAGAACATGAAAAAATATTAGGTTTTACGCTAGGCATTGAGATCGGAAATGGAGGAGAGGCTAAACAATAAATAAATAAATGAATAAACGGTATATTCTCTGTAAAACGAGACACACCTCTAAAGGCATGAGCAAATATGCATACAAGCATAGCTTCTTTGGAATATTCAAACATTTCTATTCAATGAAAGGAAGAAACGAAAAGATGTAGTCCATATGAGCGAGCATATTGACAGGTGATAGTCAGATCAAGGACCATGATGGCGTTGTGGCGCGCAAAAACTTTTGCGTCAAGAACCAAGTGGGGGGTAAATTTGCCATGTAGTGATCCATGAGCACAGGAGCCCAAACAAGGTTTAGTGCAATCAATGACCATTACGAAGCCGGGATGATCTGTACTGCACTAAAGCATTCTTCAAAGCAGAATTAGTTGCACAGGTTGGATGTAGGAGGCTGAGGACTGCGTCAGTGTGAAATGTTTAGCTGTGACTTTATTTTGTAGCGAGTCACATCCGCCATGTTGCAGTGTTGTTAAGTGGACATTTGTGGCTTTTTATAGGGAGAACGCTTGCCAGGCGAAAACCCACCACGTCCTGGAACACTGTCGTAGTTTCCGTTGAACTGTAGTGCTAGTCGGCTATGCATCGTTTAGACCGATTTTGCACTCTATTATTCGCAGTCGGTTGAAAGCTAAAATCCTTTTTTCGTTGGCCGAATGGCTTAGTAATGATCCGGCAGTAGTCGTTGAAGTCGGTCAATGATGTAAAAGAGTCGCAAAGCTGAATGATGTTGATGCAGGTGAGTAAACACATTGTTAATAGAGGCCTGCTTTTTCTATTATATTGTCCGGCTCGCAACGCGTGACCAACTATCCATACTGGACTTGTCATAGGGACGGTAAGTGCAGTTGTTTCTTGAGTCTGAATAAATAAATAAATAAATAAAAGGTTTATTCTCGACTAGGCGAGGCACGTCTGCACAGACATGATCAGGTTAATAGTACAAACTGTGATCAGTCAATGTACAATGGATCAATGAGATTGTCGCATAGGTTGATATATAAATGTATGTAAGTGTGTATGTGGGCGTGTTTAGCCGTGTTTATGGAGTACGTAAATGTATTCCAGTCTTTTTGATCGTGCTTGAACGTGTGGCCAATGTTAAATGGGTGCTTGATGGCTGTGGACTTGAAGCGGTCGTCCGGATAAGCAATGGGTGACTTTAGTTGGTGGCGAGTCACAACCGCCACGTCACAGTGTTGTTAAGCGGACATATGTGGCTTTTTATAGGGAGAACGCTTGCCAGGCGGAAACCCACCACGTCCTGGAACATTGCCGCCGAACTATTTGCTGGAAGGGGTAAACCCAATCACCCAGCTGACACCACGAGGAGGTTGTTCGGCCAGCCAGCCATAACAGGAAGAAATGCTATTCTCCGCAAATTGGACTAGTAATTCCTTCAAATGTAAGTGCAAGTGCCTCCATGGCCAAGTGAGAACTCCATGAAAGATCATCGGAAAAGCCGCTTATAGGCGCGCAATGCTGTCCGTGAAATGACATCAGAAAAGCTCCAGGTGACTGGAGAATCGGAATGTTTGAGGCAGTGAAGATAATCACGCCAGAATTGTCTGTCTTCGGTTGTGGAACAGTGGATCCATGTAACTACATTATTCCAGGTGAGTAACTTGTTCTACTGTGAGTACGAGGCGAGCTAAACCCATTTGTTTAGACCCCGTGGTGGTAGCTCCTCCAGAATGTCGGAAAGTGCTCCATTTGGAACGATATGTGGGTTCTTCATCTCCCGGAGAAAAGATCAAGCATGTAAACCAGCTGACTATTGAGGGTGGGTCGACCAGTCCCAGTGGATAAACCTTCTTGTTTTGGCTGATGTATCTGTGGAAATCTCGGGAGAAAACTGGCAACGGACAAGAGGCAGCCAAACAGAAAGCAGCAATGAAGCAAGAAGCACAAACATAGACTGGTGGCGCGCAACGGTGCCTATGATACATTAAAATTTATGTAATTTTGTTTAGTATACATGATTTGCAAGCACGTTCTTTACATCACGTCGCTGGTGTGACTCAAACTACAACTACTAGGTAGAAAGAAGGATCTGCACTCGCAGGGTCAAGAGACGGATATGACAAAGTTAAGCGATTAATATGATTGTTGGAGAGAAACACGAAAACCGACGATGATGACAGCAGACCGAATGCGAGCGGCATCTTAGGTGAAACTAAGGACAACTAGGTTGAGACAGAATGCGGGAGCAACATAGGTAAAGCAACGTTCCAAGCAGAAAAGGAAATTTAAAGAATCAGCTATAAGCGGAAGAATGCGGACGGCAGTGCGAAGAGTAAATCGTGAGAGCAATTAGGAGACGATAGTCAGGATGAAAAAGTTTTACTACTAAAGTGTGGTGAAGCCAAGGACGCTCTCGTGCGGAGCATGAATCGATCAATCCTGAAAAATCACCGGTAATATCCCGGTAGTCAGAGAGAACTCTGAGAGCCGGAGACCGAACAGACGAGACTTGAATAGTCGACACATCCGTAGGCCTCGTACTAGTCTTGGAGCATTTCACTGATCAGATGACGACAAAGAAGGGCATGGCACTAAGCGTCGGTCATCCGATTGAAGGATAGAGGGTACAGGTTACCGATGGAAGTGCCTATATTAATAAAGGGTAAACAAGTCTGCCCGGCTGTCAATGTAAGCAAGACATACTTTTGGGTCTATAGAGATTAGATCGGTATATCTTGCTACTCTGGAAAAGGTCAAAGGAGCAGACCGGTCAGATGAGACTAGGTTATTACAAAGCACGGAGAGTTGGCAGTCCGATTAGAGAAGAAATGACAGTAGAGAACGCCATAAGGAAAGGAGACGGTCCGGATAGAGAGAGGTTTACTTATAAGGTGTGGAAAAGTCCATGGGGTTCGAGAGGTAATGGGGACAGAGCGTTCGGTGTTCTCATCAAATGCCGGTAACGTCGCAGCAGTCTGAATGAATTCGGAGAGCAGGGGACCGATCAGACGAGACTGGATTAGTCGGCACATTGGGAGTAAGTCGTACAGTTGAGGTGGGAAAATAAATAAAGAGTCAGCGGAGACGGATAGGTTTGGGATGCAAGTGGCTACATGAATATAAGGTATGCAAGTCAGGCAGGCTCGCAATGTGAGAGAAGTTGTGTGTTGGTGATACAGAGCCTAAGACTACATTGCGCTAGTTAGGAAGCAGTCAAAGAGGATAATAGGGCAGGGCTCTGAGAGCTCGCTATGCGGATGAAGAAGTGATAAAGACAGGCCGCGATAAGGAGAGGACAGAGTCGAGAGTTTACGTTTACGGATAAGGAATGCCACAGTTAACGTGGCTCTCGAGGTAATGGTGACCGAGCATTCAGTCATCCGAGTATGGCAGGCAGCGTCGCAGAAGTAGGAGAGAAGAAGACCGATCTGCCGAGGTTGGACTTGGTCGGCGCGTTGTGATTGAGTCCTATGGTTCATTTGGGAAGGAAAGTGGAGTCAGTAAGATTGGACTGGTCAGAGATAGAAGTAGTTATGTTAACATAGGGCGAACAAGTTCGGCAGGATATCAAGGTGAGGGAGGAAGTGCTTTGGATCGACGGAGCCTAGATCGCTAACATCCCGGTAGCCTGGTAGCAGTCCCATAGAATTTGGCTGATCAGCTGAGGCTGTGTTACGGATGACATATCGTCCGATTGAAGAATGACTGAATACAAACGGCGCTCAGTCATCTGAACGATAGCCAGTAATGTCACAGGAGTCTGAGAGAACTTGGAAAGCAGGAGACCGATCAGACTAGGTAGGATTAGTCGGCGAAACGAGATTGAGTCCAACAGCTAATTTTTGGAGGGCAAATGGAGTGGGTCGAAAGGTGGAGGTGCCTATATAAATAGAGGGTGAACAAGTCTAGCATGCTGTCAACGTAAGTGCGACATACCTTGAGTCTACAGAGTCTAGACCGTTTAAATGTTGCTGGTATGGAAAAGGACAAAGAAGCAGACCGGTCAGATGAGACTAGGTCATTACAGGGCACTGAGAGTTGGCAGTCCGATTAGAGAAGAAATGATAGGAGAGGAGACGGTCCGGATAGAGAGAGGTTTATTTATAAGGTGTGGAAAAGTCCATCGGATGGGAAGGGACAATGAAACTCACAGCAGGAACGCCGCTGAGGTCGGCTCTTTGCCATTTTATAAATTGGGTCCAGCCAAAGGCCTTCATCGTATTTTGTACCCCAGCCAATTAGCCGTGAAGCTCCAACCGAGGCCAGCCCTGAAGTGAGAGCCTTCATTCCTCTCGACAAAGTCATCTTTTGGCCGCCTCTCCTCTTCTTCTCTCCACATCCCCGGTGGGAAATCATCGCACGTCGTGGAAGTCGGTGTGCGGGCATGCGCAACACGTGGACGAGCCATAGGAGCCTGGTGAAAGAAATGGCGGTGCTGAGCGGTTCAGGACAAATCCATGTACCGTAAACAAAGCGTCAAACACTCTCCTTACTATCGCGGCATTCCCACCAGACGTGAAACAAACTGCGAATGCAACGACGGTCGAAAGTAACTAGCCTCTTCATGTCAGCAGATTTTAGGTTTCGCAACCGTGCAATAGGGTAGAGCATACCGCAGCCTGGTACACGCTAACCTTTCTGGGCGACAGCAATATCGCGCCGCCACCATAGGTGGCGAAGGTTAGCAAAAGCACCTCGAGCTATTGCTATACGGTTCGTGATCTCGTCTTCGATCCCAAGGGCGCTGATACAGCTTCCCAGGCAGTTGACTTTCCGAACGACTTTTACCTGATCCCCAATTGAAGTCAGCGCGGGAGGCGATCCCTGTAACCTTGGGGGAACGGTCCGCATTTGCACGGTGCAAAGCAAAGCCCGAAGCGGCTGACAGCCAATGCTAATCTGTCCAGCGCTGCTTGGCACGTCTTGGAGCTGTCACAAGTAAGAGAAATGTCATCTGCATACTCCAAGTTAAGGTGTCATTCTCCTGGGAGTAGCTCCACAGCTTCCAAATCGTGTCCTGTAAACGCCATCTCCGTGACTTCGTCAATAGCGAAGTTAAAGAGGAAAGGTGATAACGGGCATCCATGTCTCACACCGATGGTGATATTGAATATCGGCGACAGGCTTGCCATAAGCCCTCACCCTGCCCGTGCTGCGCGTGTATAATGCCTGGATAATATTTACATATTTCTCGGACACACCTTTCCTGATTAGATAATTACAAAGGGCACATCGATCAAATGATTCGACGGCACTTTTGATGTCGAGGAACACGACAGCGGTGGGCTGCCAATATGTGTGACGGTGCTTTAACAACTGACGCAAAATAAAGACGTTATCGATGCAGCCACGACGTCGTTGAAACCCGGCTTGCTTTCCACGAATCTGGATATCACGAGCTCCGGTCAACCTCTGAGGGATTATGGAGGTGAGTAATTTGGAGGAGATGGAGATCCGACTGATTCCTCTATGGTTGCCGCATTCCGAGCGCAAACCTTCTTTGAAGATAGGAACGATAACGAAAAGGCTCCAGTCGGTTTTGATAGTCTTCTGCCCCCTGGGCTTACCTAGTCTCAGCCGACTACAAAGCTTCTATTTGTCATCTTACAGTCTACCGGGATGTTAACGGTCCAGGCGCTGCAGACTAAATGCTATGTGTTTGTTACCTCAAGCATCTGCTGGACTTGATCGTCTATTGTGAAAACGGCTTCCTTTCCCACTTTGCTAACCTTTTCTGCTGATCCTTCCTATTTTCCTTCTAGCTTACCTTTACTACTCGATCTTAATGCACCGGCTAACAGGTGTCGTCTGCTCGGGCTCCCTCAGTTCTAGAGCTTTGCCGGGCTTAAGCACCCTGGATAATATAGCCTCTTATATTTAACCTGTCTATTTCCGCTGACTTTCCCCACTGTTATACTCAATGCACTTGTACAACTCAATCTCAGTGCGCCGACTAAATTATTTTTACTTGAAAAGTCTTCTGCCCTCCTACTACTCCCAGCTGTTTGCACCAACTCCGATCATGGTTTGGCAGCGACTTCGCTCTCTTCCACTTAGGTCTAGCTCACTGTTGCTCTTCTTTTCCTCTTATACATGACCTTCTCTGTTATTGCGCTTGGACTTTTAAAATCTATTGCGCGGCTTACTCTCATTGCACACAACTGTTATCCTTGTGCGCATGGTCTCCTTCGCTCCGAACTAGCTCCTGCTTCATGGCGGCACTCGGAGCGTTGCTATGTGGTGTTGGCTATTAGTTCTGTTAGTATGCCCACTTACCTCTCTTACTATGCACGTGCTCTTTACCTCATGTCCACATTTGCCTACCCGGGCTAACGCCTCCCAATGCATGACAGTTTTGGTCCCCGGTGACCCTTTTCTTTAGCTTCTGACGGCTCTCAGACCATGGAATTATGAGCGCTTCAGCGTAATTGCTCTCACTAACTACTTTTTGCACGGTCGTCCGCATTTACCCGTTTCTTACCAATTCTTTGCGTTTGCTTTTCCACTTGAGGCGTTGCTTTACGTACTGGTTGCTCCCGCTTTCGGTCTCAATCTAGTTGGCCTAAGTTTCACCTAAGCGGCCTCTAGCATTCGGGCTGCCGTCATCATCCTCAATTTATCGGTGTTTTGCTAAACATTCTATAGTACACTCAAGTTTGCAACCACGCTTTATTATATCAGCCTTTTGACACTGCGTGTGCGGAACCTTCTTCCAAACTAGGAGTTGCATTCTGAGCCACACCAGCGTTTCGATAAAAAGAACGCGCTTGCAAATCACGTATACTAAGCAAAATTATATAACTAACTAAATACATAAGTAAATATTTTATTCTCAAATTTATGGAGTCACACCAACTCAGGCATAACCAAGTTGTTGCGCAGTTGTGTATCACAACACTACTTCGGGTTCAAGCTTGTGTATTTGAAGCGATCAAGGCACTATAAGTGCAGTGATAATGCGCATGTATACGGAGAGTATCCTATTCTAGCACATGTCGGGAAAAGTTGAAATATGAGTCTAGTCGGCTTGCCAGTATGTAGTTGTGGGCAGTGACTTTATTCAGTGGCAGGTCCCATCCGCCACGTCGCAGTGTTGTTTAAACAGACATTTTTTGCTTTTTATACGGAGTACGCTTGCCAGGCGAAAACCCACCACGTCCTGCAACACAGCCGTAACTAATTTTGTACACTAATGTGTAACTGGCGAAGCCCCTTGACGACTGCTTTCATATTTGCTTATTCGCCGTCAAAGGGCTTCCAATATCCTCTGTTGGTTGGAGAGATAATTTGATTAGGGCCGCCATAATTGTTGAGGCCAGTTGAGGATGGGAACATAGCGAATGGTAAATAAATAAAAAATAAATAATACATGCTCGGTAAAACGCGGCTCACCTGTGAATATGTGCAAAAGTATGCATACGAGCATAGCTTCTTTGGAATAGTAAAACATTTCCTGTTACTGAAGGTATAACAGAAAAGCTGTTTTCCAAACGAGTGAGCATTTTGTCAGATAATAGTCAGCTCAAGAAACATGATGGCGCCGCAGCGCTTAACAACCTTTCATAACTGTTATGTCAACATACAAGTTAGGCGTGAATTCGCCATGTAATAATCTAGGAGCATAGGAGTTCAAAAAAGGTTTTGGTGCATTCAATCAGCATTTTGAAATGGGAATGTTCTGTGCTCCAGCAAAGCATTCTTCAAAGTAAATCAGATGCACAGGTTGTATGTAGAAGTGAGGATTGCGACACTGTGAAATGTTCAGCTTTGAGTTTATTTAGTAGCGTGTCACATCCGCCACGTTGCAGTGTTTTTAAGCGGACATTTGCGGCTTTTTATAGGGAGGACGTTTGCCAGGCAAAAAGCCACCACGTCCTGAAACACTGCTGTAGCTTCCGTTGAACAGTAGTGCTACCCGGCTATACATCGTACGGACCGATTTTGCACTCTATTGTTCGCAGTCCGTTGGCAGCTAAAATTATTCCTTAGTTGAACGATTGGCTTGGTAGTGTACAGACAGTAGTCGTTGAAACTGGTCAATGATGCGACAGGGTCGCGGGGTCAAATAATAAAGGGTGCAGGTGAGTAAATATTGTTAATAGAGGCTGGCTTTTTCCGTTAAATACTTGTCTGGTTCGCAAACCGTGTCCAGCCGTCCACGCTGCACTTGTCATGGGGACGGTGATTGCAGTTGTTCCTTGTGGTTAAATGCGTCCATAACAGGCGAAAATGCCATTGCATTGTCCAGTCTGGATAATTACGGTTTTCTAACTCCGCAAAATGGAATCCGAATTCCATCAAATGTACGTGTGTGTAATCGTCTCCATGGTCAAGTGAAAACTCCGTGAAAGGCCACCGTAAAGCCATTTATACAAGACTAAAACTGTCCGTGGAATGGCATCGGAAAAGCTCCAGTTGAATGGAAAACCGGAGTGTTCTTTCGGAAAGGTAGGTCACCGAAACCAATGGTTTGAATGCCAGTGAGAATGTGAAAAACTAACCGAGGTGACCACGTCAGCATTGTATGTCTTCTGTTGTGGAACTGGGGATCCACGCAGATATTTCAGGTGAGTGAATTGCGATCCGGAGCACAAGGCGAGCTAAACACATATGTTTAAACCCCGAGAAATGGTTGAAAGAGTTCCATTTGGAACGCTGAGTGAGTTCTGTAACTCCCAAAGAAAGGATCAAGTGTTAATGCTAATTGGCTATTGAAAATCTGTCGGCCAGTCCCAGTGGATAACCCTTTTTGTTTTTGCCGATGTAACGGGAAATCTCGGGAGAAAACGGGGTAACGGACATGAGGCATCCAAACAGACAGGCAGCAAGGAATCAAGGAGCACTATCGAAAGACTGGTGGCGCGCAACAGTGCCTATGAAACATTAAAACCTATGTAATTATGCTTTGCATACATGATACGCAAGGGCGTTCTATACATCACGTCGCTGGTGTGGCTCAGACTACAGCTAATACGCAGGAAGAACACTCCGCACGCGCAGGATCAAGAGAAAGATATAACATCGCGTGTTTACAGAATTGAGCGAATAATGCGATTGTTGGAGAGGAACAGATAGACCGATGTTGATGCCAGCAGTCCGAATGTGAGAGGCACAGTAGGTAAAACTATGGCGAACTAGGGTGAGATCGAAGGCGGGAGCAACCGCACGTCAAGCAACGTTCCAAGAGGAAAAGGAAATGCAAAGAATCGGCAAAGAGCGAGTAAAGGTGGACGGCAGTGCGGAGAGTAATTCGTGGGAGTAATTACGCTAAAGCGCTCATGATTCCACAGTACAAAATCCGTCAGAATCTAGTGAAAAGAGGCACAGGGGGCCAAAACTGCCGCGCATTGGGGGTCGTTATCCCACGTACGGTCACACTAACAGGAAAATGCGAACATACGGTAAAGAGTAGAGGCATATGAAGAGAGGTAAGTGAGCATACTCATGGAAGTGATTGTCAGTAAACACTTAGCAATGGTCCGAGTGCCGCCAGTAAGCAGGAGCGAGATCGGAGCGGAGAAGACCATACGCACGTAGATAACTTTGTTCGGCGCAAAAAGTGTAAGCCGTGGGAATAAAACTGGAGTGCAATAACAGAGAAAGCCATGGATAAGAGGACAATAAAAGCAACTGGGGTCTAGACGTAAGTGGAAGGGTGCAAAGTCGCTGCCAGACCATGGTCGGAAATGGCACGGACACCTGGGAGTAATAGGATGGCAGAAGAACGTTTAGATAAGAATAGATTAGTCGGCGCACTGAGATTGGGTAGTACAATTGTGGTGAGAACAACTGTGGGGTGGGTCAGCGGAGATAGACAGGTTAAATATCAAAGAGGCTATATTATACAGGGATGATTAGGTCCGGCAAGACTCTCGAAGTGAGGGAAACCGATCAGACGACACTTGATTAATCGGCGCATTGAGTTTGATTTGTACATATAAAATGGAAAGAAAATGGAAAGATTCAGCAGTAAAGGGTATGAAAGAGAGGGAAGAGGCTGTTTTGACATTGGATGAGTAAGTTCAGCAGATACTTGGGGTAATAAAACCAGCATTGTGATTGCAGGGTCTATACCGGTAACATCTCGGTGGACTGGAAGAGGTCACAGAGAAACAAACCAATTGGATGAGGCTAGGTTCAGGAGGAGCACTGAGATTTGGCTGTCCATTTAAAGAATTGAAAACAAAGAACGCAGCTAGCAGATGCAAGTCAGGATGAAAAAGGTTTACTGCTAAAATTTGGAGAAGCCTACGATGCTCTCGTAGCAGGGATATGAATCGTTCAGCCTTCCAAACAGTGACCGGTAGTGTCACAGAGTCTGAGAAAATTCGGGGAACAGCAACCGGTCAGACAAGACTGGATTAGTCGACGCAGGGAGATTGAGTTATACAGCTAATCTTGAAAAACAAACAGAGTGGGTCAAGAGTTTGACAGCTAAAGCTGGAAGTGTCTATAGTAATAAAGGGTGAACAAGACTAGCATGCTGTCAAAGTAAGGGAGACATAGCTTTGAGCATATAAATCCTGGACCGTTTAAATCTTGCTGGTCTGGAAATGGTCAAAGAAGCAGACCGGTCAGATGAGACTAGGTTATTGCACGGCACTGAGAGTTGGCAGTCCGATTAAAGAAGAAATGAAAGCAGAGAGCGTCATAAGGAGAGGATAGGGTCCGGATAGAAAGAGTTTACTTATAAGATGTGGAGAAGTCGATGAGGCTTATGTTGTAATCTGGACAGAGCATCCAGTCTTCCGAACAACTGCAGGTAACGTCACAGCAGTCTGAGAGAACTCGAAGAGCTGGGGACCGATCAGACGAGACTGGATTAGCCGGCACATTGAGAATATGTCGTACAGTTAAGGTCTTGTTGTGTGTCCAGGTGAGCAAATTTTCGAACTTTCAGCTCTCTGGATATTTCGGATGTATACTTTTCGAAAGTGTAAAGACGCGTCCAACTCTTCATACTGGTCACTGGTTGTGGTGATCGCAGTTGAGTCCCTTTGGTGTACAACCGTGCTCCATGTAGGTCCTTGTCGGTTGTTACCTTCGTCTTGTTTGAAACTGTTCCTGCGTCCAATCCTAGATCCCCAATCAGTTCCGGACCGTGGAGAAAAGGGAAAGTAGGGGACAACCGAGAGAAGACCGCAAGATCAGGCGTGGTGTTACATATTATTAAAGTCTTATGTTATAACAGTTGGACTTAAGACAACCTCATGTACACTATGCAACAATGTTTGTGCTGAAAGTGCCTTTTAAATGTCCTATAGAATCATTAGCCGTGGGGGTAGAATGCTGACGTCTGCTTGGAGACAAGGGCGTTGTACCAGTAAGTAATCCACGTAGTATCAATTTAGTATGAGGCAAAAGTTGCGTGAGGAGAGCGCAAAGAGCGTTAGAAGACTGGTGATGATTGCAAGGTGGATGAATAGCAAGTAGCTAGCGTAATACGATAGAAAGCGGGGAATAGGAAAATGCAAGATACATAGATTGCCGCAAGAGATATCTAACGTTCAAATGGCGGTAAGGCAGCGGAAAGATTGGAGGCAGCTAATCCAAGGGAATATAGGTTATTAAGATATGGAGTGGCTCCTAACGAGCTCTGGATAATAAATAAATAAATAAATAAATAAACAAATAAATAAATATTTTATTCCTGCCAAAGCGAGACACGCCTTTTGGGCATGATCAGCATATAGCGTTATTGTACATGATAGCAGAATAAGCAGCACCAACAGAGGGAGTAGTACAATTGGAGAGTGTAGTGTGGGCCCATAAAGACAAAAGGTTGTATGTAGTCTATGTACACAGAATGCGAGACGTAAAGATAGTATTCAGATCACCTATAAGGTATGTTGATGAGGAACTAGTCCCATGGTTCCTGTAACGCGCTTATCTACCCATGAAATTCTTCTACTCTTCGCTTCGTGTTCTAGTCTATAGACCTGGGCCGATCGTTGATGGATATCAACCAGCTTTCATGTGCGCCTCCTTACATTCCCATTGTTAGCGTTGTGGGTGTGGCTGTGTGGGCATGCTAATCCCGGCACTGGTTCCGTGCGTGTGTGTCTACCGAGCACCTTGGATAGCCAACCCTACTCTTCGCCGGACAGGACACGTTCAGCCCGGAGCATGTGTCGCATCTCCTCCCCCGTGCACTGGTCGCTTGTCCAAACACTATGTTTATGCATGCCATTAAACACTCACCCTGTGGTTGGACCGTCCCTCGATTGGTCAACGCCATTATCTTAATACTCGTAGCACTCAGGTGTGGTGACTGGTTCCCTTTGATTGTCCGGCATAGACAACTCGTCCCTCCGATTGTTTACCGACACCTTGTTGTCAACTTGCATACACCGGGATACTGAACAATTGAAGTATGTCCCAATTATCAACTGTATATGTTTTAACAGTACCGTGGTATTTGTGATCCGACTTGTTTTGATTTCGGGATCTTTGGCTACGCCTTATTCAACGCTAACTGTGGACGTTACAGTATTCAATTTGGTTCTCGATCCAACGGATTGCTTAATTGGATCCCTCGGTTGGTGGTACTCTATCCGGAAGTGCCAAATTGGTTCCTCTTCGCAATGCCGGTCACCCGCGCATCCACCCGGACCAAAGACTCATCCAAGTCAAGGCAAGTCCCTCTTCATGCTGTCTCTCACGCTGGCTCTCGGGTTAGCTATAGGTATTCAGTTAGCAGTACACGCTCACAGCTCCTGCTTGCTGAGTTACAAGAAAAGTAGCTCAAGGAGGAGCTAGAACTAGAAACTAGGGTGCAGGAACTTGGCAAACAGCGTAGACTTTTGGAGGCCAGACAGGAGGTCGAATTCGCCTAGCGTAGAGCCTTGCTGGAAGACGAACAAGGCGATGTAGGCCTGGCCGCACTCCCCATTTATTCGTCAAACAGAGTTGACGAGTTTGTCACGAAATGTGCTGCGGGGGCTGCAAATCAACCATCCGCCGATTGTTATGACGATTTGCCGATTGACCCACCACTGCCACGTTGGGAAACGCTACAGCATCCGCCCTCGTCTTATTTATTGCGGAAGCTGGTCTCCCCAAATTAGAGCTGGCTTACTTCGATGGGCACCCAGCTGAATACTGGGGGTTCGTCAAGCAGTTTGAGCTCTATGTGGAGAGCAAGGTGGTAGATGACGGAAGACGTCTGCTCTACCTCATTCATCACTGTAAGGGAGGAGATAGACTGGCTATTGGCAACTGCGTAATGCTGCCGCCCGGTCAGGGTTATAAAAGAGCTCGACGTGTCCTTCGATACCTCTTCGGGCAAGCACACTACATTGCTAGGGCATCGATAAAAGGCCTACTTCAAGGCGCGAAGTCCATTCCCGACAACGCAGATGCCCGGTCGGAATTGGGCATTAAGATGGAGAACTGCCACATCACATTGAAACAAATGAACTATGAGGCAGAGGTAGACTCCTCCACCACCCTAGAAGAGATAGTCCGTGCCCCACCGAAGCCCCTGCAGTACAACTGGGCCGAAATGGTCGATCAGCTAACGCTTAGTGGTCATGAGCCCAGTTTTCTGAATTTAACCACATTTGTTTCATCGCGAGACCGCATAGCTCGCAGCCGGGTTGGACAGTTAGCCGATCGATCACCCCGTGGTGTCGAAACGATTGTTACGAGAGCTTCTCCAAGGAAAGAGGATCCGGCAATAAGTAGACATTACGCTGGTCGGAGAACTACGTTGCCTGCCCGCCCCACCCACTCCTGCCCCGTTTGTTCGGACAACCACTTGTCCGTGGAGTGTGGAATATTTATAGAACTGGACATGTCGCAACGATGGGAAATGTTAAAACCAGTGTTCCTGGACGTGGTGGTTTTGCCTGGCAAGCGTTCTCCCTATAAAGAGCCACAAATGTCCGCTTAACAACACTGCAACGTGGCGGATATGACTCGCCACGAAATAAAGTCACAGCTAAGCATTTCACACTGACGCAGTCCTCAGCCTTCTACATCGAACCTGTGCAACTAATTCTGCTATGAAGAATGCTTTGTTGGAGCACAGATCATCCCTATCTCGTAATGGTTATTGGTTGCAACAAAACCTTGTTTAGGCTCCTGTGCTCTCGGATCACTACCTGGCGAAATTACCCCCAACTTGTGTTTTGACGGATTTTGCGCGCCACAGTGCCAGGACGTGGTGGGGCTTCGTCAGGCAAGCGTTTTCCCTACAAAAAGCCCCAACTGTCTGTTTAACAACACTGCGACGTGGCGTATGTGACTCGCCACTCAATAAAGTCACCGCCCCCAACACATTGGCAAGTTGATTGTCACCACATTTACAAGTTCTGTGAATATATCGGCGCTCGCGTGAACACGCCTACATATCTGACTAGTGACATACCACTATTCTTAAGTATTTTCCACCCGTTTCCTCATACTTCACTCACTGACCTACATTGCTTACGGGACCTCATCGGACTAGTTCCTCATCAACAGACCATATAAGTGATCTGATCACTATTTTTACCTCTCGCAATTTGTGTACATAGACTACCTACAACCTTTGGGCTCTATGGGCCCACACTACTGTCTCCAACTTTACTACTCCCACTGTTGGTGCTGCTTATCCCGTTATCATGTACAATATGCTGATCATGCCCAAAAAGCGGGTCTCGCTTTGTCGAGAATAAAATATTTATTTGTTTATTTACTTATTTAAACTGTCCCTTGGTTTGACTATTCCCTGACAATATACGCACTTATATGGACAACATCTTTTCTTTTATACCTTTCATTAAAACGAAATGTTTTAACATTCCACAGAAGCTAGGCTTGTATGTATATTTGATCACGCCTTTACGGGTGTGTCTCGTTTTACCGAGAATGTACTACTATTTATTTATTTATTTATTGAATAACCTCTGTTTCGGTTGCTTAAGACCGGGCCATATCGCCAAAAGCTGTGGCATTCGCCGAGCCTGCAATGCCGCTGGTTGCCAATCTCGTCATCACAGCCTGCTCCATGGTGGCGAAGTCCCCAAGTTAACTCTCGCAGTATCCACAGATCAGGCTCGCTGCTGGAAGCCAGGTATACTAAGAGCTGGAAGCAAGTAGCCCACGGAGCCACAGGTATATTAAGAAGTGATGTTAGAAAGGTGTGCCGCTTGGCGGGCGATGAGTAGCAGCGCTTAAGTCTGGCTTGGAGTGCAGGGTGGTAGTCATGGAAAACGGCTTTCACCCAAGCGCTTCGCTGCCCAACGACGCCCACGAACGGTGCTTGGTAGGAGTCATGGAAAACGGCTCCTGCCAAGACGCTCTCGTGTGGTTGCTTTGCTTTCCCTTCTGTTTTTATAAGGAGCGCTACTGTAAGCAGTCGTAGGACCGAGAGCCAGAGGGGAGTCGGGGACATACGAGATGTCAATCGCAGAAGAATTTCGGAGGCAGTGTAACGCGCTTATCTACCCATGAAATTCTTCTACTCTTCGCTTCGTGTTCTAGTCTATAGATCTGGGCCGATCGTTGATAGATATCGACCAGCTTTCATGTGCGCCTCCTTACATTCCCATTGTTAGCGTTGTGGGTGTGGCTGTGTGGGCATGCTAATCCCGGCACTGGTTCCGTGCGTGTGTGTCTACCGAGCACCTTGGATAGCCAACCCTACTCTTCGCCGGACAGGACACGTTCAGCCCGGAGCATGTGTCGCATCTCCTCCCCCGTTCACTGCTCACTTATCCAAACACTATGTTTATGCATGCCATTCAACACTCATCCTGTGATTGGACCATCCCTCGATTGGTCAACGCCATTATCTTAATACTCGTAGCACTCAGGTGTGGTGACTGGTTCCCTTTGATTGTCCGGCATAGACAACTCGTCCCTCCGATTGTTTACCGACACCTTGTTGTCAACTTGCATACACCGGGATACTGAACAATTGAAGTATGTCCCAATTATCAACTGTATATGTTTTAACAGTACCGTGGTATTTGTGATCCGACTTGTTTTGATTTCGGGAGCTTTGGCTACGCGTTATTCAACGTTCACAGTGGACCTTACAGGTCCCGTAAGCAGTGTAGTTCAGTGGGTGGAGTATGGGGAAACGGGTGAAAATTACTTAAGAATAGTGGCATGTCACTAATCAGATATGTAGGCGTGTTCGGGCGAGCCAATATATGCACAAAACTTGTAAATATGGTGTCGGTCAACTTGCCAATGTGTTATGGGCGGTGACGTTATTTAGTGGCGAGTCCCATCTGCCATGTGGCAGTGTTGTTTAACAGATATTTGTGTCTTTTTGTCAGGAAAACGCTTGCCAGAGGAAGACCCACCGCGTCCTGGAACAGTGCCGGCTTGTGAATTAACATTGGCAAGATTTTAGCTGACCGATTATTCTCGCGGATATTCGCACGCACGTAACGCTAATTTGTTTCCTATGGCTTTGTAGTCACCTTCGGATTCCAGTGCAAGTGGTTGGAGCTGTTGAAGTCGGACGACCCAGGTGACTTATATTGAATTGATCAGTTTCCTAGGTTCTTTGGTGTGTCACGATTATGAAGTGCGAGATTTTCTTTGTTCTTTATACAATACGTGCCATGGGAGCGTCGCAGGTACGTCTTCAGCGGTGTTCGGTGCAGGTAATGTTATCATGTAGAACAAGGGTGAGAAGAAAAACGGACCGAGCAGCCTGCCAACAAAATTGAACAGGACTATGTGAATGTATAAATATAAAATTCCTGGTAAATTTGTGCTGGCTGAAAGCAATGGAGTGACCGTATATGTCGTACATTATATCCGTGTCCGTAGTTTCGTGTTGTAGCACAAAACCTGATATTTGCTGAATGTGAGAGGAAGATGCTGGCCGAAGTGGTCTTGCGTACGCAAAAGTTGTCCTGTTTGGGAACCGTGAGTATCAGGCGCTGTTAACCGGTAAATGAGTTAAGGGAATCAGAAGAACATAGTGAGTGGTTTATTAAGCGCGTAAGATATAAGTTGAGCGATCTGTTGACAGTGCTAGCGCTTATCGTTCGAATGTGTACGAGAGCCAGTGAAGTTATTACGCGGGGTTTGGTACCCATAAAAATTATAACGTAACATGTTCAGTTATCGGACGCTAAACAGCTTGGTGAAGGGGTGAGATGGAGTGTCAAATTTGTGACGAGAATGGAATTTGTATATCACAACGGTAGCTACAGTGCGGTTGCAAAACTAGCCCTAAAGGGACCTCGAATAGCGGAAAAAGATAGGGACTTCTACAATGCAGCAAACAGGTCAAATATACGACAAACCTTCAACTTTAATAATAGGAGAGAGAAGAGCTTGAATACTATAGGTTTAGTTGGAAAACGGTTGTTGGGCCAGCGCTGAAGGGGACCTAGAATATCTGTATCGTGAGCAGTAGCCGCAAAAGATGCTACGCGTGCCACTCTGATGTGGACAACCACGGTGGAACGCTAAAGTCAAATAGACTGCCAGTTATGACTCACTAATTGGTGCATTGCTGGCAACCTGATTAGTTATTATACAGGAGTGGCAAGCTTTATTAGGCTCAGCATAGTCTGATAGGTGTACAGTGTGGAATACAAGAGAGAAAACAGACAGCAAGACTTGCGACATCTGTAGAGGGAGAGGGAAGGGGCGCCGGCTCCGGAATTGACCAAGAGTAAGGAAATAATCCGGACAGCACCGCCAATTGCCAAGTTTTCATCCCAAGGTATGCGATGACGAGAGAAGGTGCAGAAAAAGTATATAATAGAGTATGGTTAAACATAGGAGTGGATGAGACCCAAAGGGGTTCAGGTGCTCAGCAGCTGGCGCTGGTGGAATAAGAAAGGCATCAGTCCAATAGACGGGGATGTGAGTATTAAATTTGCATGGCAGCCGATGAGCTGAGGCTAATGGTACCTATACCACCATTGAATAGTTGTGATATGAACGAAGAGAGACGCTAAACAAGAGAGGAAGACGTTAATGTGAGCTGCGATGCATGATAGTGGAGCCGAGAGCCAAACTCAATCAGAGACCGGAAATTTGGATTTCGGTAGGCGTTACCAAGCATAAAGATAATGATTCGGACAAAGAAGCGTAGCATAAGGTTGTAACTTATACCAATGAGGAATTGAGTCGATGGCAGCCGGTGCTCACAATAAGAGAGGCCCAGGTTTAAGACTACAGGCATTTGGAGCCTGAGAGGACTGACTTGCCCAAAATGTTTTGGAATGAGAGGCACAGAAGGAAAGATAGCCAAAGGAGACCTGGGATGCTGCGCTGACGCTAGTGATACCTATACCGCCAGTAAAATGTTGCGATATAGACCAAAAGAGAGGCAAAACAAGAGAGGGGGAGTTAATTGTGTGCATGAGAATGGAGCCGAGAGACAAAAGTCAACCAGGGACCTGAAATTGCAATTTCCGTAGAAGGACCAAGCATGCAGATAATGTATCAGACAGAGGCAAGCAAACAAGGCAGTTAATTATACCAATAAGAACTTTAGTCGATGGCAGCCGATCCTCAAAAGAAGAGAGGTCTTGGCTTGATGCCTACGGGCATTTGGGGCCTGAGAGGCCGGACTAGGCGAGAAGGTTTAAGAATGAGTACCACAGTAGCAAAACGAATCAAAGGACGCCTAGGATGTTGCGCTGACGCTAGTGATACCCATACCGCCATTGAACCGATGCGATATGGACCATAAGAGGCCAAACAAGAGAGGGAGCGTAATTGTGAGCTGAGATTCATGATGGTGGAGCCGAAAGGCAAAACTCAATCAGAGACCTGAAGTTGCAATTTTGCAGGGAACCAAGCATACAGATAATGTACCAGACGGAGGCCAGTATCATGAGGCCGTTTCTTATACCAATGCGAACTTTAATCGATGCTCAAAGGAAGAGAAGCTTTTGTTTAGGACCCACAGGCATTTGGAGCCTGAGGCCGGTGTGGTCCAGGAGGTTTAAGAGTGCAAGGCGCAGTAGGAAAGCGAATCAAATGTGGCCTAGTGTGTTGTGCTGACGCTATGGGAACCAAAACCACCATTGAACCGATGCAATATGGACCAGAAGAGAGGCCAAACAAGAGAGGGGGACGTAATTGTGTGCTGAGAAGCATGAGAGTGGAGCCGAGAGGCAAAACTCAACCAGAGACCTGAAATTTCAATATCGGTAGAAGGACAAAGCACGCAGATAATGTATCAGGCGGAGGCGAGTACATGAGGCAGTTAATTATACCAATGTGAACTTTAGCCGATGGCAGCCGATGCTCAAATTAGAAAGGCCTTGTTTTGAGACCGATGGGTATTAGGAGCCTGAGAGTTTGGACAAGTCCAGTAGGTTTAAGAATGAGTGTCACAGTAACAAAGAGAATCAAACGGGGGCTAGTAAGCTGCGCTGGCGTTAGAGGTACCTATACCGTCATTGAACCGATGCGATGTGGACCAAAAGAGAGGCCAAACAGAGAGAGAGACGATACTTGTGAGCTGAGAAGATTGATAGTGGAGCCGAGAGGCAAAATTAATCAAGGACATGAGCTTTCGATTTCGGTAGGGGGACCAAGCGTACAGATAATGAGTGGGACGGAGACGAGAGTCATGAGGCCGTTACTTATATGATTGAGAACCTTACTCGATAGCAGCCGATCCTCAGAGGAAGAGAGGCCTTGGCTTGAGACCTATGGGCATTTGGAGCCTGAGAGGCCGGAGTAGTCTAATAGGTTTAACGATGAGTGCCATAGTAGCAAAGAGAATCAAACGGGTGCCTATAAGTTGCGTTGAAGTTAGAGGCACCTGTACCGCCATTGAACCAATGCGATATGGACCGAAAGAGAGGCCAAGCAAGAGAGGGGAACGTAATTGTAAGCTAAGGTGCATGGCAGTAGAGCCGCGAGGCACAACTCAATCAGCGACATGAAACTGCAATTTGCAGGGGTCCAAGCATACTGATAATGTATCAGCCGGAGGGGGGTACATGCGGCTGTTACTTGTGTCAATGAGAATTTAATCGGTGCTCAAAGGAAGAGAAGCCTTGGTTTGAGACCCATAGGCATTTGGAGCCTGAGAGGCCGGACAAGTCCAAAAGGTTTAGGAGTGTGAGCCGCAGTAGCAAGAACATATAGCGACGCCTGGGATTAGACATACAGATAATGAATGGGACGGAGACGAGAGTCATGAGGCCGTTCCTTATAGATTGAGAACATTAATCGATGGCAGCCGATCCTCAGAGGAAGAGAGGCCTTGGCGTAAGACCTATAGGCATTTGGAGCCTGAGAGGCCGGAGTAGTCTAATAGGTTTAACGATGAGTGCCACAGTAGCAAAGAGATTCAAACGGGTGCTAGTAAGTTGCACTGATGTTAGTGATACCTATACCGCCATTAAACCGATGCGATATGGACCATAAGAGGCCAAACAAGAGAGGGAGCGTAATTGTGAGCTGAGATTCATGATGGTGGAGCCGAAAGGCAAATGTCAATCAGAGACCTGAAGTTGCAATTGTGCAGGGAACCAAGCATACAGATAATGTACCAGACGGAGGCCAATATCATGCGGCCGTTTCTTATGCCAATAAGCACTTTAATCGCAGATGCATGAAGCGTACGACCACTGGCTGCTTACTAAACAGTAATGCCGAATTTAATATCATCGACGGATGGTGGTGTTAGGAAAGACTACCAGTGGCTAGATGTAGCCATTTCAATAAGACGCTTGGTCACTAGTGTAAACCTACAAGGTCACAGAATGCATCAAGAAGCCAGTGAAGGTAAGTGATACAGACATACCCAGAGAATGTATAATGGAGAGACAAGGAGTGTATTCTAGCAAGCTCAAGATCTGCGCAGAAGGGATATGAAGCCTACGGCTAATCGCTGCAAAGTGGTGAGGAATATAAGAAGGGCGACCGATAGTGGCGCTAGAAGAGAAAGTATTAGTGGCCAGCAAAATCATTCGTTATAGGCCTTCCAATTTCCAGTGGATACCCACAGTGACAAAATAAGTCAACAAACCAGTGAAGGTATGTGATGCAAACAATTCAAGAGATTAAGTGTTGGAGAGATAAGGAGTGGCTCCCAGCGCAAGAATGTATGGTACCTACAATGACTCGCTGCAGCGGAAAAATGGTGACGTAGCTAATACGAAGAACTGATAATGGTACTAAGCGAGAAAGAGTACTGACGGCTAGTAATGACATTTGTATGAAGCCTCCTAGATGTTAGTAGGTACATACAGCGTCCCAGAATAAGTCAACAAACAGCAAATGTATGTGAAGCAGGCAGCCCCAAAGAATGAAGATTGGATATAAAAGAGAATGGCTCTTAGCAAGCTCCGGATTTGCGCAAAGATGCCTGGTGCCTACGACCAATAGTTGCTATTAAATAGAGGGGCTGAGGTTAAGAGGAAAGACAGATAATGGCGCTATAGAAAACTTTAGGTATCCAGGTGTACCCATTTCATTAAGCAGGTTGCTCACTAGTGGATTCCTACAGTGGCAGAGAATAACTCAACAAGCCAACGAAGGTAAGTGATACAGACATTCTAGAAGATTACAGGAGGGAGAAGCAAGGAATGTCTGCTAGTACCTCCGGACATGCGCAAAGACGTATGGAGCCCACGAGGAATCACTGCAGCAAACGTGACAACGATAAGAGAACCGAAGGATAATGGCGCTAAGAGAGAACCAGTGGTGAGCAAAATAAATTCGCAAAAGCCTTCCAGTTATTAGTGGATACTTACCGTGACCAAAGACGTCAACAAACAGGTTAGGTATGTGATGCAAACAATTCAAGAGAGTAAGCTTTGGAGAGGCAAGCAGCGGCTTTCAGCGAGAAGATGTATGTTACATACAATGACTCGCTGCAGCTGAAACGTGGTGACGCAGGTTATACGAAGATCTGATAATGGTACAAGGCGAGAGAGACTATCCAGTTTCATAGGCACCGTTGCATTTCGTTGGTCTTTCGATTGTGCTACTTGCTTCATTGCTGCCTGTCTGTTTGGCTGTCACTTGTGCTTTGCCAGCTTTTCCCGAGTTTTCCACAGTTAGTTCGGTCGAAACAGGTAGGTTTATTTACTAAGCTGGAGGACCCATTCCCAATAGCTAGTAAGCTTAAAAGCTTGATTGATTCCCCGGGGAATGAAAAACCCACTCATCTTTCCAAATGGAACTCATTTCGCCATCTTGGAGACGCCACGTTTCCTAGGTCTTAACCACTTGGTTTAGCTCACTTCGTACCCACAGTATCACAAGTTACTCACCTGGAATAATAGGTGTACATGCATCCCCTGTTACATCACGGAAGACAAATAATTCTGTCGTGATTACCTTCACTGCCGCGGACAAGTTTGCTTATTTTGCCCGATGTTCAAACAACCTTTTTCATGCTCCTTCTCAATCGCTTTTCGAGGACCTTACATGGAGTATTAACTTGACCGTGGAGATGATTACTCACAATCATTACCTACTCCTGTAGGAATGCTGCTTCTATTTTGCCTGGTAAGAAATTCGTACCGACCCCGCATTGGACAAAGTAATGGCATTTCGCCTATTATGTACGTATTCAGTCACAAGGAACAACTCCACTCACCATCCCCATGACACGTCCAGCTTGCATAGCTGGACAAGGTTCGCGCAACCGAACAAGTATATAACAGAAGGTGCCAACCTCTATTATCAAAGTTCTACTCACCTAAACCACTCATCACCCGACTCTATGACGCTATTGCACCCTTGACCTGTTTAAACGACTACTGCCGGATCATTCCCAAACCAATCGGTCAACCAACAAATAAACTGTCAGTCAACCGACTGCGAATAACAGAGCGCACAAACACTCCGTAGGATGCATCGATGACTTGCACTACCTTACAATAGCAGTTACGACAGTGTTCCAGGACGAGGTGTGTTTTGGCCTGGCAAGCGTTCTACCTATAAAAATCCAGAAATATCCGCTTAACCAGACTGCAACGTGGCGGATGAGGCTGGTCACTTAACACAGTCACAGCTGAACATTTCACACTGACGCAGTCATCAGACTTCTACAAACAACTTGTGCAACCGCTTTTACAAAGGAGAACGCTAAGTTGGAGCACCGCACATTCCGGGATTTTAATGCACACTGCTTGCACGGAAACCTTGCTTTGCCTTCTGTGCTCATGGATTACCACATAGCGAAATCACGCCGAACTTGAATATTGACCTAAAAGTTATGACTGATTTTCACGCGTTTCAGCGCAATCATGTTCCCTGGTCGAACTATTACCTAACAAAATGGTCACTAGTATGAACTACAACATTTCGGTTCTACTTTTCATTCAAAGGAAGTGGCTAAGTATTCCAAAGCAGTTATGCCTTTATGTATGTTGATCGCGCCTTCACAGATGTGCCATGGTTAACCGAGAAAATGCCATCTATTTATTTATTTTTATCTTCGGATTTTTCCTTTGTTTCCCTGACGACGGGTAAGTTAGCGATGCGTGAGCTTGTTATACGGAATCCAGGTTGAGCAGCTGAGATGACGTTTAGGTTCGCAGAGTGGCTGGAGCGCACATTTTAGAATAGTTCCTCGGGGTTGCATTCGATTCACGGTCAGGTATATTGGCCGGTAGTTCGCTGGAGCATGTTGGTTTCCCTTGTATTTGAGCAGGACGGTAGGTACTTTTTGGCCTGTGGTACGCAGCCGCCTTCGAGGGATTGCCGAGCTACTTGGCAGAAGAGCGGCGGCTTGCTCAAACATCGTTCGGCGGTAGCTGGGTTGCAATCCATCCGGCCTGGGGAGAAGACCGAGGCCGGTTTGTTGAGTCGCATAGTGACTACCTCAGGGTTAAGTTCAAATTGGTCCATAATTGCTTAGAGTGTAGGCAAACAGTGGTTGATCAGCGGAGTTCCCACTGAGTAGGCCGATAAATACTGCGCCGTAGAGAACGGTACCTGCCTTACGAGAAGTTAGAGCTGGGATTCCAATACCGTGTTCGTATTTCGCTTCCGGTAGGCAAAAACGTTTTGGGACAGCTTTTCGATTCCATGGCCAATCCATGTTCATATTGTAGTCTTTTGTCTCGTTTTCTCAGGGTGCATAGGTTTTTGATAGTCTTGAAACATGATGTTAGTCAGGTGACCTTGAAATGGTCCTCTGCTTGCCGTTTACCTTTCCTTAAGGACCCTACTACTTCATCAATTCCTGGGATTATTTTCTATCGTCCGGCTACTGTAGTTTGGAGCCAAATTTGCCATGAGCCGCACCGTCATAGAACATAGGTGTTCCCATGCGTCATCAAGCGCCGAGGATTGCGGAATAACCTAAAACACGGTACTATCAGCCATGCTAAATCTAGGCTTTTTAGTGCGTTGGCCTTCGACGCAGTTCCCCTGATCGTGGATTTTGGGACGCCGGTTCTAAGAAAATGAGATGGTGCAGTTCTTCTTCCTGCCCAGAATTTAGATTGATTTTAGCTTTGAGATATCAGAGGGGATCGAGTTGAACACCAGGTCTAGTCGATTTGGTGGCTGAGCAGGAATCATCCGTGTTGGTGTCAAGACATGGTGTACGAAGTTGCATTCAGGAACAGTATCATAGATAACAACTTCAAAAGAGTTCAGTGGAGACCACTGTGGAAGTCCCAGCTTATGCTGGGGGATTGACGTCACGCCTAAAAAGCCAGTTTGTTCCTCTGCTGTGGGTTCGCGCGGAGTGTAATAGGTATGCGCTAGCACCTGCAGGGCTCTGTAGACCACTTCGAACATCAGTGATTGCTATGCGTCATGAATTAGACCCCAGAGCATTTTGGACCTATCAACTTTGTCACAACCAGGTACGACCATGTGGACTTTACGCCAGTGCTTTGAGGAGAGGATAACTTCGTCTCCTGACCTTTCACCAAAGCGGTCGCATCAAAGCAGCTGATATCCTGAAACATGAACCTCCGTGTCCGATATATCAGAAGAGAGCCAGGTTGCGGTCAGTGCCATTTGGTCTGGTTGCTGTTCAGGGATAAGAAATAGCAATCCACATAGCTTGTTTCTGTGACTGCGTACGTTCACAATTATTACCCGTAATTCTTACTTTTAGTTTGAGATCCGAAGAGTAGATATTTGCTGGGTTCTAACCGATGGCGCGCGTGTCTTTACGGGCCAAATCTAACTAGAACAGCAAGCAGGTAGAGGGCAGTCCCGCAACTAAGAACTTAAGTACTAAGGTTTCGATTATTAACATTTAAAGCACTGTGTATGGATAAATGGTGTTACAATAAGACAACGTTTGCAGTAAATTAGTTTACTGTCAACATGGTAACATGTTCCCGGAAATTCCAAACTGAGTATTTGCAATGAAATACGGATATTTTCAGGGCTTGTTAAATGGTGAAATATGTTGGCCGTCTAATATATATAAGCCAATTTAAATATCCCATGAATGAAAATGCGCTGACTTATTGTAGTAAATGTATAAATCTGGCATACCACGAGTGGTATGCTGTGATTGTTCGTTGGGTACTAATTCTTATAAAATAGCACTTGATGCAAAACGGAAACTCATCAAATCCGCAAAGTAAAATATAGGATATTATGCGAAAAAATAAAACGGGAATGGAATTGTTGTTGAATGTTAACCGGTGCATATGATCGAGAAGCAATAGATTTTGAAATATGCAATTAAATAGCGGAACTTGTAAAATCCATATGAGAAGTACACGGAACTACATAATAATTGGCAGAAATTAGCTGTTCAACAAGTGACAAGGGTAATATGAATTCACAGGTTGTGTACAGTTGTACTTTCTGTGGAAGTATCTGCAAATCATTGACGCGGAATTAATTTCGAATTACTTATGTGTCGACCATCTAATAGGCATACTGCGCAGAGATAGTGAAAACTTAATGAGGAATAGAAATAGCATGATATATAATGCATAAATGTTAGGGTATATTTAACGATGTGAAACTGCAGTTAAAAAATAAATGCCAGATATCCCAGATAGTATGTGTATATTTAAATCTTCCAAACAATATATATATATGCCTCTATTTATTTATTAATACTATATTTTTATATGATACCAGAAATGAGTAAAATTAGAACAAAATGATATATACACAAATGCAGGCACTTAAACAAATGCCCAAAATATATATGTGTCATATACGGTTGGCGGCATCCGGTTTCGTATTTGCCTGTCACCGTGGCCAGCCAAAGTACGCCTGTGCGTACAGAGGAACAATGGGAGGCTTGCACTGCACCACCCACAGCTCCATCCACACATCCCATATCCAGTGTAAACACGAAGGAACAAGACCAGGAGGCATGTGGATGGGAGCCAGGTTTCATCAATGGAGCCTGTCCACACTTCCTCACAGGCAAACACAAGCATGCTGTAGTTGGGAAGCAAGCACTTACAAGGCGGTTGCTGGACCGTAGTCCGCTCCACACCAAGTGCATGAAACCGCTCTTCAAGCCTAACAAGGCCACAAGGTCCGTGCACACTGTCCCCCCGGCAACGACCATTTGTTGCCTGGGGCCAGTATGGACGAGGTAGTGGGCAATAGACAGGTAGGCACCATGTCAACATGCACCTTAAGCGAAGCCACAACGGGGATGGCAAGCAGCAACAAATCACTTAAAAAGATAAGATCTAATGAACGAACTAGGATATTTCATAAAGAGACGTAGACACACCTTTTGACTAACAGTGTATGAAAAATGCTAACGATCCAATCCGCGATAACTTCACGGGGTCAGAAATCATATTTTACGGAAAGGCCACAAACGCGAAAATGCTATCGAAATTTACTGCAGTTGGCTTAAGCCATGCGCGCAAGTGTATGGAAGAGAGTACTGGTAAACAATTACATAAGAAAGAGAAACACTGGGACAAAATTGCAAACCTACCACCTGAAATAAATATAGATCTATATATGAAAACCGTGCTAACACATGTCCAGATATGTGAACGTACATTTGATTGCTAGAATGTATATGGATGTTTGCAAGTGAGACTTAAATTGGGAAATGTGGTAACGCATTCGTCGATCGAGAAAAGCGAGCATTACCTACGTAGGGAGGCATGTTGCTTCCGTTGAATGGCAGCACTGGCAAACAACATGAGGCATGCTAATAGGCTATCGGCCTAACTGTTGCCACCTGCACTTGCCAACTACAATGTAGCCATGTGTACAGAGTTCGGGTAGTCAACATGCACTGAACCTATTTCAAAAGTTAATTAGGTAGGTAAACATTTATATTATGTAGGCGGGAAGCTGCTCACTGAGCCACAATGGAAGGACACGGAATAATTTGATGCGTAATCATTTGTAGGAAAATGTACGCTCGTTGTTTAACGCAGCCTATGCTCCATATAGCATTGCTAGGCGTGGTAGTACCCGCATGAACGCAGTGTGGCGAATAATTGTTATGCGAAAATGAAGTGCTCACAACACAACGGGTAACTTACTGAAGAGCCTAGGCGAGTACCTATTAAGTTCGCGCTGGTGCTGCTGAAAGAAACGGAATTGGAGGGGTTGCACGTGACCAAAAACGTCCACAGCAAATCGAGACTTAGGTATTATTAAAACTGCTTTTCTTTTGTGTGAGAACAGACATTCGAACCGTATGCGCCTACTGTCGTCTGAGTTCGGGGTGTTCAAAGTGCTCATGACCCACAAAGCTACAACACAGAAAGAGATTTGTTGGTTTTCGGTCACGGCATAGAAGAGATAAGCTTAAGAAACGAATGTGTAATAGAACGTTAGAGAATGTGGTCTACGATTACGGACCCATCCACTGAACTAGTGGTGAAGTGGTGCTGCGCAAGCAAGCATTTGAGTGGACACTACTGTCTTGTAAAGATGCACCGTAGAGCTATAAGACATAATGTGGCCCTGAAAAGGGCCGTCGGGTCGTTGGAAGGCAGAGGCAGTAACAGTGCAAACTAACCAGGGGCATGTGAACGTAGTGGCGTGCAGTTGTGATACCTTAGTTCAGCTTATGCTATAGGTGCAGTGGGCTGGAAAGTAGGGAAGCATGAGCGAGCATCGTTAATCTGAAAAGTAATTGCTTGGGGCGGCACCACTCACCTGTAAATATGGGTGGTCTTGCGGTGCGGTAGACAAATAACGGCGTGTAGCATGCGGGCAAGAAGGTGAGCAAGAGATCGGGTAGACAAGGTACTTCGAAATACACGTAAATCAGGTCCCTGCACACTTACATTTTCTTATATGATCATTTACTGGAGCACTCATGGATGAAGTACGTGGACGTGGAAGGTTGCAAGTAGCGGGAGACATGGTGCTTTATAGTTGGCTATTCAGGCCAAGCTGTGGAGTGCTTATGAAGCCTATATAACAGCCACGGATTTGGCATTACTGTCGGCACTCAAGGAGGCTCCGTTGGTTGCCTCGTCCGCATGACCAGTGCACGGAGAAGTATTATATGTCCCATAAAATGGGCGGCATGGTCGTAACTAACCGCTATCCGTGTTGCCTTCACTAGCGTAAGCACGTGTATGTCCGACAGAGGTACATCATTATTGCTGGTAGCTCTACGTGCCTCCATGAACGGTGGTTACTTAGGTTATGTACGTCGCAAGACACTGATATCAATATTACCACTAGGTAAAATACAAATATCGGCTCCGCATGCCTTCAAGACCTATTCGTAGTTATCCTATATTTGTCCCATAGTATTTGTTGCTTTATGGCGACTAACATAATAAATAAATAAATGGTATATTCTCGGTAAAACGAGACACACCTGTCAAGGCGTGCTCAAATATGCATACAAGCATAGCTTCTTTGGATATCGTTTGGCTCCACAAACATTCGCGACCGGCTTTTATTGGCCCAAGTTGGCGGCACAGCGGTGTCATCAGTACCGGCGTTGATGAAACATACTTCGAACTTCAGACGCCTCCTTGAACGTTGTTTACTGCGCCTACATAAGCCCCTTGGAAGCTGCATCAGCATCGCTACTATTAAAGTAATAGTTGTTGGCTTCACATGCCTTCCTGACGGGCCCATATATAGGTTCAAAACCAGTGGCATCAAGATGGCCAATGGCAAAATACGCACTATAGACACGGCGCGCCTCCACCAGGAGCATTAATTAGATTTAAGTACATGCCATAGCGGCCGACATGATCTCTACGTGAGAAGCCAATGATATGGGCTAAAGTGAGGTTTCAGGAAACATGCATGGAAAGAGGTTGTATCAATCCCATTGGTGCTAGCTTTAGGCGGGTCAAACGTGCTTTTATTTTTCGCGTCATGGTATACAAATGTTTGACATTCTTATCGCAGCATCATCACTCAATTATGACATAATCACTGGAACATGGTAGTGGAAGGGAAACATGCCATGGAATTCAAGGCGGATGTTTGTACCGCTTCCATATAATTGCATCATCATGCCGAGCGATTTGCGCTCTTGAACCACAAGGCGCAAGCACTGATGAACGGTGTCTTGGAAATCGTGCCACAAACACGCAGGAAACCAATATTCATAGAGGTAACGCAAGGTGGACTTACAGATGCACTACGCACCGAGGTTGGGCATATCCATGCAGTCAGCGCGGGCCTTTCACAATATAAGTGTACAGGAGATGATTATCTGGAAACAAAAAGCCTTTGGATTTTGGGAGAAACACATGATCACGTGGCGTGGCCGTGGCACATCGCAACCTGTGGATTAGGTGCATAAGGTCGGGTGCAACAGAAGAAATAAGACCGCACGTTCGGACCTTCTGAGCAGCCTGCATCACCTGCAGTTGCTTTCTGAAATGAGGTAGTGTCCGTATCTGCCACACATCTTTGCTGCTAGCCACTAGGTCATGGACAGGCGGAAGGTGCAATTCCCAACAATAGACGTAGACCGCATAAAGTTGAGGCAGGATTAATGCCGTGGTGTATGCAAGGTGGTGGTTGTCACCAACGTGCGTCAAGTACAAGGGTATCAGAAAGTCATAGTAAAGTGTCACACGCTAACCAATGTTTGATGGAATTGGCTAAGCAAAGTACAGGAGCACAATGCATTTATGTTTTATGAAATACAAATCATTCACCCATATTCTCAAAATTGTGGGTGAGCATGTAAACCGCTGGTAACCCGCCAAGCTTGAGCACTGATAAATGGTTTGTATCCCGTGAAAAGAAGGGCATAACGCACGCCGAGACATGGTTGCACCACCATACAATGAATGCTGGTGGGGCAGGTCTACTGGTGGTCTACAAGCCAGGTGTATATATACGATGCACTTACCTGCAGCATTGCAGACGATACTCGCAAGCAGCATTATAGGTGGATGTCATTTGGCATCCAGAGTTGCATTTCAAGCAGTAGACTGATGTGTGCGGTTCGACTGGCAGACTCCTTCAACGCTTTGATGTTGCGCGTGGGTATTGGGCGTCAGTTTGTCATAAGCGCATACACCCCACAAACAGTAAGCATGAATGCCGTTCCTTTTAATTAGGCCACCGGTAGAGCCTAAGCTCCCTGCTTGGGGAGCGATATATATGGACTCCGTGTGGACGATTATTCGCCATACCTGCGCTTAAGCTACTGACGAGCTTGGTCGCTAGCACGGATAGGTCAGGTCAGGTTCCAGAGACGATACATGTCTCCGTCTATCGAACGTCCTTTTTCATGCCGAGGTTAGCGAAAAAGAGCCCAAGGTTCTTCCATTTCTAGGTTGCATACTGCGTGCATGATGAAGTCAGGGAATTTAGTAGCAAAAATTCCAAAAAGGATGTGCTTTGTCTCACCATAAATTCAGTGGGCAACTCAGCGTACTGATGCAGGGTGCATGCAAGACTAGATAAAGCACTCAGTAGGCAAACAAATTGTAACTGCATTGCAGGATAAATTCGGGCAGTTCTGGTGGGAGCCAATAAACTTCATCACCACTAAACACCTATTCCTCGAATGTTTACGGGTGTCCTCAACTAGACCACCTTCAAACCTATTGAGCTTCTACTGACCAACACAACTTTCATTAGAACGGATGAAATATAAAAGGACCTGCGAGTGCGCAGAGTATACGCAGTCAAGACAACTGCGACAACTGCCGTGCCTCACTGAATTGCAGGCGTCTTCTCGCCGGACTATCTGCGTTGAGCATTGATTCTTCTTCTCCGACGAAGCCTGATACGATTCACGATACATCTGCTCCACCGTGCTCACCATCAACATCTACCTCCGGTTGGATCACCCCCATAGGCAAGCGAAGTCGAACCACGTCCACTACGCATACGGATCCATCTACACAGATCCTGCCCACTGATCCCACCACAAGATCTTATGCGGCAGTTGTGAGGGAAAGCGCGGTCTCTGTCCCTATTTGCAATAGCCCGACTACAGGTGGCGCCAAGTCCAGGCCTAAGCCCGTCGAGAAACCCAAACCTAAGCTATCATCTCAGTCTCAAATGAAGCTTGTTCTCGACAGACTATCTGAGCTTGAGAAAGCTGCCAAGGAAAATCCGCCCCGTAGCAAGCCACATGTTCCTGAACGTACCCAGCCATCTCGCGACCGTTGTCTAATCATCATGAACGCAGCGGAATCGGAAAAACCAACCCCTGCGGAACGAATACTAGATGACCAAACACTGCTTGAGCGATTGGTCTCATTGCTATTTGACAAAGGTGAACAGGGAATCAATATTGTATCTGCCTTCCGTCTTGGTAAAAAACAAGAGGATATCTCGAGAAATCGCCCCCTTAAAATCGTTTGCCGGGATGAGGAGGAATGCCGACGCATCCTGCGAAGGACCTCGCGTCTCAAAGGCGAGCCATTCTATGTACTTCGTGACCTCTCACCAGAAGATCGAGTCAAAATGAAAAAGGCCGTAGAAGAACTACGCACAAGACGGGGAAGTGGTGAAACAGACCTCCATATTGTGGATTTTCGAGTAGTTCGAAGGACTCCGAAAACACGTTGGAGGCCCATTCTCCTCACCCCCGGACAATAAACTATAAGGTCCCGCTGGAAACCACTGTTCCTCATCCCCGGGACTTAAAAACAAGGAGAAAGAATGGACTACAGGTATTGGTTGCAAATGTCCGTAGTCTCAGAAACAAATTTGACGAGGTACATGCTCTTACCGCAAAGCTACTTCCTGACCTGTTGGCCTTCACTGAGACTTGGCTCACTTCAGACATCTCCGACTCTGAGATCCACATCTCAGGATACCAACTTTTCCGTACTGACCGATCTGGATTTAGAGTTGGTGGTGGCGTAGTACTCTACTGGAGAGAGGATCTTCAAGTTCATCTCGTAGAAACCGTCAGCGACGCTGTTGGTGGCGCAGAGCTACTCTGGTGTAGGATCAACGATGGCTTCAAATCCCTTATGGTTGGCGTCATCTACAAAGCCCCGTGGGGACATGGTACTTCTGTACTAGACTTTATCAACTCGCATGGAAACCGCAGAGATTGTCTTATTGTGGGCGACTTCAATGCCCCGCATATCAATTGGGATCTACTACACTGCCACCTTTCCCCCGAGTCATTTGACACCAGCTTCCTTGAAACTGTCCTCAAAACGAATCTCACCCAGCATATAACATCGCCCACCAGGCTTCTTCCCGGCCAGACTCCGCACATTCTTGATCTTGTGCTCACTCCGTCCCTGGCAGATGTCTCAGAATTGACCCTTCTACCACCCATAGGCAAAAGCGACCATTGTACAATCTCCTTCCTATGGACTAAACGTCTAGCTATCCGAACCCGGAGCGCACACCGTCGCAACTTCTGGCGAACCGACGCATTCAAGCTAAGGGTGGCAGCAGGTACATTGGACTGGAATGTTCCACAACACTTAGATCTCGATGCTGCTTGGAACGATTTATCCCGCAAATTGAAGCTTCTCATCGAGGAGGCCGTCCCACTCAAGAAGAACAGGCCTCTTTCTAAGGGTCCTCCCTGGATCGACCGAGAACTAAGGGCCAACATGAAACAACGACGAAAACTATGGGACAGATTCAAGCTTTCCTGCTCAGACTCAGACTACTCTAAATACAAAGCCATCAGGAACTTCTGCTCCCTGCAGAAACGTGAAAAGAGACAACGATACGAACATAGCCTGGCCGAACAATCTCTCTCTAGGCCAAAGATACTATTTTCTTACCTCAATAGATCCTCCAAGACGGGCTGTGGAATTCCTGCATTGTCTACCAATGAGCCAGATATGATACACTATGATGATGACGCCAAAGCTGACCTCTTGGCTCTACAGTTCTCCTCAGTATATACGAAGGGAGACAGACTCGCAAACCCTCATATAGTTGCGCACACAGTACCTCTGGAACATATCGACATCGATGCAGGTGCTATCTTGAAGCTACTACTAGAACTGAACTCCTCTTCCTCACCAGGCCCAGACGGGTTACATCCACACTTTCTCAAGATGGTTGCAGAATTCATTGCCGTCCCACTTTGTCAAATCTTTCAGCTCTCTCTTAAAGCTGGTCGACTACCTGTCGATTGGAAGACGGGTGTAGTTATGCCGAAATACAAAGGGGGAAGCCGCCAGGACCCTGCGAACTATCGGCCAATTTGCTTGACCTCGGTCGCCTGCAAGATCATGGAAAAGCTCATTAAATCTGCTCTCCACCGACACTGCGAAGATCTGAACTTCACCTCAGTCACTCAGCATGGCTTCCGAAAGGGGCACTCCTGCATCACTAACCTGTTGGTCGCTAGAGAGAAGTGGGCCAAATTAGTGGACGCTGGAAAACGTTTAGATGTGGTCTTCATCGACTTCAGCAAAGCTTTTGACAGAGTCCCACATCAGGAACTACTCTCTAAGCTCGGCGGAATTGGCGTGACAGGGAACCTCCTACTATGGATCAGTGACTTCTTGCAAGGCCGGAACATGCAAGTCAAAGTAAACGATACCCTCTCATTCCCCGTGCCCATGTATAGTGGCGTACCACAAGGCTCCGTTCTCGGACCGGAATTGTTCAAAATATATATCAATGATCTACCAAGTATTCTACAAACGGACTGTCTGATCTATGCAGACGATCTCAAGCTATGGTCGGAAGTGTCCAGCCTCGAAGATGCCGACCGACTGCAGGAAACGCTTGATCTACTACACTCCTGGTCTATCAAGTGGGGTTTGCCGGTCAACAAAGATAAATGCTCAGTCCTTTCTATAGGTGCTGCTGAACCACTGGGCATCTATCACATTGGCGGGCACCTACTCAAGATTACCACACAGGAAAAGGACCTGGGGACAATAATCTCCTCTGATCTCAAAACGACCCTTGACACGTTAAAGAAAACTGCTGCGGCGAACAGGATGTGGGGCGCCATAAGGAGATCATTCTCTAAAATGACGCCGCAGATATTTAGACTTCTCTTCACCTCCCATATCCGTCCCATTCTTGAATTCGGACATCCGGCCATAGCCCCCTTATCTAAACATGAAAGTGACAAGATCGAAAAAATACAGCGACGAGCCTCGAAATTTGTCCTTGGGCTACGCAACCTCCCGTACCCCACCCGCCTACAGAGGATGAACCTTTTTCCCTTAGACTATCGCCGACGTCGCGGAGACCTCATCTATACCAGGCGCATCCTACGAGGAGAACTGGGAAACGAGCTAAGGCAGTTCTTTCAGCTAAGACTTGGCAGCTCGACTCGAGGTCACAGCTGGAAGCTTTTTAAACCGAGGAGGCTCAAAGTCCGCTCAGATGTCGCTCTCTCTACTCGAGTGACTAATGATTGGAACCGACTGCCGGACCCGATTGTCAATGCGCAATCAGAAGCGAGTTTCAAACGTTTGCTAGACATCTTCCTACTGAGTACTCCAGGATCCTGCAGGGCTGGTATTACATCCTGAGCCATGACAGCCAACTCGCTTGCAATCCTTGGAAGATCGGGAAGCGAAGGAGCTGACACGGGACCCCCTTCTGCTCTCTACCACTCAATGAACTCAATGAATGAACAATGAATGAAGATAGTACTGGCTGAGTTGAGGTATAAAGCAAAGTCACCCGATCGACGATGGAAAGTGAAGTCGCACCATTATTATCACCATTGTGCACGGTAGCTAGAGGTGAGAAACCTCTCAGCTACTGAGAAGAAATAGCTAAAAGAAGAAAGGTGAATAAAGTGCAACAGGTACAAGCCAGCTGAGCTACCGGGATTGGATGTGCATCGTTCCGGTAGGCTATCTACCGTCTACTATGTAGCAAAAACCTAACCGTACGGTGGTGTCGAACGCACCGCTGCGTTGTACACTCTACCCTTCATGGCGAGAGTAATGTCGCGACGGCAACCAAATTGGCGAAGGTTGGCAAAATCATCTCGAGCTTTTGCTATATGTGTTCGTGATCTCAGCTTCAATCCCACGGGCGACAATACAACTTCCCAGGTATTTGAATAATTAAACGACTTTTAGCTGATCTCCATCAAGGGTTAGAGAAGGCGGCGATCCAGGCCAAACTTGGAGGGAAGCTTTGCAGTTTGATGGTGCGAAGCAGAGCCCGAAGCGGCTGACAGTCATTACTACTCTATTCAGCGCCGCTTGGCACGTCTGGGAGCTGTCACGGAGCACGGCAATATTGTACGCACACTCCAAGGCAAGAGGTTGTTCTCCTGGAAGCAGATCCACACATTCTAAGTCATGTCATGTAAACGTGACCTCCATGACTTCGTCAACAGTGGAGTTGAAGAGAAAAGGTGACAGCTGGAATCATTGCTTCACATCCCTGGAGAAATGGAATGGCGACGGCAGCTGGCCGTAAGCCCTCACCGCCTGAGCTACGTGCATAAAATGCTCGGATAATAGTTACATATTTCTAAGGTACATCTTTCCTGAGTAGACGGTTCCAAAGTGCACTTTTGTCCATTGAATCGAAAGCACCTTTAATGTCGAGGAACACGGCTACGATGTGCCGCCAACCTATGTGACGGTGCTCCAACAACTGACGCAAAGTGATGATGTGGTCAGTGCAGCCAAGACCTCCACAAAATCCGACTTGCTCTTCACAAGTCTGGCTTTACCCGTGTCAGTCAGTCTGTGAAGAATGACAATGGCAAGCAACTTGGCTGCAATGCAGTCATATCAGACTGATTTCTCTATAGCTGCGGCATTCCGATGGTGAGCCTCCATGAAAAATTGTGACCATGACGGAGCGCCTCCATTCGGTTTGGAAGGTTTCCTGCCCCCACAATTCCACTATTAACTAATATAAATCATCCACAAGAACAGGTTCTCCGAATATGAAGAGGGTTAGAGGTGGAACAACTGGTCCGTGGCTTAGTTTAACTTCAACAGTCCGATCTGACATACCACTTTGGAGCGAGAGGCTGGATGATAAAGGACAGCCCACGGAGCAGGGCGATCAGTGGCCGGCGAGAAATCTAACAATTCCGACCGAGTGAATGGCTTTTCAGCGCTCAACACAACGTTCCATACGATTTTACAAGTTGTGCTTAGACTTTCCACTCGCATCACGTACATTTTCGCTAACCCCAGGTCTTCTGCTGCCCTTCTCCCCTATCAGCCGGGTTAACCTGCGGTGGTTGCCGAGGGCAGGGGCCATTTTCACCCTGAAACAAGATGAGACCACCAGGATTCGCGTTCTCCCTACATGCTAGCACGACGTATTGCGAAGACATTTTTGCGAGTTTCATAGTGTTCGCTTCCTGCGGGAATACACCGGCGAGCGTGGATACGTTCCAGGGACTGCGAAGAGACACCATGTCCATGATGGCGACTAGACTTACCACATGAGGATATTTCTGCTACTATTTAGGTCTGGTAAAAATAAGACAAGTGAGCTTCAAATGCAAATAGTGAGCGCTTACTCCACTCGCATGACAGCGTAGTTTGCTAGACATTCTGAACAGCTGGTTTTGCCAGCTGGCTGGTGGCAATGCGGTCACAACGTCGTCTTTGGCGTCCGCCAAAGCGCATCCGCAGGACAGCGCACACAAATGCATAGTTGGTGTCCACACCCGTGCTCTGAATCGAGCGACAGTTCAGGACGCAATAATGTGATCCATTTGCGTCCATTGCTGGTTCGTGGCTGGTGGGCGCCAAGTCCCTCTCCGGCGGCTGGTGTGTCGGAACTTAATGCTCTCAAAAAATAAGCGGGCATCTTCATACAAATGAAGTAACCGCTCATCGGTATCATTACGAGAGCCTATAGGATGTTGGCCACCCAGCTGCAGTTCATCAGTGATTAATTTTCTTACCTGAGCGTTTAGGTCTTCAGCCAGCACAACAGTGTCCGTGTCCCTTCTGTGGCAACACAGCTCGTTCAATTGGCGATATAAGACTTTTTTACCGAATCATCGCTAGAGTTGTGGGAGCATGGGCAGCGATGCTGAAGGGTGGACACCCGTTGATCACCTGCTAGAACGAAGCTTTGAACGGGGCAGAAGAGCGGACCGCACACTTCCGGATACGGATTGGCATCCCGCCAACCAGAGCATCTTCATCCCGGGGACTCAGAACGATTCAAACACCCGCTTTATCGGTGCGTGAAACTGCATCGTCACTGGAAAAGCGCAAGGATAATGTGCTGCTGTTGTCACCTGAAGGGGATCGCTGAGTAAGCACAGAGTTAGAGTCTTGCAGGCGGGCCTCCTGTAAGCAGCAGATATCGATCGAGGGGGTCTCTAATACTTGGGCAAGTGCCATCTGTGGACCGACCTATAGCAATATGCGTATATTGAGGCATGCCAATCTAAGGGTTGATAGAGGGCACCAAATGAAAGCCGATGAATTTGGCTTGGCCGCTTGCTTGCACATGAGCCTGTCGACGGAGCAGGAATGACCCTACGCATTCACACATGCAGTCTGCGTGACTTCGGTGGCCCTACGTGTATTAGTGAATGCAAGGACATTTACACTGCAATTGTCAACTAATGCGTTGACTCGGAAAAGCTTATTTCGCAAGATACGCAGATTATTGAAGCTCACCAGTATGTATTTGGCATCGTGAGCCTGGGATCGTGGTCCACCTGAACCGGTTCTGGCAGGGAGGATGTACACCTCCGGATCACCACCAGAAAACCAACTAAAAAGTCTTTTCTGATGCTTCACGACGTGCTTCAATTGCGCAAAGCCACCTGCAATTTCAACGTCTCCGTCAAAGTGAGATCTAAGTGCAACATGACACCAGTGCCTTTGAGCTTATAGGCGAAATGTAGAAGATCTTGGTGAATTGGAACCTGTTCCAAAGAAAAAAGGCACAACTAAACCTCTGCGCAGCTTTTGCAAAAAAAGAACAAGGAGCTCAATATCACCAGAAGGAACCAGAAAAATTTCAAGCTGGGCGCTTACGAACTAGCAGCTGTACACCAAACAATGTTAATGCATTGGTAATTTCCAACGAGGAACATATACTTGTATTTTGCCTACATCCATGCAAGAGCATCGGGTTAATGTAAAGATTGATCTGAACCCTTAAGGGTTCAGCCTCTAGCCGGTCTAGAAATATACCTATTTATTTATTTAGAGAGCAGACCGAGCCAAACGCAACAGTCTTCTTAGTCAACGTGCTGCGGAGTCCAATAAGTTTTAGCACGGTGACGCTGGAAAACCATAGCAGTGAACCTTGTTAACGCATATCTTAAAGGAATGCTATTCATCTGGCCTATGCTCTTTTAGAAGAGCAGCATGACTTACTAGCGATACCGAAAATAACACTGCAATTTGTATACGAGTTCAGACAATGCAGAGTAAGTAGCAAACGCTCTGTTGACCTTGGCAGGTTTGCATTAGCGTCCAAGTTTTTAGACTCCAACGACGTAAACCACTCAACCTTGCATGACAGATTAAGTAGAAATGGAGGGGAATGGGGATTTGGCAGCCGACGGACATGGTACATCCATCATGCGTTTTGCCACTTTTAACCCTCTTCCCCTTTACCCTGACAAGGGCAGAAGCCTGATTGTATCCCTGGCTAACAGTTGAATCAAACGTGGTAGCTGAGAGTTCGTTGGCATCCGCACTGCTACCAAATTGTGTACTAACTGTAGACTGTAAGCAAACAGAAGCCGGGTGCGGATATTGTATTTTCCACTGTCTCCTGACAGAGAACTAAGCAGACTGCAAAATTAACAAGGCAACTAAATTTCCCGTCCAGCAAACGCAGCAGGCATCAGGCTCTCCAGAGACACCGGACCGCTAGTTATTGACGTATGATGCTCAGGGCTACACACACAGCAGGCAAACCCAACTGCGCGGTTTGTTCTCACCCCTAACCATAAGTGCTTGCTGCATCAGCTGCAAATCAGTACGGCCCACTAGGATCCAACGGCAGCAACTACCGCTTTGCAGACCCCGGTCAAGTCTGTAACCGTTTTGAGATACTCAGCTTTACCGTATATAACAAACCAGTTGTCGCAAGGACACGAAGAGTTAGGACTGCACTAACAACCACCTCGGCAGAAGGGTTATCAAATCAAATAAATGTAAGTGATAAGCAACAGTTTTGAACCAGTTTACCGTGCCCAGGTTGGCAATCGACGAGAGGACCAGTCAACAATACCAAGCGTCTAGGTATGTACTGAAATAGACTCATCAATTTGTAACGGGCGAAACAAAGTCAACGTGAACTTAAAGAATGTGACGACAAGTTTTTGCTCAACAGCAGGAGCACAACAACCAGGAAACCGAGGGCACGCAGACACGTTCCACCAAAATGATTAACACACAAGAAGTCAAAGTAAATGCGCTTTTTGCGAATGATTAATGGCGCGCAAGCCGTGAGTAGCTGGTTAACGTCCAGTGATCAAAAGACGCCTAATCATTCAAGGCTTTAGAAACCTCTAAGGTTCAGGAAAGAGGATTCATAGAAAGAAACGCGTTGGCTCAACCAGCATCCTGTTTCGAGTTCCAATAAGCGAGAAGAGCTCCAAGCACAACGACGTGCTAATCGATGCTTGCAGTCCTAATAGAAAAGGAAGAATAGCAATGAGCTCACTTCGTTAAATGCCATCCATTATTTGCGGGAAAATACCAAAACACAGGATTCTAGCGATGCTTTTTCCACGTGGTTCAGCGACAGGGCAATGGAAGCCTTTCATGGTAGATCAAATAATGCTCGTCTTTCTGACAGCGATCCTAAAACTGCTGGAACCGAGGTGAATTTTCACCCCGCCCGTAAGGAGGGTACTTACAATTCAATTTGAAGGCAAGAATAGTCAACCCTTGCCGCTTGGAGAATTACGTCGCAGCCGCTAGTTAAATTTCTTCATTTGCTCCTCCAAGTCAGTAAATGTAAGGAAAAAAATTGCACGAAATTTTAAACATAGCCATACCGATCGCTATGATTAACGCTTCTAAAGTGTCGCCACAGCGATTTATTGCCTATTGTTATCCACTTCGACAACCACAGGGAAGATATACTTGCCACCCGTTTATGTTAGCACGCAGACGTATTTGTATTGCACATCTTCCTTTTATACATTTTTAACTTCACGGTCAAACCAACCAAATTTTAGCCTCGCGGGCATGATCATGTTAGGAGTACAACATGTGATCAGTTAATGTACAATGGAACAATAGGATTGTTGCATTTGTTTATATATAAATATATGTGGTTGCATGTATGCATGTTTAGATTTGTTTATGGATTGATAAAAGTTTCCTGTGGTTTGGCTTGAATGTGTTTGAAGGTGTCGCCAGTGCTAAATGGATGCTTGCTATAGGTGGACATGAAGCGGTTGACCGGATAAGCAAGGGGTGACTAGTTACTTGCGAGTCACAACCGCCACGTCACAGTGTTGTTAAACGGACTTTTGTGGCTTTTGTGGCGGTGCTGCCTGTATTATTCTCTTACCCTTGGTCACTGCCGGAGCTGATACTACAGTCGTTTTCTCTCTACAGATGCCGCAAGTATTGCTGCTTGTTCCCTCTCTTGTATTCACCACTACACACCTACCAGTCTATGCCGAGTCCAATAAAGCGTGCCGCTCTTATATATTAATTAAGCAGGCTGCCAGCAACTCAATAATTAGTGAGTTATAACAAGCAGCCTATTTGACTTCAACGTTCCACCGTGGATGTCCACCTTAGAGTGGCACACCTAGCATCCTATGGGGCTGCTGCTCACAATACTGATTTTCCTGATCCCTTTCAGCGCTGGCTCTACAAGCATTTTCTCGCTGCAGCCGTAGTATTCAAGCCCATCTCGCTCCTGTTGTTATCGTTGAAGGCCTATCAGCGGGCGGTTTCTTCCTCATAATTAACCCGACTCGCAGTGTCGCCCTTTCCTGACGTCAAGTTGACTAGCTTACCGCACTGTAGATGTCCCTAGCTTTTCCGCTATACCAGGTCCCATCAGGGCTGGCTTTGCAACCGTATTCTCGCTACAGCTGTAGTATATAAATCCCATTCTCGTCACAACTTTGACACTCCGTCTCACCCCTTCACCCAGCTGTTTCTCCAGCATCCGATTACTGAACATCTTACGTTATTATTTTCATGAGTCTCAAACCCGGCGTAGTAACTCAACTGGCTCTCATACATGTTCGAACGATAAGCTCTACCACTGTCAACCGATCGCCCAACCTATATCTTAAACGCATATTAATGCACTCATTAGGTTCTGATTCCCCCAACCCATTTACCGGTTAACAACGCCTGATGCACATGGTTTCCACACAAGCCCACTTTTGCATACGCTAGGCCACTTCCGACAGCATTTTCTCTCACATACAGCAAATGCCGGTTTTCGTGCTTGCACGCAAAACTACGGATATGATGTATAACATCTTCGGTCATTCCCTTGCTTTTAGCCAGCACAACGTTACCATAAATTTTATATTTGTACCTTAACATTGTCCTGTTCAATTTCCTTGGCCGTTTGTTCGGTCCGTTTTCTTCTCTCCCTTGTTCTAATGAATAACCATACCTGCACGGAACACCCCTGAGGACATACCTGCGACTCTTCCTTGGACACAGAACCAATACAGAACAAAGAACTCACCCTCAATTCGCAATTCTGACACACTAAAGGGATTCAGCAAAATAAGCAAATTGATACAATTACCTGGATCGTCCGAGTTCCACAGCTCCAAACATTTGCGGTCGACTCGGAAGGAGACTACACAACCATGGGAAACAAATTGGCGAAAGGTGACTGCGAAGATCCGCGAGGTTAATCGGTCAGGCGCAATCTTTTCAGTATCACATTATCAGCTGGCAGTGTTCAAGGACATGGTGGGTCTTCGTCTGGCTGGCGTTTTCAATACAAAAAGCCACAAATGTGTGTTTAACAACACTGCGAGGTGGCGGATGTGACCCGCCACTCAATAAAGTCACCGCTCCTAACCCACCTTGGCAAGTTGACCGATATCACATTTACAAAATTCTGTGCATATATCTGCTCCCGTACGAACACACCTACATATTCGAGTATTGACATGCCACTATTCTTAAATATTTTCAGCTTTTCCGCATGCTTCGCTCACCTGAACTGCACCGTGTACACAACTTAATCGGACTAGCTCCTCAGCATCATGCTCCACAGTAGTGATCTGATTCTTACCTCTACATCTCGCATTCTGTGGACATAGACTTCGTACAACCTTTTTTTGGCCATATGGGCCCACACCGCTGTCTCCAGCTTTACTACTCCCGCGCTTGATGCTGCTCATCATGCTATCATGTAAAATATAGCAATATGCTGATAATGCCCAAAAGGCGTACCTCGCTTTCTCGAGAATAAAATATTTAGTCATTTATTTATTTATGGTGAGGAGGGTTATCGGTCGGTAATTATTCGGGTCTTTGCGAGTACGGCCTTGATGGATTGATGTAATATTCGCGCATTACCATCACTGTGAACTTCGCCTTGCGAGCCGAAGGGGACGAACAGCTTCGCTAGGTATAAAGCTAGAGCAGCAGCGCACGTTCGCAAGAGCCTTGGGTGGAGACTATCAGCGCCAAAGGAGGCCGTTAGCCGAAGGGACTTGAGTTTTGCAAAGACCTTCTCCGGAGTGAACTGAACAGTGGTCAGGGAAGTTGGGGGTGGGATTGAAGTAGGTACTATCGTTGTATACGTTGATAGAAGGGAGAAGGTGGATGGGTACTGCTGGCACAGAACTTCTGCCGCCTCGTTCGTTGACTTTGTGAGCCCTGTGGAAGTCGTCAGCGCGTTGACAATGCGCTCGACTTGTCGAATGCTGTTGACGTGACTATACAAGATGTTGGGATTGGATGAAAATTTACGCAGCAGCTGACGCTGGTGCTCAAACTTATCTTCGTGTACAAGCCGGACACTTTCGTTACGGACGGATTGCTAATATTCTTACTGAGTAGCCGTGGGATAGGAGCGATAGCTTCTCTATGCCGTATCTTTGGATGTAATCCACTTCCGTGTACGACTTCGGATGGGTGCTGGGCGTACCTTCCCTCAGGTGTGTCTCGTTTTACCAAGAATGTACTATTTATTTATTTATTTACCTAGCTGCTATGGTTACCTCCGGTGGACCTACCGGCGACACACACCTGGCCCGCAGGTTGTTCCCTCAGACAAAGATACTGCATGTGATGTGCCTTCTATACTCACCTAAACAACGCAACACCGCAATTTGCACTGCTTAGCTCCGAACAGTACCGCTGCCCACAACTGTTCCTGATGAACCCTGACTAAGCCCCCGCTGAGCGAACGGAAAAGCGGGTGTCCCATATCTGCGATTAGCTGCTCGTCAAATCGGTCCAACTCAAGTGTTGCAATTGTCTCAATGTTATTTATATTGTAGTCAACGGCTGTGTTCCAGGTTGTGGTGGGTTATGGCTGGACAAGCACTTCCCTATACGAAGCCACAAATGTCTATTAAACCGCACTTCGACGTGGTGGATATTACTTGTCACCAAAGTAAAGTCACTGCCTAAAGCTTCACACGAATAGTGATCTCCACAACACATATTTGCGAGCACGTCTTTATCAAACACTATCGGACTCCTAGGCCTATGGAAAAACGGAGATCAATCTCCGGAACCATTCAAACTCGCACCCAGCATTTCAATAAGCAAAACACGTAGGGCTCGTAAAGCGCTGGTTGCCAACTTTTTCTCTGGCACCAGTGATCAAACCCTTCCTCCCTGCATCATTCCTATGCAAAATTATGTGCAATTTTCAAGACGTGTATTTTGCCAACACGTATTTCTCTCGTGTGGCACAAACACGATTTTAGTGTTTCTATGACACTGTCAACCACGTGCTAGTCTCGTTTCGTCTATAATATAATTATTTATTTGTTTATCACGCGAAGTGCAGGCAAGTGATAGTGAAAGACAAGCGTGGTAAGGTCATGTTTGGTGTGGTCTTGGGCTTGCATTTTTGATGCGGCAGGAAAACTGGTCAAGGCCAACGCTGTGCCATCCAGAACAAGCGATGCCTACTGGTCTCCTGTTTGGCTTCTGCGCGGAACGTCAACTTGCCAGTGGTACCTGTGCACTACGGCTTACAGTAGAGCAAGCAATCCGGTCCACGGACAACGAAACCCAGTTCGCGGGCACTTCTGTCTAAATGGTGGCTTGACATGCAGAGCACACCGTCCCGAAAACCGCAAGTAAATACTAAGCTTTCGTTGTATAACTCGGACGATATCTTAGTAGGAGAGACGTAAGGAAGGAATTAAAGGTTACCCGGAAAATCCGATGGTTAAAGATAAATTGTTTGTTTATGATTATCGCATTGCTTTTGAAAGCGCTGAAAGGTTCTAAATTCTGCACGTGACTGCCAACGACCCCAGGCTGTGGCCAACGTTATTTGAACCACTAACCAGGGTAGTTGATATTTCAATTACTGAATTGGAAGGTCAGTAAAAGGACTCTAAAAGCAACCAATGTCCACGGCATTTATAACGTGTTTGGTAGACGGCCGTTGGCACGTTAATTTGTCAAGATCATTTGTGTTCTACTATTTTCCTTCGGTTAAGCTCTAAACCTTGATGGCAGTAAAGTGCCAATTTCGGAAGCACTTCTGGTGAGAAGGTCATAACACGTACCCGGTTTATACGGCAGCCCTGCCAGCTCGTAAAAGGCTTGGGATGGAGGGGACCTATCCAGGCAGCTTTATTGAGGTTCAAGGCATGCAGTTGATTGAGTACCTTAGTTTCTGAGATGGTATGCGCTATCAGAGAGGAGTTCACTGAAATCTTTAAGTGGGTTTTCGGTAACGGAGGTTCAGGAACAAAAGACCTGGCATGCTGTTCCACAAGAAAGCAGGCTTTGGCCGGATCGGTTGATGCCTCAATGCTGTCAGGTCCAAACAGCCCTCTGATAGGCGAATTTTTAATGCATCACGTTTGAGGTTGCCAAGCAACCGTTTCTTTTTTGTTGAGGCGTTTCGAGCCAGCTCAAGGTACTACCTAAAACGTACAACCAGCAGACGCTAATTACATGCATTTCGCACAGTCCGGTGGCGATGAAAGTTACTTTCTGTGAGAGCTGATACGTATGTCCTCCAACCTCTAAATATTCTGCGGAGAAACCTGCAAGCCTGAGTCATACCTGGGCGGCCTCTTTCGCACTGTAATCCTCTCTAATATTCAAATGTGGGGGCGTGAAAGCTTATGGGGAGTGGATTCGAATTTGTTCCAAGTAAGCTGGACAGTTTTATTCGAAGAAATAATGCAGGGATGGTTTTCAGCCTTGACTCTAATGGCTTGAATATCAGCGCGCTAAACATTTGGTTACATGGTAATACGTTCTTCTGGCCCAGACCTAAGATGCAATTAAATACTGTACACACGTGTTAATTGGAGCCCAATGGCGAGTTGTAAACGATCTCACATCAAATGCGTAAATTTTTCATAGATGGGTTCTATAAACGAAAGCATTAGGCCTCCACGAAGGTACTTAGCCTCTGTACTAGCTGATGAAGAGTTGCTAGTAAGGAAAGCTCAAGGCCAAAGTCAAATTCAAATAGGGTGGGAACTAAAGGAGGTTCTCATGATTGCTGCATCCAAAATTTTTCGTCGTTCGGTGTACGCTAGACCAGTCGAATGAGCCAAATTAGCATGCGCAGTCCACGTCATGTCAACCAATCCAGACCCACGCGCTTTGCAGACCACTTCGCGCAACTGACAGAATAATTAACTAGAGAACGCGAAGACCTAGCGTTGCAGGTTGAGAGCGTCAAGCGGACGTTTAAACTTTGTAACGGCGGGTGACAATACGACTTCCTCTGGTAGCGCATTCCAGGAATCTATCACTACTTGACAAACGCGTACCAGCCAGGACCCGGTCGGATCGATTTTTGTGCAGCTTAAACTTATGCTCACAAAGAGTGGGTAACTAAGCAGGATGAAAAGCCAGTACAGATCTGCGCCGCTCCGTCCTGTTAGTATACGATAAGTGAGTACTAACTCGACAAGAAGAAGGTGACAGTGTGGACGGTAACTTTTAAGTTAAGCAGTCGGGCTGAGGAGTACAGGTGCCGCAGCCCACGGACTATTTTGGTGCCACTCCTCTAGACCCCTCTACTGCCATCCTGTCACGTGTCAGACAAACTGGGCAAGTTTTGACGCTGTAATACAGATGCGGTCTAACTAATGCCGTAAACAATTTAAGGTATATGAATTTCGTTCGCATCCCAACGGACCTAAGGAGCAAGCAGAGCGTTCGGTAGCACTTGCTAGCCGCTCGGCTCTAGTTCTCGTTGGATTTGAAGTCCAGAGCAAGTATAACAAATTTTTAAACCTTTTGGAACACTATAGGTCATGCTTACTTTCCAAGAGTGTAGGGTTTCTTTTGGCCAGTCGACGCTACACGCATCACTGAGCGCTGTGATTCAGGGGTATTTGCCGTAGGACGACCAATCTTGCAGTCGATCGAGAGCCGGTTGCAAAGCCTGCTAGCCACCAGAGCAGCTCACCGTGCACGTAAAATTCAACTCTACCGTAAGTATGAAAGTGGGCAGCCCAGCATTTCTTGCGGTTTATTAACGTATACAGCGAACAGCAGCGGCTCAATGACTGGTCCCTGGGCGACGCAGCACTAAACAGCTCGTTGGGAGGAAATACTACTGCCAACACGAACACACATATCTCGTCATTCAAGAACTGCTGATAGCCATTAAAGCAGTGCTTGGAGACGCCGCAGAACAGCATCTTAAGGAAAAGACGAGAAATTGGTACGGAGTCAAACGCCTCGGAATGAGTCAATGAAGGGTATGTCCACCGATTGACCCTGGTAGACAGACACCGCTCTATTCTGCTGGGCAACCCGTAGCTTGGACAGACAAGAATATCCTTAGCGGAAACCATGTTGTTATGTGCTGCGAAAATCAAACGCCCTGGAATGGTTTTCGTGGGCAACCCTCAACAGTCTTTCCAACAACTTAACCAGAAAGCTGGTTAAAGTGATGGCTTTGTAAGTTACAGGGTGTCTGACCCCTTCTTAAAGTGGGGATAGACAACAGCTTTCTTCCAGTCTGCAGTTTACGCACAGTTAATAAGGGTTGTTTCAACAAGCGGGTTGCTAGCTCTCAGACTTTGCTACTTTCTATAACACCTTCAGATGAATACCATCGACACAAGTGACTATGGTAGGAGTTAGCTAGCAGCAGTGCATAAACATTTGCCTCTGGTACGGAGAGAGCACGCACTAAAGAATTAGGCAGAACATTCTACCCTGAAGCGCTAGTTTGTAAAGGTGACTCTGGGGTAAACATCTCGCATACCGTTTGTGCGAAGAGATGCCTTGTCTTAAGCAGTATGCGCTGCAGCCTCACTGGGTCCGTGCAACATCTGGATCGATGAAGTAGCACGCCCTCGTTTTCTGACATAGGCGAAAATTCACCTCAGGTTGGTGGAAGCCGGGTTTGCTAGTTCAATTTCATAATTGTGTCGAGAGTTCCGTAAATGCTGCCTCCTGCGTTCCCTGCTGTTCGGTGACGTTATAAGGAACTTTTGATTGAGTCGCTATGTGATTCCGCAGACACTTGGACCACCAGTTTAAACTTTGGCGCGCAGTTAAATCGTAACAGGATGGTTTGGCGTTTTCTTTCTTCGCAACTTAAGGCAAAATGAAGTCAAGGATACCTCAGAAACTAATGAGTTGAAGTTGTTCCCAGCCGTCTGGCTATTGGCTAATGCCAAAATGGTGCAGGGCGACAGGGTGTCAATTGATCTCATTGCATCCGAATGCGCAAGGCAGATGTTCGGACTCCTACGTGAGGGTTTCTCTATGACTCTAGTAAGAGCACAGTCGAATGAGTTGCAGGCGTGACCACTGGCTCCAAGTGGCTAACCGTAGACGACGTTATTTAGGTATTCGTTTGTTAACAAAAACAGCTGAAGTATTTACGGAGCTTAACCCGCCATGAACCGTGGAGCTGGGTTAGAAACTGATGTAGAGGGGCTTGCAAGGTCGGTTTCATTAGTTCAACGGCTGGTCCTAGGGTCGTAGCCTGGAAGGAGAGGTTGAGCCAGCCTATCTTCGGAACGCTAAATTCACCCATCACTAAACACCGATTGGGGGCGTGATCCTGACTGAACACAAGAAAGTCTTTGGAAGCGTGACTATGGGTTCCATCCACTATCATAATTTCAAACTGATATGCGTGTTTCACTTTTTGCTTTAACGGTGGTATATATTTCCTTTCATTCTGTCTCTTGTTTTTAACAGTAAATTAATACTAGTCTGCGCCTCAACATACGGTTGCCAGCGGCCGCTGCTTCACGATTAAGCCGGTTCCCACCACTACTTTTCTCAGTCGTCTGTAGGACATGCTTCACGGTAGTTTACTTTGGAGTGGAACACAGTTTATTATTACTGTTGCCCAAATTATATCGCTACACTGCGTCCCTTTAAAGCTGGCTATGCAACAGTTTCCACTGTATGACCGCAATCTGTAACCCTTCAATATTCATTCCTGCTTTTAATATTGCTTGCCTATTAGTCTGTCCCCTGTCGTTTGCTAAGGAGCTGTTCCTATTTTACCTTAAATCCGGCTCGCAACGTCGCTCTCCTCTGCCGTCTATTCGGTGTGTACGTTGCACTGTAGAAGCTCACCTTGGCATGGAAGGCTTAGTATACCTTGGCGCAGTTGCACAGGATAACCAGCTACCCCAAGTCCCTTTCAGAGCTGGCTGCGCAAACGACCTTGCCCCAAAACTGTAGTATGTAGTCCCTTCCACTCTCCATCCAGTCCTTTCTATTGGTCCATGTCTCAAACTGTGATAGCTAGTGGCTAGAGCTTCCCAATTAATCGGCCACCCAACCTGATCTTCTCACGCACGTATGTACAAGTAATTTTCTCTGCAACATTTCATCTTGGAATGAAACTATTAGTATCTATTTGCGCTACGTCTTATTCTGTTACACTTAGTCCTTTTCAGAGCTGTCTCTGCAACTGGATTCTCGCTGCAGTTATATCATGTAACCCTACCTCTTTTCTTTCCTGTGTTTAGCACTGGAGGCTTATTAGTCGCTGACTCATTTTGCGGTGAGGAACAGCTCCAGCTTTACAATTGCTCCGGTTCCCAGCAACAATCTTTGCAACCGTCTAGTAGATTTGTATGATTAACTGTAAAATTCCAACGTGGAGTGGAACGCTATGTATCTTTTAGCGCTGCTGCCGATCTTTTTCCACTATTTCAGGTCACTTTTAGTACTAGCTTTGCAACCGTATTCCCTTTACAGCTGTTTGATGTAGTCCCCTTTCTGCTTGTCGCGACGTCTCCGATCTTCTGTCTCCGTTGGAGAGGCTCGTGGGCTATCCACACTTTATCACCGCTTCTTTGCATTTGCCTTCTATTTGGTACGCTACTACACAAACTGACTGCTCTTGCTTTGCATCGCAATCCAGTTGACCACAGCTTCACGTAAGCGGATACTCGCCTCCTGAGGGCTTTCTCCAAGGCTAATTGACGCATTCGTTTACCATTTTACCACTTTATCTATGCACCATTCCAATACCCGTACTCTTCGTTGAACGTTATGAACACACGTATCTCGCTTTGGACCATGAGCTTGACGGAACCTTCTTCGTGAGCTGTAGTTGTAGTATGAACCACACCTGCTACGTGATGTACAGTGTACCAGTAAATAATATATACTGTATAAAACTACGTAGTACATGAAACTGTGTACAACTGTCCGAAAGCAACCATTTAATAGCTTTTACTGAGGCATTCTAGCCTGTGTGCCTGGGTGGTTGCCCCTTGTTCGCTGCTTGTTGTTCTAAGATTTCCACAAATACTGCGGCCAGCGCATGACGGTTCAGCATCGGGTAATGACATATCCATCCTCAACAGCCAGCCGCTTCCAACCAATTGATGCCTTCCCAAGGGACGTCAACAGAAAATTATCCTGCCGAAGATTTCAAGTACATTCCGAATGGCTCCTCCTTTTGGCGGTTGGGAGAGATGCCGCACGCAAGATGCCTAAACAAATGGATTTACCTCCCCGCAATCACACTACCACAAGTTTTTCACTGGAATGCTCTTCCCGCGGCTCGCTTATTTCCATATGGAACCTTGTTCTTGTAGCGCAATTACTTTACTTGACATGAACAGCTTTGCTACATTGCACTGATGTTCCAATAATTATATTCTACTACTTCCATTTCTGCGAACGCAGTTTAATACTTCTTTTACCTGGAGAATTTCTGTTGGCATACCATGGAGCCATTAACGGATCTGAAGATAAGCTCTTTTGACAATAATTTACCTGTGGGGAACTTTGCTCCGCCTTACGGAGCGTGAACTCAGGGGTTCGGCCCTAGTATTCCAATATTCCACCCATGGTCTGAAAAGCATTAATGCGAACTTCTTGTGTAACATGCATTTGCAATTGGAATGGCAATTTTGCCTGTTAAAATAAAGGTAGCCACAAAGATCAACCGCACACTTAACCTGACGTATTCAGTCTGAAAACCTAGACACGCAGTCTTTATGCCAGAGCCAGTATACCACAAAGGGAATTCCAGACTCTATTAATTTATAATCGTTACATGTACGCGCAATCCTTCACCCAACTTGCCTGGACATTGCATCTTTGGATCGGTTTCAGCGGTGAATGCCCGACCTGATCTAGGCAATTCAGTTTGCCAGCGCAGGGAATTGGGGCTCGCGTGAATGCGAATAGCCGAATATGCATCCGGTCTGGAAGATACCTTGCCAGTTATACATTACCGTTCAAATGGATTGACGGCGATGTTTCATGACGTGATGGGTTTGCGCCTGATAGGCGTTCGTCTTATAAAAACCAAAAATATCCGGTTATCAACACTGTGACGTGGCGGACGTTACTCGCCACTGAATATGGTCACTGACCAAAAACCCGCTGGCAAGTTAACCAGCTGGATCTTGCACATCATTTTAATATATTTTGGATATATACCGTAATCGGTCACTTCCCTGTTGCTGCCGTCCGTCTCCACAATATATACTTGCTGGATTACCTGTTCTTGTAACCAGACTAGCCACAGCATTAAAGAATCGGTTCCTGACCAGTAAATACGCAAATCCGATAACCTCTGTATATTGTGTGAACAGCGTGCTTCATGGAAAGCAACGTGGCTGTAGCCCTCCAATCCTTTGTAAATCCTTGCTTATGCCGGTTGTGGTGTGCCTCGAATTATTAGAGAATGGTTTATTTATTTATTTATTTGTTTACACGTGCACACAGCTGATTTTCTGGGTTCTGATTAATTAACTTGTTACAAGGTGCTTCTCCCGGGTGTCCAGCCCATGGTAACAACACCCCTGGCCCTCTTGCATGCTTGGACAACAAGCGCCACCACTGGCGACTACTCGCTCAATCGGCATCCAAGTCGCATATACGACTACCTTCTTGGCACTTTTTCTTCCCTTGACGCCTTCAGGTGGTAAAGATGCCTGATAACTAAGGGTTATGCACAGAGCAACTAATGCCTATGCTAGGCAAATTCGGGTAGCATTTATCTCTCACATTCAACCAATAGCGGGTCCGAACCTTGCAAGCAAAATAACAGATCCGCTATATAACTTCCTTTGGTCCATCCATTGTATTTAACTACCACGAGATTAGTGAAAGCATTTTCTTCATACATTAACAGTGTTCCAGGACGTGGTGGGTTTACGTCTGGAAAGCGTTTTCCCTACAAAAAGCCACAAACGTCTGGTTAACAACACTGCAACGTAGCAGATGTGACTCGCCAGTCAAGAACTTCACTGCCTCAATCACACATTGGCAAGTTAACAGATACCACATTTACAAATTCTACGCATATGGCTGCTTTCGTACCGAACAAGCCTACACATTTGATCAGTTACATGCCACTATTCTTAAATATTTTTGCAGCTTCTCCCTCATGCCTCGCTCAACTGACTCGTTCTGTGCACACAACCTCCTCGGACTAGTTCCTCACCAACATACTCCATATAAGTGATTTGATTCTTATCTCTACATCTCGCATTCTGTAGACATAGACCTCATGCAACCTTTGTGTCATACAGGCCCACACTACTGACTTTATCTGTACTACTCCCGCTCTTGATGTTGCTAAACATGCTAACATGTGCCATTTTACAATACGCTGATCATGCTCAAAATGCGTGCCTCGCTTTGTCGAGAACAAAATATTTATTTATTTATTTAGTCTTGTGCAATTTCCTTGGAAGAGTGCTCGTTTTGGATCTTTTACCTTCCTCTTGCACAGGTTATTCTTATCTACATTAAACGCCTCCACGGACATACCCGCGACTTCCACCTTGAAACCACTAACACAACTCCGTTAAACCGTCCGCACCTCGCAATCCTGACATGATAACGGTCTCAGGAAAGTTACTCTTATGAAACCAAGTCACCTAAATCGTCTGACTTCACCAGCTGCAACCACTCGGAACTGACTCCGAAGATTCCAACTAACTATCGACGGAAACAAGCTGGCGAAACATGACTGTGTATTCCGCGAGGAAACACGGTCAAGTGCCACTTGCCTAGTTCGTATCACCAGTCGGCGGTGTTCTGGGACATGGTTTGTTTTCACCCGGCAAGAATACACCCTACAAAAAGCCACGACGGATGTATGGTTACCAACCCTGCAGCATGGCGGTTATGACTCGTTACGTAATAAAGTCACCGCCCAAGCTTACCGAGTCCAACTTTCACAAGTTCTTTTAACCCATGACTTTCATGCGACTACGCTTAAATGTTCGAACAGTAGCACGCCAATATCCTTAAAAATTCCGCTGCTCCCTCCTCTTGCTATACTCACCTGACCCTCACTGGGTACACAACCTCTTCGGACCAGTTCACCAACAACTCCACACTAATTCTTAAGTATACATCACGCACTCTGCTAGGATAGGCTTTATTCAACCTTGTGTAATCTAGAACTAGACAACCGACTACATTTGTATTAATTCCGCTCCTGGACCTGTTTATTATACTATCCTATGCAACATTGCGCCATTCTGTTCATACCTAAAAAGCGTGCTTTGCTTGGTAGAAAATACAATACTTAGTTATTTATGTAACTATGAAGAGAAAGTGTACGCCTCAAATAAAAATGCCCTTACAGTATTATCAGTTAACTGCAACGGATAAGTTTTGGAAACAATTACACAGGACTTTACTTAGGACACAACCACACCTTTGCGAAGGTCGCAGGGACGACGGGATCGCTGTAATTTGTAGCCAGCTAGGAGTATTTCTCTGTTCAAGAGCTGCAATGATAGCCGTTTGATTGAAAGTTATGACAACTAGATGACATTCCACAAGTACGCCAACTTCGCACATCTTGTTACGCAGCGCACGCATGCTACGCACGCTACGCACGCTACGACGCACTGTGTAGCGTATATAATTATGGTACCTCTAGTATGCTGCGCCACTAGGATGGGCTCTGGCATGGCAAAAGGTGATCGCCGGCACTCCACCCTAACACCTACCAACAGCAAACCACTTTCACAAGCAGAGCGACGTGGCTTAAAGCCGTGTATATCTACCATCAGTTTCAACCTATCCGCCTAAGAATTTCTGGCTGTTGCTGACATAAGCACCAGTTAAGTTACTAGAAACTCACATGTGCGTTTCGCGCGCCACTGGTTTGCAAGTTATCGCTCGCAGCAGCCCAGAGCAAGGGTTGGGATACTGACTGGCATATCTCCAAGTCGGGTTAGTTTCCGCACGGTCAATCCAGGTAAGCCGGTCGGGTGGAGTCTAATGAGGCAAATTTTATACCATGCGATATCATGTAAGTAGCTTTCCTTTGGAACTACAGGAGAGTCAGTAACGTTTCTAAAGCTTTCGCTACTGTCTGCATACATGCCGCCACAAAGTGAGGTATTCACAGCGCGTATTACAGAACCGCAGGATGGGGACACATGCGTTCGTGTAGAGTTGGTGGCTGTACAAGACGAAGCATGTAGAAAGCTACAGAATTAAGAACCAGCGGTATTTGCTCAAAAGTTAACGCGCATGTTGTGTTCCCACTCACTTACACGTTAAAAAAGGGATACCACTTTCTTGTCTTTCTTTGTCCACTCTTTAAAAGCCTAGGAAACTTTAAATGGTACCTATGACGAATAGAGTCAAAAACACCGTCCAACGACTCGTCATTAACAGTAGCGTTGCTCACTGGAAAAGGCGAGGTCGTCAATATGCTGTCCTCCGAGGTTTTGCACAAACCCTTACTATTCCGCATGGCAGGTGCACCAGAGTTTTAAGGCCCGCTACGAGTACATTTACTTTCCGGTCTTGGTCGCGAAACAAGGTAAATTTTCAACGCTTGCTAAAATGGACGCTAGCGCCAAAACTTTTACATCCGGATACAGCCCACGCTGAGTGTTGTGGTTGCAACAAGCAGGAAAACTAAAGAGTAAACCTTCACTACACGAGGCAGCACCATAATGTGTTGAGCTCAAACCGGTGCATCTTTCAGGAACCCAACGACCGCAGAAAGCCATGCATTCCGCTAGTCAAGTCTGTCCCAACTGCTAAGCACTTAAGCTTACCGCTTATTGTCTTTGCGTGAACTGGTGATGGGCACGTTGCCTAATTAATACCAACTACTTTAGACATGGCAAGGGAATAATAGGTTGGGTGTTATGGTAAGTAAAATTAATACTGGTTTGCTTTAGCGCAGTATGCAAGAAACGGGTGGTTCGCATTGATTTTACCAACCCTGCTTCGAACGTACCTATTTGGGCTCAACAACTGTATGAATCCACAGGGTAAAGAGACGAAGCACAGATCCCACGGGACCTAGCAGCAAAGCCGATGAGTGAAGCAAAGTTTTATGGCAAAAACAACAAGCTAGCATGAAAATCGAGCTGGGCGAGAAGTCCGTGTGACCACGATTTCGGGTTATACGGGAATTGCGAAACCTCCAAGCTGGTTATACCCCACGTGCTACTTGACAGACAAAGATAGATTAATCCAATGTAAGCGGGTGAGAATCAACAGGAGCAAAACCTAACGGATGTAGTACGGATAAGCACCGCATTGGTTTGGAGCGGCGCTGCGAGTCAAGGCTTTAGATTTTGGAAGCAAATGTGGTTAACCGCAAACCAGGAGCGTGAAGCTCGCAGCTAATAGGTTCTAAGTCACAAGTAAACACAACTTCAACCTTGCTAGTCAGTGTCTTTAAGCGCTAATTTTACAAAAGCTACCTCGAGAAACCTCCAAAGAGTGCAACCCGACATAACGCCTTGTAAAGATTCACCCAAAGGCGACGGTTTCTGAGAACAAAACGTGCAAACCTTTTAGATCACGAGAAGCTGACAGGACGTTTTCTTCCTATTAATGTTACTAAAGCCAGGCGCCACATAAAGCTTTGGCAAAAACAGGCTCGGACAAGAGAAAGCAACAAGTACGCCTTCAACTTTAACCTTGTCAGATGTTTGAGTATATACATCCTGACGCTGTAGAGCAAACGTACGTTTCCATGCACACTCAGGCGCATTAAAATCGCTCATGGTTAGCCATTTATTGGTCGTCTGGGATGGAAGAACATCAACAAGCCTGCTTGACCCACCTATGGGGCTTCTGTAAATCAACAGAATCTTGACGCTCGTGGAAGAGGCTTAGCAGTCCGTGTAAGCGTACAGACGTAGCGCTTAAGGTTATCCATTTTTCCAATTGCTAACAGCAATTAAAGGGATAAAGCTAGACATCCTACACATGCAGAATAATTGACTAGCACCTGCTTTGTGCTTGCAAGTTATTCGTAGACGACGATTTAGCTTTTCAGCCGCTCTTCTAGGTTGGACGACCAAGCAAGTATCTGTAGGGTAATCACTAATGGATACGTGGCTCTTTAGCTGTTTGAGCAGCATTTGTTAGGGTAGCAAATAGAAACTACCATTTCGTTTTATAGAGGCGCATTGCAAGCTGCTGTTGGTTACGAGCATGGAACAGGTAAGAAGCTGCCAAATGGCGTGCTGTGTATATTCATGCAAACTAGGTGCGCACGTTATGGTCTGAAGCATGTCAGGTTAGGTCATCCAGCTTCAAAGGATGACACTGGTTACCGCCTACCTGGCTTCCTGTTTCTTGAACTGGTAAGCTGACTAAAGCCCCGGTAATTCGACGTCTGCTTTAACCCTAGCACTTCGACGTCTGAGAGGGTTAAACAGTAAGTTGCGTGCTTTAGCTAATGGTTGATAAATTTATGGTTACAGTTGATACAACGGTGATGCCAAAAGGCGAGTATTATAAAACCGATTGAGAATTAGTAAGGTATTCCAGTTTTCATTTGGACAAACCGTGGCTCAAACTGTGGGTTAACAAACTGCTTTCAACGGGAATCTCTGGTGGCACTGCCAAAGGCTACCCGGGTTGATTAACATCCCTATTAGTACGGCATATGGGCAACCCCGACTACCACGCGTGGTCGTTCAAATCAAGGAGGAAAGCAAATAATAACGGCGCTTTGCATTCAAACTTGAGGGTAGTGTTGTCAGCCTTTAGCCAGACCTTCCGCTGCAGATAGCTGGAAGATGAAGGAGACAAGAGCATCAAAATTAGGCAAGCGGCGGGTGTTTAAACCTTTCTTGTTGTAGGTTACTGGTTGTCAGTCGAATCTATTTTGGCCATATCAGAACAAATCCCGGCGGTGCACGACCCAAGGGAGGTCGTGCCGACTTCCTTCAGGTAGTGCGTAATAACTTTGGTAGCCTTAAGAGTTAGTCGCACGAGCCACATCTGCTTGTTGTCAAATCACGTACCTGTTTTTACTTAAACGTGATAGTCTCCGGATACCACGGGAGATAAGGTATGGTTGCGTGGCTAGACACTGCTTGGAACTTATCACTCAGTTGCTCGTCAAGACGGAAGCGATGTACTTTATGTGCGCTTTAAGTTAGTTGTGTTGAAGACCTGTACGTTTCAGTCTTTGGCGTAAACTGTGGAGGTCCTATCAGTTGTTATGTGCACTTCCCCTACTCAGTTTAGAGTCATAATGATATACAGGAATTCTTCCAAAAGAATACTTGACTCTCAAAGTTAGAGTTGGAGAATCCGCTGGTGGTTGGGTGGATACAAGCAACCTCTATTGAGACCTCGATTCACTTGAGGTGGACCTCGGTCATTCCGATCAAAAAGACCGTACGTAAAATGGAAACATTCTAGTGTTGCTCATCCCAACACTGGCACCCCAAGACCGCGGTTTCGTCCTGGTTGGGACTCATCAGTTGGAGATAGCCGGAGTTGGGCTGAAACTCAGAGCCTAGTGACTCATGGTTGACGCCATAAGCACTACGCTACTGAGATCCGCGAGCCACTCTTGGTCCAGGGGAAACGAAGGCATAGCTAGACTTGGAGAATCCGCTGGTGGTTGGGTTGCTACTAGCAAGCTACAAGCAACAAGAATACTTGACTTTATTCTCACTCAGTCTGCAAATGGGTTTTGTGTTCTAGCTAAGTAGAAGGTTCCAGGACTCCGTCGGGCTAACTTTTCTTGCAATTCGGCGTCAGGAACCTAGGGTACATACTTTCTCCAGCTGACTCTTCTAGTTGGTTTGCATTAGTCTTCGGACTTCCTCAAAAGATATGCGGACAACCAAGTATCAACTAATTTTTATCTAGTATTCGCGGTCCTTCGACGGCGTAGCTCATGGTTCTTACGGTTTATCACAATAGTTAAGCGACCGCGCTTGCACACACTTTCGGTGTGCAATTGCAAAGCACCAACGTATGCCTTGAATTACTCCCAGATACTTAGCGAGCGGACTTTAGCGTACTGTGAGCTAGGGCTTCAGTTCTGAAATTTAACGGCTCCGCGGCTGATTCTATCCAATTAAGCTTGGATAACTTTAAGGCATAAATTAGGCAGGTTCTTACTCCTACTCATCTGAGACACCTTATTAATTGTAGTTCAGCTCACTCACTGGCTACTCCCTTCTCAGGATTCCTTAGTTATATTCCATTACTTCTTCAGCACGGGTTGATTAGCTGCGCGTCGCTGTGTCTTATCCTCTTATGCTCTGAATTATTTAACAGCCGTATTACATACTTTCGCTCCTTCCGTTCACTGTCCTTCCATCATGTAACCTTCCTTAGCTCTCTTCTGGGGAGCGAACATAACTAGTCAGGTCTGTGCAGATTAGCTCCTAACCTCTACTTCCTAGACGTTTGATTATCCATTACTCGATCCACGCTAAATGCTCATCTGTGAATTGCTCGTCTACGACACCTTATTAATTGTAGTTCAGCTCTCTCACTGGCTTCTCCCTGCTCAGTCTTCCTTAGTTTTATTCCATTAGCATCAATGCATGAGTTCATTATATTCGAGTAGCCGCGTCTTAGCCATTTATGTTCTGAACTATCTAAAAGCCGTATTGTATGCTTGCGCTTCCTCCGTTTGCAGTCCTCCCTAAAACTTGAAACAATAACCCCTTTAGTATTTTGAATAATGCCGTAAGAAGACGAACACTGGCAGATGTCAACATTTCGTATGGTCTCTTCAGTTTGTTTCTAAACCAGTTTAATATATCTGGACTAGACGCCTGTAATCCTGCTAACTGGTCATAAAAACCTTCAAACTGTGCCTTTATGAACAAACGGTTTAGCTTACCAGGTGGAACTTAGTAATCCATTCCGGGCGATAATGCTTCCAGTTATAAAGCGTCAAGGGAAACATTTAACAGGGTTAAAACATACGTATTGGGGTCACGATATGCAGGCCCCACCCGTTTATCAACTAGTGAATTCTGCCACCGGACCTTACATTTCTCCTTTGTACGATCAATGGTAAATTTGCGGAAGTTAGTAAACACAATCCTGCAGCACAACGATAAGCTATCTAGTATTGACATTAGGCTGGAATGCGTCTCGAGTAGCGCAGTGTGTCGAGACTGAGCAGTCTCCAACTTAGCAGAGGCAATGCACCGGAGATTTCCATTGGACGGCTTTAGCTTATTTTTAAGCAACACCATCCAAATCAAATTTAAGAAAGAAACTAACTGATTTTGCCCATGAGGTCACAATGACGCCAGTGCGTGAAAAGTGTTTGTTAACAAGGAGTCACCTTTGTGCGCTACGAAAGCTGAGGACGAATAAGTGATTGTACTTAAGCCAGACAAAGGCTCAGGAGCCGTCATCATGTACAAGAAATAATACACACGGAAAATGCAAGATTTACTGCGTGATACTAGCAAATTTCAACTGCTTACAAGAACAGAGGATGTTAGCGAAGTGGAAAGACGCATCAAGGAACACCTGAAGTTGCTCCTCTTACACCGCGTAATTGATGATGAGGTGTATAACAACCTAAAACCGGAAGGGTCCAACATACTTCAGCTATACGCTTTGCCAAAAACCCATAAATGTGGTATACCACTTAGACCAATCTTGTCAATGGCAAACTCGGCATAACCTAAGTTGACTCGTTGGCTGGTAGTAGTGCTTTCGCCGTTAAAGCAGCAAACTATTACACACCGTCTAAAGGACCCTCTGGAACTTACAGAGGCTTTAGACGAGTTTAACCTATCCGATAAAGTCGTGTCCACATTGGATGTACAATCGCTTTTCACCAATGTTCCGCTACATGAAACAGTTGATTACGTGTGTGAAATGGCAGAGTGCTCCGACCTTACCCTTCCAATACCAGTCGAATTATTAATGGACAGCTTACTACGATGTACTGAGAACATCGGTTTTCACTTCCAAAACATCCCCTATCGCCAGCTAGATGGGGTGGCAATGGGTTGTCCGTTGAGCCTAGTACAAGCAGAGTTTTTCATGTTGATGATTGAAAAGAAGTTGAATGTGGAAATATTGCTGCTTTCCTACTATAGGCGATATGTGGATGATATCTTAGTGTTTAGCTCATCAGAGGAGCATATTGCGCGTTTAGTCGATCGCCTGAATATCATCATCATCGTCATCAACAGCAGCACTTCAGCCATTTGAACTGATGCTTCGCTGCCATACAACCAAGAGGACAAATGAAATAAAGAATAAGAAGAGGGAGAGAAGAGGGACTTACCTGAAAACCTTAATGCCCTAAGCAAACATTCAGGGTCAAGGCGCCTACACCTTGTGTAGACAACATACCGTCACAAACAGCTGGCTATCGTGCAAAGATAAGGCGGCATCGGCGAGACAGCTTCCTTGCGGCTTTCACTGCCACGCGTCATAGTCAGCCATTACCCCGCAGATAACTCAGCACGAAACACACTTTAAACAGACAATCCGATATGAAGACGGCAGCAGACGCGCCACTGGTGTCGGTTGCGAGCCATGTCCTGTAAAGTTTCGAGCCAAGTGCAGGGTGAGTCACGTGGACTCCAACCCGGAAGGCGAGACGGACCAACGGCACCCAGTTTGGTCGTCAGTGACTTCATTTTCCGCTGCCAAGTCAACTTCTGTCCACCACGAGCCTTGCGCCATCCTACACCTAGTAGACTGAACAAGGCCCTCCTAGGTAAGCGGTGACCGGGCATGCGTAGCACGTGCCCGAGCCAACGCAACTTATTCAGTGCTATCTGTTGTTCTAGGGAGCTAGCATGATTATCATTACCTATACTCACCTACACACATCATCGTTGCGGACACACTGGTGCCATCCGACTCCAGCAATGCTTTGCAGACAACGATGCTCAAAGACTTGAATGCGCCTCCGATCTTCAGACCGAAGGGGCCAAGCCTCACTACCATACAGCAGAGCGGTCCTCACTGTGGCCTTGTATACATGGCTTTTCAGACGAAGGGAACCTCCCTTCTGTCGCCAAAGATGACACAGGTTCAAGAAGGCAGCTTTGACCTTTGCAATGCGTGAGCTGACGTCAGTTTCTATGCGTCCATCGTTGCTGATGCAGCTGCCAAGATAAGTGAATTAATCAACCACCTCGAGTTCCTCGTTAGAAAGCGTCAAGGGGTCATCAATTGGCTGGTGGTCCTGCAGCAACACATTGCACTTTGAAGGTGCGAAGTGCATACCAAATAATGGGACCACTCTGGATAAGCTATTCAGCGTTGATTGTGCCGCCTCAAGATTGTCGAAAAGCAAGACGATATCGTCCGCATAATCTAGATCAAATAACCTTTCACCAAGCAGCACTACAACGCCTACATCGTGAGATTGCGCAAGGGAACACTCAATGATAGAATCCACGACGAAATTGAACAAAAACGGGGAAATCGGACAACCCTGTCGAACGCCATTTGCAGTCGGAAAGCTATCCGATAGGACACCATAGACCCTGACGCCGCCTGTAGTGTTCGGGTACAGAGCACGAAGGATGTTCACATATTTCGTGGAAACACATTTCCACGCAAGTAATTCGAACAGAATCGATCGATCGACCGAATCGAACGCACTCTTGAAATCTAGGAACACAGCTATTGTCGGTCTGCGGTATGCGTTGCGCTGCTCTAGCACCTGCCGCAAAGTGAATATATGGTCTATACAGCCACGTCCTGGGCGGAAACCGGTCTGCTCTTCCCTAACCCGAGATTCCCATTCTGCAGTGAGGCGAAGAACGAGAATCGAGGCCAGTAATTTTGTCACAAAGGGTGTTAAGCTAATACCCATGTGGTTAGAACAGTCTGTGCGACTGCCCTTCTTGTATATTGCCACTATAATGGATTCGCTAAAATTAGCCGGCACACTCTCTTCGTTCCAGGTACGTTCGAATAGGGAGGTCAGTGCCTTGTAGAGGACCTCACCTCCATCCTTAAATAGTGCAGGTGAGAGGGAATCCGGGCCAGCGGCACGAAAACGATTGAGGGCTTTGATCGCGTTTTGGACCTCGGCCTCCGACGGAGGCTCTAAAAGAGGTCCGGCAGCTGAAGGCCAGCTAAACTGATCTTCAGTGTTCAGCCCAACGTGCCATACGGCGTTCCTTATTGTGTATCAGCGCACCCGCGCTGTCTCTGATTGTCTTACTGACGCCTGGTTTTCTCGGACCAGTGGTGCGGATTAGCTGGAAGAGCTTACGGTAATTGCCTACTGCTCCTGCCTTCTCCATTTCTTGAGCCCGACTGGTCCACCAGGCTTCCTTGTCAGCACGTAGGCTCCGTTTTAGTTCACGCCTAATAGCCCGTCTGGTCACACTGTGTTCAGAACCAGCCGGGTGGTGTCTTCTAGCTTCCAACAGGTTCACGGACATCTCGGATATCCAGTGACTGGTGCGGTGACGATTGATAGTGCCACAAATAGGTGCTTCTGCGTTGTGCATAGCGGCCGAGATCCTATTTCACTGAAGTTCAGTGTCATTAAGACAAGACAGCAAGGGTTCGCTATGCAGTGCTTCTTGATAGGCTTGCCTTACCGAGGACGGAGACAATTTCTCTGTTGCCAATCGTAGGGAATACTTTTTGCGACTTCCGCTAAAGTTCATGGAGAAACGACAGCGCACCGAGGCATGATCAGAGTCGACACAGGTGCTCCAGTACGAGCGGCAATCCAGAATGGAACCGCGCCACCTGTAACTTATGGCTATATGGTCAACTTGGGTCCATTGCTGGCCAGCTACAGGTGGACGCCAAGCAGCACTTCGGCCCCCACTGTGTCTAAAAGCAGTGTTAGTAAGAAACAACTGGTGCTCCGCAAACAGTTGCAGCAGACACTCGCCGTTATCAGTCCGTTCAAAGTTAAGTCCATAACTACCACCCAGCTGAGCCTCTGAAGAGCTCAGACGCCCTGCTTTTGTATTCATATCCCCTGCAAATACTATAATATCTGAACTAGTAGATCGCCTGAATAACGTGCATGCGAATTTAAAAAGTAACCAACGAAACAGAGAAAAACAACTGCCTTCCATATCTGGACTCGTTGATCTGCCGAAGAGCAGATGGGTTCATCAAAAGAGAGGTTACCGAAAACCGACTTGGTCAGGGCAGTACCTACACTTTACCAGCTTCTCCCCAATGCAGTACAAGCGGACACTAGTCAAGAAGCTACTCAACCGTGCAAGAAAAATATGCACTACCGACAGTTTAGCTGATGAGATAAACTCATTTAAGGATACGCTGTTGAAAAATGGCTAACCAAGTAGATTTATCGACAAACATAGTCCGGCGAGGGTGCCAGGACAGAAAGTATTGACAGTGTCTAAAAAGAAGATCTACGTCGAGCTACCATTTAAGGGTGATTTTGCCAATATGAGGACAACGAAGCGCATAACTTCCGCAGTCCAGAGGACTTACTACGCTGCTGAAACTGTCCTTATCAATCGGACTAATCGAATACCTGTTACCCCAATGACGGAAAGACAACCTATTGGCGCCAACTCACATTGCATTTACCAATTTACTTGCAGTTGTGGTATACACTACATCAGCCGTACCAATCGATTGTTGAATTCCACAATAAGGGAACATGTACCTAAATGGTTGCAGCGTCAAATCCCCCAGTCCTCGGTTGCTCATACCATCTGTTCACATAAACCCCCTGCTTCATCCATAGGTAGGCATTTACTGGCCACCTGTTACCAGTTTGATCCGGCCAAAATGTTTACAGTCGTGTTAAGACGTGCTAACGCCCGTTTCCTACGTTTTGCAGAGACAGTCGCAATCAGCCATATCACACCCGCACTCTGTGTGCAGAAACAGTTGTACGTAAGCCTACAACTGCCTGGGCGTAATGGTGTCACGCCTGCCCCTCTACCCTGTTCTAATTTGTTCCGGTCACACCCTACGTCTCGTCTTTCTATAACTGTTCCTTTACGAACCACAATATTCTCTCTGCATCTCGCTTCCGTGCATCGCGTATTCCTACTACTTCTCTTTACCTTTTTGACTCTGGCTTTCCTCTTCCATTTTGGAATGCAGACTTTCGAGGGTACACCGACTAATCTTTCACACTGTAGCTCCGAAATCTGTGCTTATGACCTTAAGTATCTAGCTATGATGCCTACTTAAAAGCTTACCCCGTAATACTTCTTCACTTATCTCTCTGACCCAGGCTTTCCTGTCCATCTATGGACACCTACCTCTGATGCCCCACCGACTTACCTTTCACACTCTAGCTCCGCTCTTTGATGCTTATGACCTCAAATATCTGGCCATGCTGCTTGACCGTCGCTTGTCTCTTCCTAAGCTTTCACTTAACTCATTTACTCTGGTTTATTATGGATCAATTACCTGCGGTCCTGCAACCACTTTTCTTTCACACTGTAGCTCCGGCATTTTGTGCGTAAGACCTAAAGTACCTGGCTATGATGCCTACCTAAAACCTTATCTCGTAATACCTCTTCACTTATTTCTTTGACCCTGCATTTCATGTCAACTTATGCTCCACCTAACTTTGATGCTCCACTAACATACCTTTCACACTTTGGCTTCGCACTTTGGTGTGTAAGCCCTCAAATATCTGGCCATGCCGCCCGACCATCCCTTGTCTCGTCTTAAGCCGTTACTTATCTTTTCCACTATGGCACATTCCGTTATTTGAACTACCAAGCGCCGATGATCCACCAACTTACCTTACACACTGTAGCTTCAAATTCTCGTGCGTTGAACCTCAAGTAACAAACTAGGTTGCTCAAGTTTAGACCTATCGCTAAGCAGACATCGTTCTTTCTTATAATTGTTACCCTATGTTCCAAAACCCCATTAAATCTTCGTTATAAGCCCGCTTTCATCTATCACATATCCCTACCACTCACCAGTTTAGCTCTGGATTTTCATTTCCTCCAAGGCAACTGCTATCTACGGTTCTCCAACGACTTAGCCTTCACACTGTAGCTCGGCACTTTGGTGCGCAAAACCTGAGATATCTGGCAATGATGCCTACCTATGGCCTTATCTCGTCCGAGTTCTTCCCTTATCTTTTCGTTTTTGGATTTCATGTCCAACTATGGACCACCTACTTCTGATGCGTTACCTACTCATGTTCTACACTGTAGCTTTGATCTTGTGTGCGCAGGAACTCAAGAAGTATGCTACGTTTCTCACTTATATCCTTATGGCAAAGTTGACATCTCTATTCTATAATTGCCATCCTATGAACCACAATATTCTCTCTATATCTCGTTTCCATTCATTGCATGTTTCTACTACTTCTCTTACCTGTTTGGCTCCGGCTTTCCTATCTTGTTATGGACCACTTACCTACGTGTTCCACCGACTTACCTTTCACACGGTAGCTCCGCAATTTGGTGCGTAGGACCTCGTAGCAACTACGTATCTCACTTAGATCCTTATCGCAAAGCTGACATAATGGTTTCTTCCTCATAATTAACCTGACTCCCAGTATCGCCGTTTTCTGCCATCTATTTGACTTGTTTGCCGCACTGTAGAAGTCCCTGTCTCTTTCCGCTGTTCCAGGTCCCGTATGTCTGGCTTTGCAATCATATTCTTGCTACAGCTATAGTATATAAATCTCCTTCTCGTCACAACTTTGACACTCCGTCTCACTCCTTCACCCAGCTGTTTCTCTAGCATCCGATTACTGAACATTTTACGTTATTGTTTTCATGGGTCTCAAACCCGTGAAAGTAACTCTACTGGCTCTCATACATGTTGGAACGATAGGATCTACTACTGTCAACCCATCGCTCAACCTATACATTAAGCACATTTTAAATCTTACTATGCTCTTCTGATTCCACTAACTCATTTACGGGTTAACGCCTGCTACTCACGGTTCACACACAGGACAGCTTTTGCGTACGCCAGTTCACTTCGGACAGCATTCGTCTCTCACATTCAGCAAATACCGGGGCTTGTGATTGTACACGAAACCACGGAAATGATATAAAATATATTCGGTCATTCCATTGCTTTTAACCAGCACAACGTTACCATATATTTTATATTTATACATTAACATAATCCTGTTCAATTTCCCTTGAAGTTTGCTCGGTCCGTTTTATTTCCCTTGTTCTAAAGGAAAACATTACCTGCACGCAACACTTCAGAGGACATACCTGCGACGCTCGCCTGGACACGGCATCAATACGGAACAAAGAAATCACTCGCACTTCGCAATCCTGATACACTAAAGGAACCCAACAACAAATCAAATCAATACAAGTTACTTGAGTTATCCGATTTCAACAGCTCCAAGTGCCTGCGGTCCACTCCAAAGGAGACTGCACCAAAATGGAAAACAAATTGGCGAACCCAAGCTGCGAATAGCCGCGAAGGTAATCGGTCAGATGCCATATTGTCAATGTCATATCAACAATCGGCAGTGTTCCAGGACGTGGTGGGTTTACGTCTGGCAAGCTTTTTCCCTACAAAAAGCCACAAAAGTCCGCTTAACAACACCGCAACGCGGCGGGTGTGACTTGCCACTCAATAAAGTTACCGCTTCAATCACACATTGGCAAGCTGATTGATACCATATTTACAAATTCAATGCATATAGCTGCTTTCGTACGAACACGTCTACACACTTGATTCGTTACATGCCATTATTCTTAAATATTTTTTGCAGCTTCACCCTCATGATTCGGTCACCTGACTCGCCCTGTGCACACAACCTCCTCAGGCTGGTTCCTCATCAACATACTCCAAATAAGTGATTTGATTCTTATCACTGCATCTCGCCTTCTGTGGACATAGACTTCGTGCAACTTTTGTGCCATATGGGCCCACACTACTGACTTAATCTGTACTAATCCCGCGCTTGATGCTGCTAACCATGCTAACATGTGCCAAATTACAATATGCTGATCATGCTCGAAATGCGTGCCTCGCTTTGTCGAGAATAAAATATTTATGTATTTATTTAGTTATACATTAATGGAAGTGGGTTTCGTGCACAGTTTCCATGGATAGGTTCCCTGGGCACGTATTTACATAAGCAACCGTATGGAGGCTTGCACACCTACTAAGCAGTTTCATCTTCCAGTGCTTAGAAGCGTCCTCCAGAGGTTAGAAATAAATTATTCAAGAACTCGGGTCCACTCGTCATCAGTACGACCGTGTTTAGCAAACTTAGCCGCAACTGGTTTCAAGACGTCCATTGCATAATTTAAAAAATTTCGTTCCTGATTTAATACGCCTGTAGCTGTTGCATGAATTGGCCGCGGAGCTGAGTGGTCCAATCACACGTGTATATTTAATAGCCCTTGTCAGCGGCGTTCTATCTTCGGAATTGAAGAGTACAAGCATCTGTTCGACTTTTAGGAGCAGTAACAGCGGCCTGTATGCAAACTGACTGCCTGTCAGTTGTCTTAGGGTAGTAGTGAAGTTTGAACAACTGGTCGGAGATTCGGTAGAGAACCACCTAAATAGGTTTAATCTTCTCAGTGTTGCGCAACGTGGCTTCCGCAAGTGATCTTGGTGCCGGACTAATCGACTTGCAGTTCATGAATGCTGGGGCAGCTGTAGATATTGACCACACCATAAACGTGCAATGCATAAACATTTCGAAAACTTGTGACACTGTCCCACCCCTTTCAAGCCCAACATTGAAGACAGCTTACGGGATACCTTGCCGCGTCTTTAAATAGGGTCTGCTTTCTTGGGAGGGAACAGCTATTATGCGTGGAGCGTGGTTTTTTGCTTAGGCGAGCTGACCATAATGGCGTTCCGCAAGGCTCGGCATATGGGACCAGAAAAGTTACGATCTATGTACATGGACGGCCGCGTAAATGGGAGTGCCATTACTAATGGTTGTTGACAAACTCTAGTTCTAAAATATTGTGGATGAGTCCGTGAGATCCTGGGGCAATTCATTGTGCCTCGGATAGGCGCTAAGCTTAGTCCACCTTAAGGTTGAGGTCCTCAAATGGGCACAAGTGTCCAGTTCTCCGAATAGGAGCAGCTTGTCCTTCCACCTGCTTTGTTTTCGGCGGCGGTAAACACCCGGTTGTTACTCAGCAGATGGATTTAGGTGTCGCCCACTCATCAGCTCTTCGTTCTTGTGGCAATTAAATTAAAAGTATTCGTCGGGGTTTCATAAGGTGTAGTACATTCGCCGCTCTTTCAGCGTCCTAAGGGCAAACAGGAAATCATCTGTGGTAGCGGGTTGAAGAGCTTGAAAATCGCTTCCAAATCACGTGGTTTGTGAACCCACTTTCACGACTTTTATTTGGCAGCGCGAGGCTCCTGCGTAGCAACGCCAATGTTGTCTTTCTCCCGACTCACCATTTTGTTCTGTTTTGTACCCAATACCATGGTATTTTACTTGTTTCGCTCTTTCACTTCGTCGTGTCTATCTAAACTCTTTTTAGAAGCCTTTGGTTTACCTTGACATGAGAGCACTGCCGACATGTTGTCCATCCTTCCACCATACCGCACCCACGTTTATTGGATTACTTAGATGAATACGTCGCGGATGCTTACCTAGTCCCCTTTAATAAACCAACTGTATTATCCACATGTATCTTGCGTTAACACCGCAGGTTAGCTCAGATACAAAGCTGTTGAGCCAAAACCTAGATGCATGATGACCCACTAGGACCCTCTCTTAGTCATGTGTTAGCTCCACTTTTCCTGCTCTCAACCTCTAGCTGTCCTTCGTCCATTGCTTTATACCATACTTCTTACTATTGTTAGGACTAGCCTTCCACCATGACGCAAGCCATTTTCTGCGTTTTGCTTCATTCCCCTTTCCGAGTACTGTTTTAATTGAATTCCCAATATGACTTTAAGTGGGGTTCTTGCGTCTTTCTGTACTTACGGAAATATTTTATTTCTTCCAGCGCCATTGGCGCTCTTCACCTGCATTTCAGCCAACGCGTCAACACTGGTTGCTGCTGCCCCTGCTGGGCCTCTTTAAAGTTTGTGTTAAAACCACCTTCCATTTTTGCAACGAACAGCCGCGTCTCACTTTGCATCATCTCGACTACAGATTACCTGTTCGACTGACCTAGCATTTTGACTGGACATATGCGACCAATAGATTTGGCTGTCTTTCGGTGCTGTCCGTTTGAACACGTCTGTGACCTTTGCCTTTCGTTGGCATACAAGCAATAGTTTACCGTGCCGGCAACTTGATTATACTTTCAAATACTGCGCTCGCGTACGGTTGGATTACTTAACAAATTAAGCACGCTGCTGCTCACAAACTTACACAATGATGCGGGTTCTTGTGTCATCTATTTCCCCCAGCTTAATCTATCGGCCATCTTTGCATACGCCAACACCAACTCATGTAACTGGGTACTTCCAATGACCACCTCTTCAACTTTTATCTTCTCTTAGCCAGCTGCCATATGTTTGCCTTTGAATTCTCTCCAAAGTAGCATGTTCCCTTCACGTAGGTCTGTCTCCGCAGCTTGGCAGTTTCCCTCCTAACTTAGCAAGCCAAATGTTTCCGCTTGAAGTTGTTCCTCTCAATTATAATCCCACCGCACTACGCATATCGTCACCAGAGGCTTAAGACTACTCTATTTAACCCGGCCCGTCGTACTAGAGTTTAGGTGGAACCTGTATGATTGCTGTTTATGTGTCTTAGGGCTATTACTTACATTACTGTACTCGACGTAATACCTCTTCCTTGTTCCTGCTTTTTACTTCGTTTTTGTACTTCCCTTACATTATAGCCGTTGCGGTTTCGTTTACGTCGTTCCTTATCAGGCTGTGTTCATCCCGGATAACCACTCCAAAGCATATTACAGCTTTGATCTGCTGTGTTCCGTCACTATCTTTTCCGACGGATTTCAGCTTACAGAAGTAAGAGCGTTTCAAACTCATTAGCTCCATTACCTACGTACCGTACTTCTGTGATATGTATTAGTCGCAGCAAGTAAATGTACGAGAGCGTATGCTTTATAAGACTCAAAGCCCACGGTGTGGAGAACAGGTCCGGACAGGACGCCTTGCGCTTTACCACTAACAGAACGGCTGGCATGCATTATATTGAAGAGGATAAGCCTGATGTTTGTATGTGTGTAGGTGCATGTGGGTTGTGCATCTAATTGTGAGTGTTAAAGCCTGACTTTTACCACACACGGGACAACCCTTACCTCTATAAATGTCATTACATTCTAGGCTAAAAGCGATCCACTGGTGTTCAAAAGCGCGTCGATAACCACAGCAACGATTCACTAGCCTTTGCCTACGGTTCGCCTTTTTTGCTAGTTCCTTACCTCCGCACAACCCGGTCCGTGTCTTGTTTGGTGTCTGAACACCGTAACCCAAGGTGCGCCGAGTGTTAACGAATTATCCCGCCGCCCGGAACTTGAAAGTCCTTTCGGAGTCCATTAGGATGTATTACAGTGGACGGTTGCCGTTGTGTTTCTTGTGGCCATTTAGGGTAGACCAAGGCATTTTCCGACAAA
>OX104064.1:224758258-224804691 GCA_944474145.2 Dicrocoelium dendriticum
GATTTATTAAAAAAATTCAACATTGCAACTGCGCGAAACCTAAAGCTAACATAATTATTACAAGCAGAATCATTAAACATATATTTGTATATTTATATACACATACTCGTGAGCAGGGGTTTGCTATAAAAAATTGAAGTGCTTCGCAACCAGCACCCGATACAGACAGTCGTCAAATGCTCGGAAAAGCACTAGACTGCAGCTACGGCCTGTTAGGCATCATCGTTCTTGCGCATTCCGTCAGATCCATCAGGATTCGAACGCATGACCCCCAGAGGCTTGAACCAAATGTAAGCAGCTTATGCCAATGGACCACGTGGAAAGCCACGGACAGTCATGATTTGCAAGTCAACTGCTCTATTGCGCGCCTTACTATCTAGTGCCATTGGAGTTACGAACATTGCGTATGGCACCGTTGCCTCTTTACACAAATGATCAAATACTGGTTGCAAAATACGGTATAGTCTATAGAAAATTTAGAGTGGACAATTTTGATAAAAATGAACAAGGGGCTTTTAGTATAGTCAACTGGGTTTCTTTGCAGCTTTTTTCCAAAACAGATTGTCGTCTACATGCTCGGAAATATCTAGTCTAAGTTTGGCCCGTTGGGCGTCATCGGTAGTGCGCATCTATTACACTCCTCATGATTCGAAATCATGAGGAACAACGGTTTAATCGCTCTGTCGGCAGCATATATAAATGGACAACGGAGCAAAACGTTGGACTGTCACGCTTTACTAGCCATGTTTTTTTCCTCCACTACCATGAAAATTAAGAAAATTTCAAAGGACGGGTTTGGTGCCAAAATAGACAAAATCCACTAATAATATCTACGTACGGCATAGCATGTAGAATATTTTAAGGTGGATATATTGCGATGTACTCATAAGTAGGAAAATTGCAGATAATGTCTTTAGGTGCTTCACAGCCAGCTTTCAAATAGGAGATTCGTACACATGCCTAAAACACAATAGACTACAGCCTCCACATGTTGGACATCAACGGAATTGCGCATCCACCAAATCCAACAGGATTCGAAGCAATGACCACCAGCAGCTTGGTCCGCCAGTTTGAAGTTTATGCCCCAGTTCGAAGGAGTTGACCTTCTGATCGTCATGGCTTGCAAAGCAACTGCGATATAGCGCGTCCTAATATCCACAGCCACGAAATTTCAAACGTTATAACGAAGGGAGTTTTCCCACAAATTTTAGACTTGCAAAACGTTGGCTATGAACAGCAAAGCTTAATTAAACACTAAGGGTGAATATATTTTGAAGTATTTCTGATTAGGGTATTTTGATATAATTAATTGAGATTCTTTGCAGCAAGTTTCTTATTTAGATTATCGTCCACATGCTCTGAAAATAGCTAGAATTCAATTTTGGGCGGTTGGGCGTCATCAGGATTGTGCACTTTTCGAAACCATCAAAATTCGAACACATGACCAACAGCGGCTTGAACCGCCAATGAGAAGCTCATGCCAATGAACCACAGGTGACAGATTCGGACCGGCAAGATGTACAAGCCAGCTGCAAGAAAACGCGCCTTAGCAACCCATTCCGTGAAGGCCATGAACCCAGCTGTTGAAAGATTGGCAACAAAAGATATTTCATTTACTAACAGTGGCGTTAACCTGCAGTATTTAGAAATTTATATGGAAAAAATATTTTTATGTACACGTGAATAGGAGATTTTGATATAATAATTCTTGATATTCGCAGCCTACTTTCATGTAAGATATTCATCCACAACCCCGGCAATCCATAGACTGCGTTTCGGCCTGTTGGGATTCATCAGTAGTGCGCATATATAGGATATATCGAAATTCGTAATCAAGATTAACAGCGGCTGGAAACGCCAGTTAGTAGCATATGCCATCAGGCCGCAGAGGAGACCATCCGACAATGATGAGTTACACGCTTACCAGGATAAAGTTTTTTGATCTTCCAATGGCAAGCAATTTACATACCAAGCAGGGGACTGGGTTGGGCTTGAAATACATGAAGTCCACTAAGAATAGCTATTTATCAAATAGCTATAGAAAATATCAGGGCTGATATATTTTGATGTACTCATGAGTAGGGAATTTTTATATAAGCAGTTGCGGTACTTCGCAGCCAGCTTTCTAATCAGATAATCGTACATATGCCCGGAAAGCACTAGGCTGCAGTTTCATTTTGTTGGGCATCATCAGAAGTGCTCATCTATCGGATCAATCAGGATTCCATCTAATGTCTACCAGCAGCATTACCCGCCATTCAGCAGTATTTGCCTCGGATGCAAAAGGGACGTTTTGTTATCGTCATGGATAACAAGACCACTGCTGTATAGCGCTTCTTATTCTCCTCTGACATGCTCGCTACCAATGTTGCAGTTTCATATATAAATGTATATACTTAAAGGAATAATCGGTATCTACTTTTTGCATGAAATATTAGTGTTCATCAAATTTCAACTTGTGCAGATCTTCAAATACAACCCTATGCATTAGAGCTTCTAAGAAATCGTGCGAGGCAGCTTATGTTCTAATCAGAACAATGGTTAAAGCACTGCAGCTTTTTAACCTACAGTCATGAGGATCACATTTTAAGCGTACTCAATGGTGAATCGTTACTAAGCGCCTACACGATAACAATGCATCGTCGGCAAACTTCTGTCAACTAAAAACTTTTTGAACCAACTCTTTATGTTTGATATGCCAATACACTGTGCGAGCAACTTCTCTATAATCGCTAGCAGGATTTGGAAGTCTTAATTCTTTTAATGTTTAGCTACAAATAATGTTGGAACCGCACATTCAGTGCACTGATGTTCAAGTTCGTTTCGTCGTTTTTCGCTTTTTTAGTAATCTACATTTTTTAGCCGTATAAAACTCTTCATAAAAATCAAACAATTCACTCAACGTTTAACAAATTTGCTTTGCTTACCTGGTTAGTATTGGTTGCTTACCTGAAAACACCAACAATAACCGTTTGGATGCTGATGCACTCGATGATGAATATTGCTCAAGTAAATTCGGTTGGAGTTAGATGTACAGGTGACTATGTATTTCCGCCAGAATTTATTTGGAAATCCAAAACTTCTAATTACTGGTAAGCAGCAGAATTTTCGTTTTCCCTTGGTTAAAATTTTCAAGCCAGTAATTCACTAGCTTTATAGGAGAGCCAATTCCGGAAAAGCACTAGACACCTTTCGGCCTATTGGGGCTTGTCCGGGGTGCATATGCCCTCGACACTCTAAAGAGTATCGAACCCATGACTGCTAGAGGACGACGCCAACTAGCCAGCAGCTTAAGTCACTGAGCCATGGGAGACGTTGGCGGGGCTACATACGTTGTAAACTTTGCATTTTGATCAGTGGGAAATTGTCCACAAGTTAGTATCACTTAACAATCAATTACATCATGAAGTCTTCCGTATTTTATGATAGTGCACTTAAATTTGCTTTTGCTAGATAGCAGTTATTAATTTTGATGCCGAATATACTGTTTTTGTTATAAAGCTAATATTATAAGTTCCATTCAATTGTAGACATGCACATATTCTATCTGCTGCTGTTAACGGACAATTACGTACCAATTCAACAAGAGAGCAAGCGTTATTTGTTATTAGATCTACTGGTGCATTAATACAGTTAGTCTCAATGCCCATAGGTATAACAATGCAAAAATTAATATTATACGTATGGTGATAACATCTTGGAGTGGTTAGCAATTCTCGTCAAACAGCTCATTGATCTTGTAGGATTGCCTGTTGATCTTTTTCGTGAAATTCCGCTAATGTACTCATCTTTACATGTCACTGGTACAGCTCTTTGGTATGTATCTATCCTTTGCTGAAATGCTGCTGCTTTTCTTTGGAGATTAATCGGTGCATGTGGAACATCTAAGGTAATTATCCTGCATTGCTCTAATGAACGCTCCTTTTTCTGGTTTTTAAAGCGATCGCATGTTTAGCTGTCTAATAAGCATGCGCGGTCCGCTGGTATTTTGAACTACTTCAAGCATGTGTCATTTCTAAATGAGATGGAGGAACAGATTTTTATATTCTTGTTTCCATTCTAAGTATAAATTATTCACTCTCATTAGTAACAGAGTTATACTTATTGACCGAATCAAGTATCTTCCGATAAAGCTGTTTTGTGTTTTCTAAAAATCTGGAGTCTCCCATCTCTGCTGCATTTATGCAGCAAAATAGAAAACAATACTTTCAAAACGTGAGGTATGCCGAGATCGCTCGTGCCCTGGGTTTACATAATTTTAGACAGTTGTAAATCAACAACCTGATAGTGGCCAGGGGATGGTCTAGACATCCAACGAGTCGAAGAAGGCGGGCTATCTTTCCTGGGTGTATGCACGTGACCATGCTTGCTTAAGCGTACTGTGCTGCCTGAGTAGACACAACAGGATATAAATTAAGACAAATCTATTTCTACTTGGTTTTTAATATAACAAGCACTACTGCGCTTTACTTGCCCTTCCTGGTGCAACTTTTTATTTTATTATTGCAAACGCCTGGTGAGATTTGTCGAAAAGAGTGCTCTTCCTAACCTTGTGTTTTAGACAACAACATTATGATAGCCCCAGAGGAATATATCTTATGATCATACCATTCACGAACTACAAACATGCAAATGATATGCAATAGCTAGACGGAAGCAGTTGACAAGGGATCAGGAGTGTATGATATTTTCTTGAACTTTCCAAAAGCATTTGGTTGCATTGGCCACCGTATTCTCCTACGTAAAATTCAGATCTAAAACATTGGTTACCCAATGGACAGACAATTTCTTACACGGAGGACTTTTGAAATCAAAAGCACGATATCTATCTGGCGAATATGGGTGAAGTGCGGTGTACCCCAAAGCTAGCTGTTTGGTTTTCAAACACGACCTAGCAGGGTCAAGTACCTAGGGTTTCAACTCTAGCGGAATGCCCATTTAATACGCCGGTCTGAAAGAGAAACAAACCGCAAAGCTTAAAGCAAACAAATTGTTCCGATTAATCATTCGTAAAGCTCATATATTAAGATACATTAGGGTAAGATCTGTTGCAAACGTCAGTAAAACAAAGAAACGATTGATCAGAAAATTTAACTTTTGATGATGATGGCAATCATCTGAGCACGTGGCTAATGTCAGGCGGGGTTGTGGAGTGCCATTACTTCCTTTCCGTCTGGTGCTCGGCCACGGAATTTGCAGTGTTTGTACAACCTTCTTCAGTACACACAAGACAAATTATGAACTAACTAATCAACACCGTCTACTCGACAAACAATCAAACAGCATTTCAGATTCTCTACAGAATAATACCAAACCATTACGAGCAAGCCTAATTGCCACTGCGGATATAGTAGGCATACGCCTGACAAAACCGGAGTAGCGTGTTCAGACGAAAATAATACAAACGCTGAAAATTCCGTGGCCAACCACCAGGCGGGAAGGAATCGATTGCAATCCGCAATACTTCCTGACTGCAGTCATGTGACCAGATGACCGTCAGCATGAGCGAATGTTAAATTTATTGAACAATTATTTTTGTTATACTGACGAATGCAAAAGCTCGTATCCTTATTTATTTTAATATAAGAGCAGGACAAACAGTTAATCGAAAGCAATTGTTAACTTAAAGCTTTGTGCTTTGTTTCTCTTACCTAGGCTATCTTATTCTTTACAAATAATACCAAATAATACCAAAATTCCGAAAATACCATTGCATAACTACATGTATACGCTTAGGTCGAAATATTATATACCACTCTCCAGGAACGCGACGTTGGTATACTCTTTCAAATTGAACTAGTCTGTCCAAAACTGCTGGGGAAGCATAAAAATGAGTCAAGCTGCCCGTCTGTCTGCTGCTGAGATCATTTGGGATTTAGATCGAACGATTTTCCTGATGAAGTAAAATTATAAATGCGCCTTCCTGTTTAATACTTCATATAAGCTGGGCATCCTTGGTTGAATCGCTATCTGGAACTAGAGGTTTATCACTATGCATGGTTACAAAGAAAACCCGGTGTCTAATTTACGTGTTCTGTTTGAAAAGCTGAAGTCTCTAAGATTCTTCAGTGGACGCTCTTAGAGCACATATTTGTGTATCAAATATGGATTGACCATACTCACTTGGGTTATCCCTAGTTAAAATCCAGACATAACACTGATTCCAAAAGCAACTTTCTATAACTTAATAAATAGAAAAGTTGTCTGGCATGCCGGCGGAAGACTTTTCTCTTCAGGTTTGCCAAACGTCGAATACTCTCAAACTCAGTATCTTTCACTCCGAACTAGGACGTTTGGAAAAAGTTTGATCTTGACATTTGACCTCATCACTTCGTTTTCGAAGCTCTGCCACTTTGTTAGGTAGTAATGATGCATTCAAGCCGGATTTGTATATCAAGTACGCCTAATAAGGCGAAATATGAGTGCGCATTCGCAAAATTTTATTTTTTTTAATAAGAGCATAAATTAAAACTGCAGTTTTGTTTTTTTGACTTGAGTCGTGTGTACATTAATCTTATTCGGTGGAACGTAGTATTCTTAGCTGCACAAATAAATAACTCATATATTTTGATATTACATAATTACGACTACCTTTCTGTGAGGCTGGATACGCAACATCTTTTACTCGTGTAATTAATTATTCATTGTTTCATGTCCATAGACAATATTGGAGTGTTGCCTAAGAGGCTACTCATGCCGATAATACAATGTAGATTCTGCCCACAAAATGTAAAGCTCGTTTTTCAGTCAGAGCATTCCAAGTGAATGTTACAGATTGGTGGAAAAGTTGAAAATGCCTTACATTTGTTCTATACATAAAACTGGCAGAATCATGGCAGCAATTAGACATGAACATATTTAAAATGGCAACCTCAATAATAAATATTGCATCAGAGATAATACGATTCCGATGAAATTCTGAGTAAAAATGGGAAGTGAAATAACTTAATATTATTAAGGAAATTCTGTCAGTATAACTGCAAAGAAAAATAACAGCTAACTTCACATTCTAAATAGGACAATGAGAAGACCGATATCTGCTTACTCGCAAAATAAAAACAGCAATATACAGCACGTGACAGAAATATGGAATCTTTGAAACTGGGCACAAAACAAAATTAAGTAGACGCAAGAATAAAAGAACAACTAGCTTACTCTTAGGTTCATGATTCCCAAGGAATCATTAGAGAGCGTTAAGTTTTTCTGTCCATAAAGGATAGGGCGATGCCCGTTAATTGCCATTGCTTCGGCAAACCACAAAACTTTGGGGTTGTCATTTCAAAAGATAACTATAAATATAGACCCCGGGGTAAACCTGATGGGCTCTTTCGGGTAGATGCCTGGCGATAGATGAAGCCGGCGGCCTAGACACCTTTCCTTGTTCGGCTGCTTGTTGTGTCTATATTTTAGCACTCCGTTTTGTGATATGATCTTCAATGCGCTTAATCAAGGATCAAGCAGTCCTGCCAGTGTAACTACTTTCCCATTTCCAAACGGCGGAGACCTGTTGAGTAGGCTTCACTAGAGACATAGGCAACTTCCTGGTCTCAAACTGGGGCAGAATTTGGCGGCATTTAATGTCGGACGGATCGCTATATGCAAACGTATTTCAAGTTGGGTGGTTACGATATCATACTTGCAAGATAATTTAAGGTTGCAGACAATTTAGGCCCAGATAGTTCCCTCGATGGTTTTCCTTCATTTGACTTTGGAATCGAATAAATGCCTCGGTATATCCATTGACCTGTAGCGTCTGTGTGATAAACGGTAATTTCGACACTAAACTGTCGTCAGTGCATATTCTGCAGGCTAGATTAAACAGCGTCTTGACTAAGCACCGTTTGTATTGGATAGGGACGAAGCTGTTGAATTGTTCATACAGTGATGTCCATTTAGCTTTCCTGTGAACAGAACGCTTTATTGAACCGTCTTCTCGCCTGGTCAACATGTCAATAACGAAACGCAATTGTTATGCTTCAGTTCACAGGTAAAACGGGTTTTCGGATGTGCGTTATCGAGCACATTCAGGAGATAGAACAGCGTCTCCACATGGGGCGATCAATAGTGTGTCATCTACGTATCACCTGTATAAAAACAAATTTATTTATGTGCGGCTCGCATCTTATTTCAGCCATCGTCATGTAGATCTCAGCCAATACCGAGCCAGGCGGACTTCCAATGGCTACACCATCCAACTGTCGGTACGGCTTGTCTTCAAATTATAATTGCATGTTTTCCGTGCATAGCGGCAAATCCCTAAGATATTCCACGGGAATCGGTAACACTACTTTATTACTCATGATAAACTCACATAAGAAATTCACCGTTTCTTTTAATGGAATGTTAGTGAACAAAGACTGTAAGTCCATTGAACACATTAACTTATCAGCAATATTCACGTTTCGCACACAGCCAATGAGGACGAATGTATCCTCCACAGTATCGTTTGTCATCATTCGTCTCATCGGTGTAAGCAGATCAACCAACCAACGCGCCAACTTGTGGTATGGTGAGTTACACATGGGCAGTACTGGTCTTAAGCCTGTGTAGGCCTCGTGGGTCAACGGTAAGCCCTATATATGAGGGGTGCTTGTCCTCATTGGCTTTAGAGACTTCAACGTCGCTTCTGTTGTCATTCTATGTTAGAGCAACCATGTTACTTTATTAGCCACCCTCTCTTCGATTTGTCTTACAGTGGTTTTGCTTTGGTCCCCCCCCAGAAATTTGGATTCACCTACCAAGATCTCATGCATCTTGTTTTTGTAGTCAACCTTATCATAACCACAACCCATGTGCCTTCGTCAGGTTTTAGCATCAACCTCTTACCTTCAGATCCTGTAAGGCTTTGATGTGACTTCTATCTATACAACATTTAGGTGTATCGGGGCCACTAGGTAACGGTTTACAATGTCAGCGAGCTTAACCTTGAGCCGTTTATGCTGTTCCTTAGTCGTCGGGGCCAATTTGGATAGTTGGTCCAGTAGGTTTCCAAGCTGCGTTTCATCGTGTATTCCGTCTACCTTCTTTGGGGGAATCTTAAAATTCACGCTTGATGATAATGCTTCCATTTGTTTTCGATTCAAGTATACGGAAGACAGGTTGTGTACATGCTTCTCTAGGTTGTCGGAAAAAACGGGTTTTTCATTTGTGTTTTCAAGCGATCTGCGCAGGGCATTGTACAGTTTCCTCCTGGTTCTGTCAACAATAGTCTTGGGAAAATTCATGAAGTTGATGAGACAATCCATTGACAGCTGGTCAGTGGTCACCATACGGCGTTGATATGTTTCCATTAGTTGCAGAAAGGTTCTGTTTGCTTCATCCAAATAGAATTTGGCGAGCAGCTTCAGGTTTTTTGATAGTAGACCTCAACCGATTCTTGCCTAAACACTTACAAAACTGCCGTGGATAATGATCATTGTGTTTGCAATCTGATAGAAAACGAATGAGCATCCTCGTCGCAGCATTCTTGCACTTCTGTGTTACGAGTCGGTCAAGGACTCTAATCGTCTCGATCGGGGGTCTTAGTCTTGGAAACTTAAAGCGCTGAGTTCCCTTTATCATTATAAATAGGACAATGAGAAGACTTTTATAGCTAGATGGAACAATTTCGCGTTATGTGCGCACTCACAAACTAAAAACATAAATATGGCTCACGTGACAGTAATATAGAATTTTTGAAACTGGGCTCAAAGGAAAATTAGGTATACGCAAGAATAACACACTAACGAACTTCATCTTAGGGTCATGTGCCCCAAGGAAGCATTAGGAAGACCGTTAGTTGTTTCTGTACACAAAGGCTAGAGCGATGCCGGTTATGTGCCATTGCTTCGGCAAACCTCAAAATTTTGTGGTTGCATTTCGAAAGATAACTGGAAATGTAGACCCCGGGGTGAACTCGATGACTTCTTTCGAGTAGGTGTCTAGGGATAAAAGAAGAAGGCAGCTTAGATAAGACATATTGTTCTGATGCTTAGTTTAAAAACAAATAAACATAACTCAGCGCTTTAAATAACTCCACTATGATGAACATTCGCTCACACCTTGCACCTTCAGCCCCAAGGCGTCTCAGGGACACCGAAACCAGCCTAATTTAAAGTCATTGTTAGTGCTTTCAATTAAGCTGTAGGAACCTATGACTGCCACCTTGCTTGTATATGAAAATCTTTTGGTGCCACAGGGATAATATAAGACGATATGACAAGGGCTTGAATATTTCGTTACCGGGTAAATTACTTATTCAAAACAAAGAACAAAAACGGGTTGTATAGAAAAATATGCAATACCGAAGCGAAAAAGATCGCAAGCATCTGTGGAAGTCAAATACAATAATCTGCTTGATGCAGACAAGCGTTAATAAAGAAGAGTTTCATTATGCTCGTGATCCGTTGCTCCAAAACACTACACCAGAAATCTGCTACCATCAATATTACTGCTAAAGAGTAAGCATTCAGATAATGCTCATGCGTGATTTCTAAGTACAAAAATTTCAAACTTTGATAGTTTCGGAACAGCGTACAAAGCAGATCTGCATAAAATCTATACCAGTGTGCTTATTTGCAAGCAGGTCATTTTACGGTTTATCTCCGAACGTTATTTGGTTTGTTTTAAAGCGTTCCATGCACCAACAAAGAAAACATGCTAGATACATTGGTTGTAGACTGCCTTATGTTTCGTAAATAACGCTGGTCATACAAACAAACACAAAGTTACACAACGTATTTTTTCCTTCCATCAGGGTAGGGGTTGTGAGCAATTTGTTACCCAACCAGCTACTTCCGTTTCTGTACTGAATATAACATTCACATTGAGTTTATCCAAACCGCGGACCGTGATCTTATACAATGAGAAGGTCGTCATATTTTCGAGCCGGGTAATTTTGTTTCAGACGTTTCGTAAAAGCAATGCAACATTATCAGTGCTTACATTGGCAAATAAACGTCTGTAAAATATGCCTACCCGGGGAAGAACCGTAGATTTTTCCTCTATACACGCAGTTATAGGTGTTCCCAAAATTGGTATATTTTCTACCTGATGGAGAAAATCATTGATAACTTTCAGTTTCCACATTGAAATGGTTGTAATATTTTATCGCAAAATGCGACCAGTAAAATTGGAAAATTTCCAGCAGTAAATACATATCACATAATGGGAAATATCCTCCGCTCTACTGATATAGTGAAGCACTTTAATCCAATCATTTGTACTTTATCACACTTGACTGTGTAATGTGATCGTATCCCTCATGTTTCGAAAGATGTCAGCAAAATAGAGCAGTCAGAAACCCAGATATTTAACTTTATGACATAGAAAGGCAAACTGCATTCATTTATTTTAAAAATGATCAAGTTTTTCACTAACCTTGTGCATACACAATTTGCCATTTGAAATATGAAAAGCATGTAGCCCTTGAACAATCTACAACGCGTGGGAGAATTTAACAATACTGCATTGTAGAATCAGTGAATGCACTCCTCTGTAAACTGACATTGTCGACAGTCACTTATCTTATGATCCAGCTGCAATCCGTGAGTTATTCCGTGGCTTGTTCACACTTTCTTGAATCTCGAAGCTGACGATATGGCTGTGTAAATAAGGTTTATGCTAACAAGTTTCTTAAGCGGATCCATATTGTGTTCAACAGCATGGAGCAAGTTATCAAGTCATTAAGATTTTACTCTAATTACGATCTGATGGAATTTAACCAAACACTGCTAAATTAGGAGTACCATATATACGAAGATTCCTGATAAATATATTCAACTCATGGCTGCAACATATAAAACCCAGATCAGTGGGTCATACACAATGCCACGACTTAAAGGAGGTCCGGAACTAACATGCGATATTTGGCGGCAAATTCGCCGCACTCGAATAATTGCAAAGCTGATATAAAACCTAGTGGAAAGGTGATGAAATTGAATGAAACGTTTTACCTTGTAAATGATTCGCAGCATTATTTACATTGCAAGCGATCATGCACCACCTAATTGCATTACTTGAGCTGCAGTACAGAATCGATTGATTCATAGTGTCTAGAATTCATACTGCATCTGGACACACATTCATCATTCAAAAAAGTACTTCAAAATTTAAGGCTAAGGTGTTAGAGGCATGTAAGCCACGGAACGCATTATTGGCTTCGGTATCATTATACTAGAGTGGCCGTCACCAAATATGCACTTTATTTATTTATCGCACTTCACGGGCTCACGAAACTATCGACCATCAATCTGCGGAAACATGCCGAATAGAAAGTAGCGCGTGCCAGAAAATTTATGTGCCATGTTTCTAACAAATTCTAGACCACCCATGGTGGAGTTTAGATTTAAGAGCTACTCATCCTTGAATATTAAATCATGTTCTACGGCATTAAGAGACTGCTGAATAATTGCTGCGGTGTACCTACAAAAAACGTTAAATAAACAACTGATTAATAAATACACTGTCCATAGATTCAGGATCGTTGTAACAATCTTCAGATTAAAACCATTTAAGTTCGTTGATTTTTGATGCCTTGTAAGCGGCCAAAGCAAGTAATTTTGCGATCAGCCTACGCTCGAAACTCAACAATGAACGATAAGTTTATACGGGTTAAGAAGCGTTGCTTTACAAGTCCTTTTGAAAAGTTTGTGGGATATGAAATTAACAATAATGATACTAATAGTATTAAGGCATTTAATACTTCAAATATGAAAAAGGACTTATATATTTTACTCCTCTGTATACCTGCAATCCGCTTAGATTCACAGCACTCACAGTTAACAGCAAATAATTCCATGGTTTACACCAGGTGTAGGATGGAGACGTAACGCCAAATGACAAAGTGTAATTGGATGTGTGTAACATCCAACCGTCTTTTAAATACTCAGTGCAGAGACCTTCGATACTGGGAGATCATTCCACGGGTGACAGACACGAATGGAAAAGAAATTTCTGCGGTACTCCAGACGGCTATACTGCACAGTGAGTTTCAATGAGTGGCCGCTCACTTTTGTATTGCTGCGGATGGACAGTAATGAGGGGGCACACAAACAGCGGGTCTCGCAGAATCAAGTATGCCATAATCAGGTCCCCTCGTTGTCTGCGAAACCTTCCACTGCAAACCTCCTATCGTTGCGACCTCTCCTGTTAAGCAAGATTGCACATTGCAATTACGTTCTTAGATGCCCTGCGTAGTGGCTGCCCCAGTGCATTATGGTCATGTTTCTGCCACGGATGCCAGGCTTGAATTGCGTATTCGATATGCGGGCGAACATACGCCCTAAGCATTTGTCGAAATATGGAGCTGTTTTTTTGCCCAATAGCCCGTCGCAACAGCGCGACATGTTGGCTGCCAGTCTTCGTGGCCTTATTGGATTGTCCGGAGCAACCCAAGTTCTCTTGAACTTAGATACGCAAGTCACGCTGGACAGCTGGTTTTTGTATTATATTCATTCCAAGCCGGTATGAGTAGCTGCTATGATGTCGAATGAAAAGTAACTTGCATTTACAGATACTAATTGTAGTATGTTTTGGGTTGAGCATCGATATACCGTACGAAGTTCACACTGAAGTAGATGCTGGTCGTCGATTTTCTACATCCTGCGTCAAATCTTGATATCGTCTATATATATTATGAAGTTTGAAGTGTTTCTCTATGTGACGTCATTAATAAACACCAAAAATCAAACATGGACTAAGAACTGAACCTTGCGGCACAACACACTCGATCTGTATGTGGTACGAAAAAGTGCTTCCAGCTCTGACTACGAATTGCTGTTGAAATATAAGTAGGCAATCTAGGTTAAAAGAGGGTCGTCGATTTCGAAATACTTGAGCTTGGTGAGTAGTATCCGTTAGTCTGGACGATGGAAAGGCAGTTGGCCTGCTACTTCTTCCATTGCTTCTGGACGAATGGTTTCGACCCCGGCGAGATTTATTTGACTAGAGACGTTCAGCTTTTGCAATAGAGCCTCCGCGGTAAAAGTGATATCGGTTAACCATGGCGAGGAAATAACAAAGGCTGTAAGATCGCTTAGTTGCAAAATCCTCTGAAACTTCGGGGCATAGTGCAGCCGCAGCACTTTGCTGTTTCCACAGACTTCCTTAATGGGCGATCAGCCGTCCTGGGTGCAGGAAATACTCAAGTAGCTCAACTAGAGAGCGTCGAAATATAGGTTTGACATGGAATGCTCTTTAGGCTTTAAATAACATTCGCACATTTTACTGCTTGTATATTAGGACTATTTGTGGAACAAACTACCAATGGTACTAAGGAAACGTGATAATATGGCGAAATTTAGTGGGAAACTCTATGAACATCTATATAAATACCGTCATCACTATATTCACATGGAGAGGAACCCTCATTTATTTAATCAGTGATGGTCTCATAAGCAACAACATTTGTAAAACTAGGTTTTATCTTTAGCTATCTAAACGAATGTACCAATATTGAGCGCATGGCACAATATTTATCCTATGCTTATCACCCATTTTCGAGAACGGTTACATCTGTATAGCTGATCTGTGGCGCATCACTCATAAGTATACAGATTAACCTATTGTAGTAGTTTTTATTACTAGTAAGTAAATGCATTCATTTCTTCCAACTTCATGTTGTATGCAAAATCAGCATAGAGAAAACTGGGATTGCGCGCACATATATACTGCGGGTAATCCCGGTTTGAAAGTGACAATCCCTGACTGTTTTTGGACGAATGATTCCTCCAAATTTTGTTATGTACGATTCGCCAGAAAATGTACTTTAATGGTCGGCAGTACGTCAGCGAGTATATATCTGTTACGTAATTCCCTAGAGGAACATGAAAAATGGTTGTTCGCATAGCAGCATGGCAAATATGTAGATAACATCAGTTCGAATATTTGGGAAACCTTCGTAGCACCATCGACCATGGCTCGGCGGAGTGCATGTAATATATTAACAGAACATCGTAAAATCTTTCAGCGCCAATACTAACTGCCGCAAAAGCACGTCAATGGCTTAGAAAACGAAGGCAGCTCTTTGCTCTGCTCCGAAATGTTGATGGTCTAAAATGAACGGTTACAAAAACAGTAGTTTCGTTGCGGTTGCAATGCGATCATCGTTTTCAGGGGAGGTAAAGTTCAATCATTCATTTCGCTATTGTTGCATTATTTACGGGACAACCTTGCCACTCGTTTAATGCGGATGTTCCTCTCCTTCTGCTGGTTATGAGATGGATGTCAAGGAAACCTACCCAGATTTGATTGAATGCCTTCCATTGTCAAGCTCATCGAATACATCATTTACAGCTCTGCTAACGCAAAAATAGTAGATCTCATTTCAGCTAAATCGCCATAGTTTTTCTGCAAAGCATGCAATTTCAGATATTGAAGCTATTTCCCTGTATTTTTGGCTTGTCACAAGGCTCAGTTCTAGACCTAGGACTACCTCTGGTATATTTTAAGATGTCGCAAATTTCAAATCAACTTTTCTGCTTTTTTATCGTCAGCAAGGAATGGCGCGGGATTCAGTCAGATGCCGATCATTATTTGCTCTGTATAACCCAAATAAATTACTTTAGGGTTCAAACATAACTGAGTACTTTATAGTTCCTTTTCATAGTACACCGGAATATGGAATCCTACTGGCAAGAATCTCAAGTGCTGCAGCGATCTTCCGTCGAACTTTATGTGCGCGTGTTGGTTCAAAATTAGTTAACTTGTTCCCGGCTGTCCACAAAATCAACGCGCCTTCGGACACATATGACTTGCCTGTCACTGTGGCCCCCATAGGACAGTAACAGGATGCCGGAGCATGCAATGGGACCATGGTTGGCTTGAGCTGCACTACCCACAGTTTAATTCACACACCCCGTATCCAGTGTAACTATAAGGAATATGACCGTAAAGCACATGGATGTAAGTCACATTTCTTTAACGGCGTGGCCAGTACTCCTTTAACATGCACAATGACAGCATTTATGTCTATCTATGTACGGAATCACGCGTACCATCGTTACACAAGACGATGCCTTGGCCGTAATCCTTGCCACACTGGATGCAACTAATCTTCGAGCCTTGCACGACCATGAGGAACGTGCACCAAGCCCCTCCAGCAACGATTCCTAGTCTCTATTGTTGGGTGCTATACGGGCAAGCATCTTGTAAATATACACAGTAAGCGTAGCCACACCGAGATATCTAACAAACTACACAGATATCAAGAGAAGTAAACACGCAAAAATTTCACATAAGACGCGCCAAAATAACCGCATTGAAACACTTAAATATAGTAGAACAACTTTTAACTAGATTAACATTGTATGGTTTAAGTGCGATCCTGTTAAGACCAGCTACGTTGAAGAAACATAAATAATGCAAAATCAAGCACAAAAAGAGACACTCGGACACATATGGTTTGCGGCATCTGTATTCGGATTTTCCCGTCATTGAAGCCTTCATAGGACAGCCACATGTAGCCTGTGCCTACAGAGAGACCATGGGTGGCTTGTGCTGCACCACTGACAGCTACATTCACACACCCCAAATTCAGTGTAAACCCGAGGAAATAAGACCGGGAGGCATGTGGGTGGCAGCCACGTTTCTTCAAAGGAGTCGACCCGCACTCCTTAAAAGGCAATAATAAGACGGTTTATTTGGGAAATCAAAAGAACACAAGTTTGTGACTGGATCGTATTCCAGTCCAAGCTGAGTGCAAAGGAAGCATTCTTCGAGCCAAGCACGGTCACGAGGACGATGCACCCGGTCACTTACAGCAACGACCAAATGTCTCCTGGAGCCAGAATGAAAGAGGTAGTAGGTAATAAAGAGCTAGTCACCTTGTAACATACACTTCAAGCGCAACTACACCGCGGTTGTCAATCAACACATATACGTAACCAATTTCGTATATCTCTATTCAGCGACCGATAGACAGTCCTATGTTTACTCAATTTCCGAAATAGCAACTGGAGCCAGGCATCCATATTTAATGCATGACGTCACTGCACTGGTGCGCTACGATGTCGGGCTTCTAAATACGTCATTTGAAGGCGCCATCTAGCATACGAGCACAGATAGTATATTGTTGCGTTTTTAGTGGAGAACATCACCCAACATAAGGTGACTTGAAATGGAATTATTTATGCTTTACGATCCGAATCACATGAACTGACCTTTACTGCAACCTAGAAGTGGCGCAAACTTGAGAGCACACACCATGGAATTAGCACAACGAAACATGTGTCTCTCCTGCGTCGTTCTAGCTTAATAAGTCGTTTCTGAGCCAACGCCAGTCACATGCAAACATCGGATAATCCACAAAACCAATTATATTTCATTAGTTCACAGTGTGCCTCTGTCCTATCTCCGAATAATATTTTGGAGTTATTAGTTGTCTCCTATTAGATCTTAGAAAATAAGCGACGTTTAGCTACATCATCAAAAAGCTCAAGTCCATTCATGTGAATGTGAAGATACTAAAAAATTTTAAGAAACCATCTAGTTACGCATCAGAATACCAACCTTCCTTATAAGGCAGTGTTCTCTTAGTCGCAATGTTATTATCGAATTCACGTAGTTCGAATGAGCATTTTCGCATTAACAGGATAGTCACGAGCTAGAACTCGATTTATGAATTTTGGAGCATGAAGCTTCTTTCTGCATGATCATTTACCGTCCCGAGTAATTAATCTCTTTAAAGGCATCTACGATTATTCGAGGGAAATGTTTCATTTGCTGTCTGATTTCGACATTCATAATGCTACCTTAAACTCAACTGCCCTAAATTTTAAAATAATCTTTGCTTAGAAAATTAATATAGATAGAATTGCATAATTGCTCATGATAGAATAAATCTACATAAGACCGTCTTCTAAAATTCCTTTGAAAAAACATTTCTCAAATGTTTTTCTGCAGTTGAAATTACTACCAATAAATTGGGGTGCATTTACAAACAATTATTTGCTAACTCCTCCCCGGGGAGAGACATTGTACGGACATCATTTGCAAACTTCAACTATAGATCTGTTAATGATAGTGTCCAAATGGCATTAAGTTTGATTTGAACTAGTAAATTAAAAATTCATAACAGTTGTTAAGCAAATCGTAATTAGCTAAAATATGTACCTACTTATAGAACTTCCTTAAATCTGCCATCAACATGTGAATTGATTTCGATAACATGCTTGAAAATAATGGTACTACTATTATGCTTGTTATACACACAAACTTTATTTCGTTTAACTTGAGAAATAAGTCAACAAATTAAAATAATTCATGCATTTTACCCTATAGAGTATAGTAGATAAAAGTATATATCCATACATCCTGAACATTTGATGGCTTCTATATATGAGAGAAGTAGAAATAGAATGTAGGCTATGCGCCAGCACAGTTTCAACGCATTACTGCTATGCTACCGGCACCGGTCGCGCATGTTCCGGGTATACCGCGGAGATGTCTGAAAATACGCGGATTCGAACTGCTGACCTGGGGATTGCAAGACAGGCGCGCAATAATCTCGGCCTCCGGCCGACATGATACTTATATGAGTAAATGTCAACTACATGTCAAAATGACCACAACTTTCATTATTGAAAAGGGGAATACACTCGCATCGATACCGGTGCAGAGAACAGGGCTAGAACTATACGCACCTGTATGTGCGAGTTAGACTCCTAGTTAACTGTAAACGGTACCATTATGGACGTTTAATCTAGGAAAAGATAAAAATTTGTGACACTATTTCTAACATAGTATTTTTGAGTGGAATGCGTTGCGGTTTTGGATATTCTAGCACAGCCACGATGTACCAAACAATTCATGAAAAAGTCAAAAATTCTCGTGATGAGTTAATTGATTCTAGCGGGTTGTCCCGGATCTACACGTGGACGAACTAATAAAAGCAGCATCAATTTATACGGTAAATAAACTAGGGGCAATTCTGTTACGACAAATAGAATGTCATTATAATATAATGAATGACATTTCTCATGTTGCCTACTTAGGATTATAGGCATTTTTAATGCAATTACCTGCGTTTTCGCAGTCTTTTGATGACGTACCAGGATATATGCCAGTCATACGGAATGCCAATTTGAAGCAGATATTACGGAATACATGAAGCAAACAAAACATCACCCGTAGTTAAAATCAATTCTAGGTAAAGAGCTTCCACTGGACAAATGATCGTTAAAATAGCTGTGGTAAATATGAAAGAAATCGCAACAACTTATATATACCTCAAAGTTTAGCAGCTTGACAGGCAAAGCGACAATTTTAATGGCATACATCTGATGCATATATTATTAGCAGCTCAATATAAGACGTAAGCACAGTGATAGGAGTGGGATTTTATTCAACTGACACAGGAAACCCGAAAGAAACCTCAGTATGGATGACAAAAAGCAAGGACCCCAAAAGTAAAGCTTCAATTTGCAATAATCAAATTGCGGATAAAGAATGGAATGTGCAAACACAGAAGAAACCAAGAGCAATGTCTAGCGACCTGATGCGCCGTAGCCTCATTGTGTTTCACTCACCTGAATTAGAAGATTCCAATCCTCAGTTGCGCTATGAACATGACGTCGAGTTTGTACAGTCATTTATTGGTAGACTATTCGATGTGAATGAGGGCGGGCTCAAAGTGCAGCAGATCGCCCGTCTAGGAAGAAGAATAGAAGGCAATAGTCGGCCCATGAGGGACACATCTGTCGAAGAAGCAAGTACCAAGTTACTGTTGTCCCGCCTTCATAGGCTGAAGTGGCTAAAGCTCCACGTGCGCGCTGACTTAGACCCGGCAGACAGAGAGAAAATCAAGTCTGCTATGATTGAAATAAAGCGACGCACGGAGGATGGAGAAAAAATATCCGTATTGTAAATTTTATGTTAGTTGCCCAGATTCCTTCATAAATCCGGATCAGCAGATTTCTAATGCTCCAGACGCGTCCAGCCCTTCCTACAGCGGTCGGCGCGTAGCCTTTATCAACGTTTGCAGTCTGTTGCACAAGCGACTTTGTAGGCTCTCAGCGATTAGATGTATTAGGCCTTGATGTGACATGGTTAAACTCCGAGGTAAACGCCAAGGAAGTGAAAATCAACGGCTACTCATTCTTCCGCTGTGATAGACCATCAAATACTCGCGGTGGCGTTCTAATGTACGTGAAGTCTTTCTTGTGTTGGAGACATGTTAGCGCCCACTGAAGCGCTGATGGTCTATGTGAGCAGTTATGGTGTTCGATTCACCTTAGATGCTGCGAGTTGCTCGTTGGCGTGGTATATCGCAGCCCCCTGAGCCGCAGTTTGGACTGGTTGCCGAATGTCCGTAACAACATGAATCGTCAGATGTTCCTACTCATGTGCGATTTCAACTTGCCCCGTATACAGTGGCCTGAAGCTAAACTTCTACCCGGCCACTGTGAAGTCGAGAGGAAGTTTACGTTGTTGATATTTGAAACTGGGACCACAGAGCACATCATCCAATCGATACATATTACTGCGCGCGCGGCTCCATCATGCTTAGACCTACTTTTGCCTAGCTGTGAGCAGCGTGTGCATAACATTCAATTCTTAGAGCCTCTGGGAGCGAGCGACCACTCGATGATCATAGCCAGCTTGGAACTACCGCTGCCGAATTCTCCCGCACTAGAGTCAGCCTTCAGCTATTGAAAGGCTGACTTTAATGGCCTCATCCGAGTAGCGAGCCAGATATATTGGTTTTTACCACAGGATTAATCTATTGAAACTTGTTGGACTATCACTAAAGAGGGAGTGAAATCGTTGTGCCTGCTAGTTGTACTTATCAAAATTCGAAAAGTTTGGCCAGTCAAACCACATAGGCTCGACAAAGAGTACAACAACCTGACCTGATGGCGGCGCAGACAATGGAAAAACTTCATGTTATCTGCCTCAGATGAGGACTACAATGCGTATAAGGTACAGCGAAGTTGCTGCAACCACGCGAAAACAAGAAAACAGAAGCTTCGAAGAGGAGCTTGCAAACGCTGCAAAATCTGCTCACAAAAGGATCTTCGCATACGTGAAGCAGCGCCTGTGGCCTGTAGCCAAAGTTCCAGCATTAGAAGGCTTATAAGGATAGCCCCATACCTCGAGTGCCAATCGTGCGTCCGCAATAGCGGCGCACTTAGCCTCCGTATTTGCAAGTGACCAGATGTTTGTAACGAGTTCGACGAATGACGCTCCAGGCCAACTTAACTGCCTGGACTGCAATTTTGTGGATGTGCGCAAGCTTCTATCAAATTTTGACGGGAAGAAACCTGCTGGGCCAGATGGTATACACTGGCTGATCCTCAAGTCCCTATCGGCCATCATCGCGCCTTCTGTATCGGGATTCTTTAAAAGGTCACTATCCACTGGACTGTTACCGGACGACTGGACATGCTTAGTCTTGTAGCCCATACGGAAAGGTGGTAACCCAAGCAAAGTGGATAACTACCGGCCGATCTGCCTGACTGCTCTTTTGGCAAAGACGCTCGAGAAGATCATGAAGAAGAGCCTTTTGCAGCTTATTGAGTCGAAAAACCTGTTGACCTCCGCACATCATGGTTTCATGAAAGGTCGCTCGTGCATCACCAACCTACTGTTGACAAGGCACGTGTGGTTACAAGCGATGATCCAAGGCCATTCCTTCGATGTTATTTACATTGACTTCAGTAAGGCTTTTTACCAGGTCAACCATGCAGTGCTCCTTGACAGGCTGAGGATGTACGGTGTTGGTGGTTCGCTGCACAATTGGATCAGAAATTTTCTTGTTGATCAAAAGTGGAGGGTCCTGGAGGACAACCATCTAACTGAATGGTATGCATCGAGCAGCGGCATTCTCCAAGGCACTGTACTGGGGCCGATTTTGTTTCTGATCCATGTAAACGATGTACCTCAGCTACTCCAATCACCGTGTGCATAGTTGGCGAATGACTTGAAGGTGTGGAAATTAATCCGCGCTCAATGGTTGTGATTTACTTCATCAGATCTCTACCGCCTCTCGACAAGGTCTGCAGAGGTTAATCTTCCGATCAACCCAGCTAAGTCGCAATTTATGAGGTTGGGTGAACGCGAACACAGCCGAACGTACACAGTGACTTGTCAACCGCTGCATCCCGCGCCTTTCGTGCGCGACCTCCGTGTGCTCTCACGCTGCGACCTAACTTTCATTGACAACACGAATATGCTGTACTAAAAGACCCTAGGGTTGCTTTAGGCGCTCAGGCGCAACTTCAGCACTTGGTCCGAAGAAATTGCTACTCGCTTCTTCGTCTCGATAATACGACCAATACTAGAATACGGCTCTCTTGCGTATTGCCTCATCACCCTGGGCGAGGTAGAGAAGCTTGAGCGGGTGCATCATATAGCCACTAGGCTGATTTCCAACTTACGAGGTATGCCATTCAAAACCGATGAAAGAAACTAGGGCTGTACACCCTAGCATATCGTCGGCTGAGGGTTGACCTAATCATGACGCACCGGATATTACATCTGAGTGCATACCCCCTAGTTGAGACAACTGCTTCATCTGCACACACCAAGCAGCACGTGAGGACACCGGTATAAACTTATCGTACCTGATTTGAAGCGGGTCGCTCACCAACTCTGTTTTCGATGGCATAGTGTTGGATGTCTGGAACGACCTGCCGCAGCGCATAATAGAGGCGAACGCAGTGTCCGAATTTAAGAAGCTCCTAGACAAACACTTTGCAGAGAACAAATATAAAGTGCGTAACGATAAATAAGGAGTATATATGCAGGAGCAAAAATGATGCAGGTACACAGAGAAAGATCTACTCGCTGCTTCGAACCAGTATTCAGTATTCAGAGTAATTTAATTATATTCAGTCAGTTGACGCACTTGCTGAATATTTTGGTTACCAATGTTTCACTTGTGCACTTTCAAGGTGTTGCTAACAATCGAGGTGGATAAAAGAGCAATTTAAATAAGAAATAATCAATTTGATACGTTCTATATTTCGCTCTTTTCAAAGATGTTTCTAGAAAAACAGTGGTTGCGTAATATATGGAAACATGACAACAAATACTTTATATTTACAAATCGACAACGGTGAGTAAATATATATCGAGCACTGCACACAACATTAATGGAAGCAGATGCTGGTGAAGGCTGGTCGACTTCTAATAGCACCGAAGCATAAACATTTTTGTCAAACTTAGCCATCGTTAAGTTCTTTATATTTGCACGCAGTCACTACATGTAGACGACGAAGAGAGCAGAATGAGTCCACTGTCATTATCACGGATTTTATAGCTTTTGTCTGCATGAGTCAGCGCATGTTTCCGGAGTATTTGCTGTTCGAAATAATGTTCTGGGAATCATCCGGACAACGGCGCATTACCGCACAAGCAGGATCGATTTCCTTGCGCACGATTTCTTCTATTAAAGTGGAGTACAAGTTCTTACATGGAACATGGTTGGGGCGATTCTAATACATGCAAATAATAACAATGCTTGTGCTCAATTAATATTCATGTTTGTCGCTGCATATTGAAAGAAATGGTAAAAATTCTCTACTTACGAGAACGAGAAGCCTTTGCTAATACTCATATTAGAATCAATTAAAAATGTAGTGGGTAATAGGGAATTTTAGCTGCATTCTTCATTGACCCAGCATCATGAGCACAGTCGCTACTCGTTTTGTATGCAACCATTCAGGGACGGAATATTTTGTAACCTTCCTAAAAATCAGTATGACAGAAGTGGTTTGGGAATAGGTGAAATGCTGGGAACTGTCAAGTATATTCGCTTCGAAAGCAGTAAAAGATTATGATGAGTTATTTTGCAGCATATACTTAAAATTACCTAACGGTTTGCTTGAAATACTACTCTAATGTTGGCAGTCTTTTTAGAATGCTGATTTATGCACCCCCGCTTACAATAGCATTTAGGAATTTAGTAAAGCAACATACTGATTTAACGCGATATACCATGATTGTACATAAATATTAACTACGTCTTCGGAGCGAACAAGCAATTTGTACCCATTTCTTAACATTCCAACCATGTTCACTCTATCATTCTTCAAACTAAGTACTACACGTTCTTAAGATGCTAGCGACAAATTGCAGACGCTCAAATAGATGTCCGGTATGACACTAGGATTAGGTTTCTCCATGTGTCCTTAAGGAATTTAGCATCTGCACTAAATACATTTATCAGATCCTGATTGTTCGGCATTAAATGAGACTTGGGGTCGCAATAACCCAATTATTTTAACAAGCAGTCCGTACACTTCGAAATTGTTACAGTGCGATGAAAGTTACTTTCATAAAGAAACTAGAGCGCAAATGTAGCGTAGGTATTTACAAGTACCTCGGTGCGATTACTATGGTGCATCCATCAGACGTACTTTTATTTTATAACATTATACTTCTATATGTTAGGGGTCCCACGCTGATCATATAATAATAATTAAGTATTACATGTATACTCTTAGTTTACGTTGCTTCCCTTTTCTATTGTGCAACAAATATGTTATCGTGCGAGCCATGTCAACGTTCAAGCAACTTTGGGTACCAACCCAAAGATCCTAAATATTTTTTATAATTTGACCTACTGACATGTGCGTCACGTGTTTCAAGGCTGCAGCGCAGCTAAAGCATTTGGATACAGGGAGCTGCTGAATTCAAAACTTTTTACTTGTACTACAAGTAGCTGCTTTTTCGCTTTCTAGGTAAACTTATATTTCACAAAGATCAAGAATTAACTGTAGGCATTAGTTGTACAATAATTAAAGCTGCGTTAGGCCATGCCATTTGCTATAATATTTTCTTGGATGCTGAGCCAGGAAGAAACAATTAAGAAAATAACTAATTTTCATTAATGAAAATTTTATAACAGGATTTCAAGCTACACATAAATATTGTGCAAATCATAATAATTTCTTGAATCTGCGGTCAGTATTCTAGGAGGTCAAGCATTAGATGGTTTTGTCTGACATTTAGCTAAAAGTTGATCTTAAAGCCTAGCTGTAAAACGTTTATATAAAAATATATGTAGCCCACAAATACAAGTATTATTATTAACAAAGCGCAATCAGCGTAGCAATGTATAGCGAAATCAAGGTAAACTAATTAACCGAAAGCTGAAGTACCACACATATATTGGATGTGGTAGAGTTGCAAAGAAATTTTACAGCGTGATGCGATTCGCCTATTATTGATAAATAAATGGAAATCTACAGTACTGTAAACTTGGATATCAAACGAGTTGTAAACTCAACTTTGCACTACCTTAAAATATTATCTGTATTAGGAAATTTTAACCGACAACATCATGCATGCAGACAAAGGTTTCCAGGGGAAGGAAGAGAAGAACACACGTTATTGTAGTCAAAAAACAGATGAGGCAAGCTGTCATTGATAGCAGCACGTACAAAGATGTGGCAAATTTGTCACCTCGATTGCGGCTTGTGTCAAAAAAGAAGAAACGTACGGCTGTCACATTATTGAGCCAGTTAAGCATAGGAATCAGACAGTAACGCTGAATTGCTTGCGAAAACTGAAACATCGATGCCATAAACTACACCGCATTCAGCCACGAAATTGATCATGGAAAATTACCGTGGAGGGCTTACACTGTATTTCATTATAAGCGGTCCTTCGTTATTCAGTTACGGTGCAAGTATTTGAAATATCATTGTACGCATCATCTTATTACATGCATGTCCAATAATTACAAATAAGATGAATCCAAATGGCTCTGTACAGAATATTAGGTATGCAGATTATCACAGTAAAATGCATTGAAACTGACTTTCCGAACTGCATAAAACACATTTCAGACTCTTATTGGAAACTTTTATTGCTTGTGAAGTTTCGATGTTGGTTTCATTAAAGAAAGCATGCTCGTATCTTTCTATGCGTAGGTGGGAATGGTTCGTGTTAAAATGTGACCAACCTATGCTTATCCGAGAGAATACTGTGAAAGTATTTTTATACATATCATCCATTATGTAAAAGTGTATATGACACTAAAACTAAACTATATACAGCGCCGGCTGCAATTACGCGTATCGTAGTGTGCATTCAGCGCTGAAATAAGAGGAGTAAGACACCAGTTACTAGATCACCTAAAATGAAGGTTACACGAATTTCCTAATGAATCCAGTCCAGATTACCTTCCACACAATGCGCAACTTGTGTTAATCTGTCCTCATTACACTGCGACATCAACACTTCTGCCCTCGGGAAATCATTCCATTTACTTCATTGCTAGCCATAAACCACTTTTGGTACCGCTTTTCTCCCTGGGCAGAGAAGGGCAAACCAGAGTATCCGAGACTCTCTTGACAAAACATTCCTATTTGTGTGACACAATTACTCGTCCAAAGTTGTAAAAACAATTAAGCAAATTTACAAATATTCCTGTTTACTCAGGGTAAGCGTTTATTGACTGCATTTGTGCGGATGGTTGCAATGCAAAATCGCTTGTTTTCTAAGCTTTTTTAATGTTCCCGTAGTATTTGAGTGACAACACAGAAATCACAATTCTAGCGTAACATACATATCAAAATTATTTTACAAGCCTTTGCTTATATCAAAATGCTAGTTTGGCAATATTTTACCCCTTAATATTTGTAATAATAATAAGCTTAGTAAGGCTATGAAAAACGCACCTTATCAGCTTTAGGAGGCATGCCCTATTCAGCATTATTATATGGTTATAATGGTTTTGTATATTGTTAACAGCTTATGTCATATATCTGGCTGAGATGCAATATGTTTTTATCCTTCAGGGCTTTTTAGTTCCAATTATTGTTTGGTAAACTATTAAAATATTACGTCCTGACCTTGATCTCTTTATATTGACTGAAAGGAATTTTAATTTCCTTTGTCAGAGAATAAATAACAGTTTTGATTGCAAAAAGATTAAAGCTGACACCTCACTATTTAGACAAAGCAAATGATGTAGGTAGATAATTTACTATAAGCTGTGGCTTCCTAAACATTTGTTGAAAGTCCTAGGATTTCGTTACCTTCATTTCTAGTAGATTCGCATTTTAGTTGAGACATATAGGATGGGAGATTTATTTGTAGTGTTTGAAATGAACTTCGTTGGCACTTATCAACTACGCAGGTATTTTGGTATAAGTGTAGCAAAGGTGTAAGCGAGTATGAGGAAAATGAAAGAGAATACTTTTACTTGGTGATGAAAATGTTGGAATGATAATCCGTTAACTTCGCTGTGCTGCATGACATGTTAACATGCGAGCAAGATGTAATGCAAAGACGAGTAAGTAAAGGAAGAGAAGTAAAAAAGAGAATGTCCTTCTCAACTCATAAGTTTTGGTATGGCTACAAAGTAGGCGTATCCGAGTAAGCCGAATATACAAGTGGGAGGAAAAAGCGTTAGCTCCAACTGAGTTCGCAATCCCTCTGCACTCTAGACTTGTTGGTATCTCCGTGAGTTGTGCTTCCTAACGAAAGAATGATAGTGGGTTGAGTGAAAATTAGTGGTGAGTTCTGGCAACATTATATCATTCACCCCAACACATCTTCGGGAGGGCTTGACCAAGTGAATGCCATGTGCGTAGCACATTTCATGTATACTTGTTATTAACACACCTAAGTCTCGTAGCCCATCAAAAATAACACTTTTTATTCCAAATTAGGTGCAAAATTGTTTGTTACATGTTGCAACGTCAGGCAGCTGAAACTAATATTTTGAACAGCGGTTGTGATTTACTTGTTCTTATTTCAATAGAAAGGCAGTTTCAGATGTCAATGTTTATGTTTAGGAATAATTAGTTTCGCATTCGTCATTGTTATGAAAACCGAGACTTGGTTTATGGTCGTGCTAATTGTCTAAGTACATCCTGTATTAAATGAGTATTGATATTTGGCGTGAAGACGCGCTTAGGGATCGAATTAAGGAGGAATGTTAATCCAAGCATCTTGCGTGTTATCAACAGCGGCTCCTGTTGTGGCATATTACAACGTTTATAATAGTACAGTTTAAACGATGATTTATAGAGAGCCTTTGTGCATAATCACTGCATGTTTTTAAGGACATGCGGTCAACTTTCCAGTTGCTTAAAATATAATCAAACAGTACTCATTTGCAGGACAAACGCAGACCTTAAAACTGTACAGTTTAGCTTCACGCAATGAAAATCATTTTTAGCTGACTTTTGCATTTCTACGTGATCAGACATTTAGGAGTTCAACTTTTTCACCAAAATTCAAAGTATTAGACTAACCGTTACCCAGATCTCGTATATTCTTATTACATGGGATTGGTTTACCACCTAGGTAATGTGAATTCGGCGAAAGCGCGCATTTGCTTGTCAACCCACTGCACATGTCCGCTAATAAAACATTTGCCAGTCGTTGCACTTCGATTCTATGTCCAGAATGTCTATGCAAACGTTTCTTCTACAATCGTTCAAGCAGCAGTATAGATGGTGGGTAGTATTTTTATTTCATTTGTAAAGACACAGATTGTCCGATAATTTTATATTTTTTGTTATATTCTTGAAATACATTGATATACTCTCTCAGATGACGGTAATTTTTAGGAGTTTATTCTTGTAAGTGTGCCGAGTTTATATTTGGAAACGACACTTTTACATTCGTAATAATTTATTCCTGATTTTGTATCAAATACATTTTATTGCGAGATGTGCATAACATCGATCCGGATGATACATACATTTATTCATGCAGGGACAATCAAAGTGGCACGGTATTAGATATGTTCATAGCAAGCAGTAAGCGTCACACAAGACGCAACGGGCATAAAATAAATATCTATAAAGGTTGACTTTTCTTCAAAATAGTGTTCTTAGGCACCCACCTTCAGTAAAGCAATGCATATTAACAGGCTGAGTTCTTACGTGTGACTAAAATAAAAAGGCTATTGCACAGTCAGGGCAATGTCTAAAAGAAAACCAAAATCTAAAACTTTTGCATTTAATTCAGGGTAATTCTGCCAAAAGCCTACACCCAGAAACCAAAAAGTATTAATGAGTTCTTAGTTATATAGAGGAAACCAGCGTTAATATACATAATTATTTAGGGCCACTTTATTCAAGCAGGTATTTTAGCCCAATGGATGGGTTCATAACATAAGTGAGTTACAAAACCTTCGCTGGGGTTTATATATGTACAGTGAAAGAAAACAATAAGTAACTAAGCAGTATGGCTTGCAAATCCATTGCAAGAAAACAACAAAATCAACGTAGTTTCATAATTACTATCGTAAAATCACAGTGCAAAACATAATAAAAGCAAAAATATTAGCAAATAATAATTGCCAACAACTTCAGGAAGAAAATAATCAAATAGAAATAGGCACTACTACTTAAAGCAAAATAATGTCAATAGCATAATAATCAGTATATATCTTATAAATGCGCTATTCTAACCAGGCCGAACAGGCATAAATTGATATTTACTGCGTTTAAAAGGAAACACTAAGTCGAAGCCATGGTTGAGGTTGTGAACAGACGTCTTTCACAAAGGCATTTCACTATGTTATCCATTCTTTGTACTAAGATGGATACTAAACTGTAAAATTTATTGTCTTAAAAATATACTCAGAATACAGTCAGCCGCATTGTTGACAGTAATATTCATACGTGCTCTGAGGTTTTAAATTTATGAATAAAATCTGCCTACAATAAATTTTGGATCTTGAGATTAAGAGTTTCAAAACGTGCTGATTTTCGAGTCTTTGTTACCTTAATATAGCTTTATTTTATATTTCCAAGGCACCACACAACCAATTTACTTGCTGTTATTTTAACGCTTCAAGCGTTTGAGACTTTGCTTGATAACAAATTATTGATAAGTAAATTTACGCTAGGTCCCTTATATCTCGCCTCTCTTGTGGAGTTTCAATCCATCGCAAATAGTATCCTATTGTCTAAGCCGAAATGCAGACGAGGTCCAAAGAACTATGTTCCTAAAACCGAACAGCATAGTAATGCCACTTCTGTAGCAAAATTAGACAAACTTAATTTAAAGGCATGTTTGAACAGTCTACATTGTTTATACACAAACTGTCGTTAAGACGCATAGAAACTAGAGCGCGTAGATGCGGCTATCTGTGCTTCCGTTAGTTCTGCTGATAAAAAAGCCGTTCTATTTAACCAATTCTCTGACAAACCTAACAGAAACACACAGGAAGTTGCTCCATCTCGCCGGATGCTCTGAAAGAAATAGAAAACTAAGAACAGACGAACACAATCGTGCCCTATCCGTTTATCGCTCTGGCAGTGTTTAGTAAGTGTCATGAAGCTGTTTGCATAGTTTTAATTTTTAGATGTATTAAAAGTTCAAAAATGCTTGACGCACAGACGCGTTGGCCGGAACGTCTACAATTGTCACCCTCAATCGTAACCGCGGTCCGACATTATGGCCGCGGCAGCAGTATAGATTGTATCAGTGTTCTATACTTGCCTAAATCCGGCTGAAATATTCTGATTGCAAGGGCTTCAGCCGTGGCCGACAAGCTCTTCCTGATTTCTTCGCAGTTGCGCATGGGTGCCGTGTAAACTACCCTAGAAAGCGTCATTAGTCCTAACCTGCTGGCCGGTACTAAGCATATGTTCGAGGGTCGAGCGGAGTGCATTCTTAACCATACCATGTTGCAAAGTGTCAGGGCAGTGCTCCGCTATCCGCCTAGATAGACGGCTGGTCATATGTCCGAGGTACCTTACACCAAAATTGCAGAAAAATTGCTATAGACTAAAAGATTCGGAACGAGCCAGGATTCTATGTTTGACGCGCTGCGTGACGAGCTGAAGAGTTTCAGCAAATATGAAAACCTAAGTGGCCATATTTGTCAAGTTCTCCACCAGTTTGATTCTCCTATTCAGTAAGTCGAAAGCGATATCTACTTTGCAATACACTGATAGGTAAACACCATTATTTCTTGCAGTCAGCATCGCGTTATTTTGATCAGCAACAGCGGAATGCTTTTATGATAAACTGCGCCGGGTATCCGTTTTTCTGCAGCGTCAATTAAACAAGCTCCAATTCCGCTTCTAAGTATTCTAAGCAGCAAATTATTGCGGCTGGATAGTACAGAGATATTATGCAAAATAAATTGGTTCAGTAATTTGTCAAATCGCTTGGGCCGTTAGGTATACATCTTATTGATGAGGGAGAAACAGGATGTGCGTGGGAAATTATCCCGCTTCAATGATCAAGTTCATCCCCACAAACGCGTGAGGTGCGTGCTCCTGTTCCCTTTGGATTGTTTCCCATTTCCCCTTTCAAAATTCCCGCAGCGTTGTCAATGTACGCTAATTCATTGATCTATCATACTTGGAAAGGTCTTCCACGAATAGAGTCTGTGCCATCATTAAATGTTCCCATTCGTTTCCGTGATTAAGCGCATGCTTTTAACTCAATCACGTTAAAACGATTGCATTTTTGTGACAGAATTCGTTATAGATTTTCGGAAGTAGGCCGAAAAGACTACGGTTATTCCAATCCGGCGATTCTTAACGCACCTGTGAAAGAACTGCGATCTCCCAATCTGTAATTAGCGTTGTGTTCAGATCGAGTTAACAGGTTCCATTCACTATTCAATTTTTTGAAGTTTCAGCCAGTGCGCCTGCGTAACCCATCACAAGTACAGCAAGACAACGCTGTCCACTCATTTGACATTGCAACTACAAGGATCGCCTGGCCGATGTGCGCCTATCCCAGCGCTGGAAACGTACAGAATACAAACCGAAACACTGCGTCAGTTAAGAGCACAAAGTTGGATGCCTGAAATGCGAATCCGAAAGGGCTCCAAGCGCAAGACCTTTGCGGGTTGGCAGGATGTCATCAATTAGTTAAAATAGGTTTGGTCTACTCGCAATGCTTAGAACAACATTCTACAAAATAAACGAATGTTTCTCAACAACAGGCAGTAGGGCGAAGTAAATCACAAGACGCGCTTTAGTTCTATACCCTGTAGCCGAATATTCCACCCGTTAAACGCCTGCTTATGCTTGTTTAGCAGTGCGACCGGTTAACCGCAGGAGCCGATCAGATGATAAACGACGGAAGCGCGGATGCACTGCGGAGTAGTTACTTATATTAAGCAAAAGAATGCTGCAAAATCCGCTTCCTGTGAAATGTAAAAGCAACGGCCCCAGCTCTGTTTCTATTCCCAAATATGGTATAACGTCTGGCGGAAATACACCGCCCCTACAGGAGTCAAAAAATACAAATAATATCGAACATCAGGCACCATTTAAAACAGCTGGTTAAGCAAATCAATTATATTTAAGACTATACAGTAGGAAGCAGCCGAACACCATCCTTCGCTAACCGTAGCTCGCATGTCTCTTGTCAAGAAAAAGGCACTCAGAATATCCGGCAAATTGCAGTGATCACTTAAAAGATAAGCGGTTAGGCTGCCCTTGCGGCCTCTTATGTTATAAACATCGTTAACACGAATAGGTGGACAAACGGCAAAAAATACCCTTGTCAGCAGCTCTGGAAAACAATCAGCATTATTTTATACAAATGTTGCACGGATTCCACAATAGTGCCCGGAATGTTGTATGCTCAAATGATCCCGGAAACTATAGCTGTCACATTGGGTGGTAATTTGTCAGACCACCAAAAAATAGAACTACTTGTGTGTACTTAGGATTGTGAATGGCAAGTTCATAAATATAGTAGAAATGCTCGTCATTCAAAATCTCCAGATTATGGAAAAAGAGAAGTATCCTAGTAAATCTAGAATCCTCCACCGAATTACAACACGTTTCGCTCTACTTAAACTCGCTAAGACACGGATTATTTGGGATAAGCATCTATACGGATGTCCCTTGGATCGCACAAGAATTGGAAATAAACACCGTAGAAGGACACAGGAACCCAGGCCGAATAAGCGCAATCTTCATACAAGAAGTTGCAGAACATCTTATCAACGATGTTTAAGAAGCTGGAAACCACGATTTGGAACATGGCGGTTAATTCGTAAAACACTATACTTGATTAATATTGTGGTGCTAACACTCAACAGGATAACTCGCTCAACAAATTATAGAGAATACCGCGATAGAATCCTGAAATATCTAGTTCCGTCAGAACAAAAGTAACGGCAGCTTTTGATAGATGGGAGAGCAATCCGAAGTGAATTCATTCCGAACTCCAGTTATGGTCTCAAAAGCAGTGAAAAGCTCAAATAGTGAACACCTGAAGCAGCAAGGCTACCGACCAATGTACAAGAGTATGTCTTGATTGCTACTTAAATTACGTAGTTATAAAAGAAGTTTGGACGTTCCGTACCGGAATCAAGTTGTACACCAGGTATCAGTATCCCATCAACAGTCGACTAAACGTTGACACCATCTTAGGCATTCTCATACACTTGAAACCATCACCCTCTGTGGGTTCTTAAATACCAAGAAACTGGCTTGCTTGTATACGTTGGCTCAGGATTCTTTTTAACAAACTGGCCGAAATGAACGACTGTCAATCCTTCGGGTCATTTGATGTCATTGGTAGCACAGAAACATGAATGCCCATGGGAATGAACCACGCTGAAGTTTCGCTTCCGAGCATGTCGTTGATCCAGAAAGATACGATCACAAAAGTAAATTAGGTATTTCTGCACTTCCTAAACGACTTACAGTGTGAAGTCTATGAGGATTCATACTCGCAGTTTTCCTACACCCTTTGCAGGTAAAATGCAGAGACGTTTCACTTATCATCTTAATTACCGGCTGATATTTCTAGGGGCTGGTTTAAGATGCAGGTTAAAACAAACGAACACTCCCATAATTATTCAGGTTGCTTTCAACGTGCATTGCGTAGAAACTCTTGTCAAGCTCGGCGAACAATTCAAAGCCGCTCTAAAAGATCTCGTAACCACTGTGCTTCTTTACAATTCCAACAATTTGACTACCCGCTTCCGAAAAGTAACAGGCCATCTGTGCTGGATCTTGTTCTTAACAACGAGGAGCATATGATTTATGTATTTGTTTTAGTCAGCCCGTTGGGTTGCAGTGATCACGTAGCCATCAGTTTTGATTCCTTCTGCCATGCGGTATATGGGAATGAGAAGGATGATACTGTGCGATCCATCACCACCTAAGATATATTATCCCGGCTCGTCAGCGCTACAACTTGGTCGTTCTTTGATGAAAAACCACGGAAAATCGTCAGGCTTAATTTCATCAATCATTTCGTTCAGCTGATTGAAGAGGCAATAGTTATTAATTTTTCAATAAGTCTACATCGGTTTCTTTCGTTAGGAGCAGAACTCGAAATTGGATGACAGTATGCAAAGCAGCATGGCGATTGTGTAGAGAAGCTCCAGCACCAGAAATTTGGAACGAATACGGGCCTCAAGTTAACTGCTGCACTGAACTGCTAAGTGAAGGCGAAGCCGCTTATTAAAACAACATCGCTAAAGCTTCCATTCTAACCACAAATTATTATAGAAGACTCATAGCCTTATAAAGTTTAGGCAATGATTTCCTCTAAGTAGAACGGCTGATGGTTAACAAGAACGGATGTCAAAGAAGCAAACGCGCTACGGATGCAATATGCTCCCACGTTTTAGTGGGCTTTACCACCAAGCGACATAACAAACTTTGACATCTCACCAAGACTTACTTATATCACATTTACTGCGAAGGCTGTATTGCAAAAGCTGACGTATCTACGTAAATACAGCTCGCCATATGTCGACACCATTCGTCCAGAGGCATTAGCAGCAGCAGCAAGCCAAATGGGAGGATCTTTAGCTTAGTTTTTCAGCGCTGCTTAGAGCAGAATCAAGTTCCTGCTATGTGGAGGCTTGGAATATTAAACCCGATTCCCAAAGATGGAAGCGAACTAATCCGTCCAACTTCCTTCTAGTATCCCTTCTTCCTATACTCTCCAAGATCATGGAATCAGTATATGCCGATCCACTGGTGTGCTATATGGAAAACTGCAACGTCATCACGCCTGAGTAGCACGATTTCAGTCGACAGCGGTCAGGTACAAGTAATTTAACTAATCGCACGCAGTAGTTGGAACTAGGCAGCTGACGCTAGAGATGTCGTTGATTTGGTCTACCTGGATTCTTCCAAGGCCTCCGATCGTCTAGTCCATCGGATACTAATATCCAAGCTGCAGCAGTACGGGATCGACGACTTTCTTCTAAGCTGGATCTCCAACTTTCTACTTCAACGGCAATTAGTGGTCAGACTTTGGAACTCTCTATCGGACCCCATAAAACTTGAGTATATTTTACCGCAAGGCTATTTCTAGGTCCACGTTTATTTTTGTTGTTTCTTAATGACCTTGCACAGGGAATCGCTTCAAACTTCCTGTATGCCAATGATATCAATAACTGGCGCATGATCTAGCGGATCGCCTACCACCATGTGCTTCAGATTGATCTAGATACCGTGTATCAAATGTAAACCCAAACCGTACTGCAATTAAAGGTCAGTAAATGCAAGATGCTTCCTATCCGACATCAGAGCAGATACCCATAACAGCTCGGAACGAATATGCTACAACGATCAACTGTTGAACAAGACTTAGGTATGCTGGTTCAAGTTGATATATGTTGCTTCAGGCAATCCAAAACAGCTTCAAAGACTGGTAAGCAACACCTCGGGCTGTTGTGACGGGCGTTCGGACGAAAGCAGCTCCATAATTAGACAAATGCTCAAGACAATTGTCCGCTCCAATGTCGAATACAGCACATCCGCAGCAATAAACAACTAAGGGGCCACTCACTGAAACGTTCTATAGAGTAAAGCCACCTGTAATGTCGCAGAAATCTTTTTTCAATTCGGGTCTGTCATGCGCGTTATATTCTCCCAGATTCGGTCATATATGTAGTGAACTAACAGTATTTGAAAGACAGTTGGATGATGCACTCAGGAACTAACACTTTGTCACTTAGCATTACTTCTGCATACTTCACCTGGAGTTTAACATGGAATTATTTGGTGGTAAATGCGGGTGCTGTGAATCTAAGCAGATTGCAGGAGATAACTGTAGGACTATTTAAAGTACTAACCTATTTAATATGTGAATATAGGATACTGGAGTGTAGTGCAAGTAGAAATGAATTCTGTCCAGCTCTTTTGAAATATTGTAAAAAATTAAATAAGTTGTCAACCGTGAAAATCTTTATCGTTCTTATGTCGCATTTAAGATATCTAAATTACCGTATTGCAGGACTCACAAATGTGACATGTCATCGTAAAGGTACACTCGTTTCTGAATGGAATAGTGGTAAAATATAAAACTAACAACCTTTTGAACTGCTGCAAAGATGTCGCCTAAATCACATGTTCAGGTTACCTGTTCCAAATATGTACCACTCATATTTCGAAGCACAGTGGGTAAGAAACACATTTCCAATCCGGCACGACAAGTTCGTATTCCTGTCCGCGTGTGCTGCATGGCCCTGGTATTTGCAGCATTGGCTTCAGCATAAGGAAGTCAGCAGGATGTAGAATACGGTTGGTCATAATGAGGTCTACTCGCACACGACTGTAGGACAAGGTTTGGAGTTATAATTTCTCGCATCAGTCTTCATACCCCAAGCCACGTAAACTCGGGATGAGCCTGTTAGCAAAGACTTGCACCTTTTCGATATTTTGTGTACCGCCCCGAGTTACCAGAAAGTAGGCGGGTTAACCGTACTCCAGCATTGGTCAAATAATGAAAGAGAGGAGGCCGGTGGCAAACTCTTCAGACCATGTGCCGAAGCTACGTCTGATCGCCCAAATCATGTACAGTCCGTTACGATATAGCCGGTTCTTGTTTTCCACGGACTTCAAATCGTAGCGTGAGAGTTCACCTAGGTCCTTCACGGAGGGTGTGGGATATAGCAATTAACTGTCAAGGGTGTAGTTTCGGCCGTCGGCACCCTTCCTCAGGCTTATAACTAGAGACTTGGTTGGGTTGACCGGGAGAAGAACTGGTGCAGACTATGTGGATAAGCGTTGAGGTCGTGCTGAAGTAGGCAACAGTCGTCGGGAGTGTGAATAACACTCCGAATTTTAATGTCGCCTGCAAATAAGGCACACGGCGACCGGAATAGATGAGGTCGATAGTTGACGTGGATCAGGAACATAGTTGGCTCCAGCACAGAGTCTTGAGGTAAGCCACTAGTAGTGGGATACCATTCCGTTAGATTTTCGTCTACCAGTGCCCTCCAATTTTGTCCAACAAGGAAGTCGTGTATCCGCCGGTGCAGTGGGCCACATACACCATACATCCTGAGTTTGTGAAGGTGAACAACATGGATAACCTTGTCGAACGCTTTATGACATCGATGAATATCAAGTCGACAGACCTCCCCTTGCTTATTGCCTTCAAGCAACCATACGCCATCACAAACAAGTTTGTAATGCATAAGCGGCCTTGCATAAACCGTGCTGTGCGGACATCTGGACCTTTCTTTACTCTAGCAACTGCAGCAACCTCTTTTTAACGATATTACTAGAAACCTTTGGCAAAATAAGTCAAACATTTGCCTAGAGTTGTCCACTATGCTAGAGTCGCTGCGTTTCGGAATATGCTTCACAACCGAACATTTCCAGTCAATCATCAACAAATATTCGGACGGCGACTTTATGAAATGGTGGGTCACGACAGGATAGATGATGATCGAAAGTGACTTGCGAATCAGTGGGCAATGCCCATCAAGTCCTGCAGTTTTGATGTGGTCAAGGTTCGCGAGTAGTTGGCATACATCTTAAACGTGGCAATCCAGACTGTAGATTTCGGAAAAAGCGGTACACCCCGAACTCGGAACAGACACCTGGTCATTCGCTAATGTATATGGGAAGTACGCCGCCAAAGCGAAAGCAAAGTTAGTGCTGAAGTTAAGCGTCTGTCCATCCAGGCCATCCCGTACTAGCACATAAACTGGCGGCCTCAGGCGTCGCTACACGTAAGCAAAGATACTCTTTTAGGCGGTGTTTGCGTACGATTACAAGCTGGTCGTCAAACAGCCGGCGCTTATTTCCTTTTGCACTGTTGCTGAGTTTTGCTGACATTTAGAACCATCGCAATCATTGGCAGAGCAAGAGAGGAGGAATTTGGCCATAGACTGCGCCGCCTCCGAGCCAGATTTCCATATTCCTTGTCAAACTAATGAGGGATAATCGGTCCAACCTTCCGATGTTTCAATGGCACAACTTAGGAACACATTGAAGTCATTCGCTTTTTAATAAATATCTAACAGCAGCATGTGACAGAGATTAATCTATTTGGCTCGCGGTTCGAGCTAGGCAATTGAAGTCCGTTTTCCAGTAGATGTAAGCTGGTTCCAGTGGACCTGAATACGGCGATGGTAATTCTATATCAGCAATATGCACTTAGTGATCGCTGGTAGCCAGGGTCTCCATCATCCGAAATTCACTCACTCATTGTTCGTAGCTCGTTAACATCAGGTGGAGACAGGAAGAGTTTGGGCGTGGTGTTATGCGTGTTCGTTGGCATACATGATACGAGGCACCAGTTTCAAGTAACAAACCCACGAAATTTGATTCAACCTCATATGTCTAGGCATCAAACGTACATCAGGCCATCGTACCCGAGGACAGATAAAGTCGCTTATAAGTAGAAAGTGTGGACCACTCAGGTGAGATCGAAGATGGGGCAGCCCATTCAAAAAGCTACTAATGGGGCTGCGATAAACTGCGCCCACAAGTAGTTCTCCGCGCCTAACACGGATGCAGCACCACTGTATCTCACACAAACCATCGTCACTTCGGTGGGTGCACACAAGCCTCCAAAACAGGGAAGACCGAATGTAAAGCAAAGCACCACCATTGGCATTCTTTAGTGCATCGCATCAGAAGCACCAGTAAGCATGAGTATTTTACCAGCCTCACGTGGTTTGGCTAACCTTGGACTTACAGATGTTAAACGCACAACCTCCCTTTGTAATTTGGTAATTTGTTCATTCCACTGGTCTTCATCACTCAGCCTTTCACCTGATGGAACATCAGTGTTCCTTGGACACAACGAAGGTAAACAATTTTTGAAAGGTGAAACTGGGTTCATCAAAACATTTTAAATTCGTGCCGGTGAGTTTGCACGGATAAAGAAGGAAAACTGAGCTGAAGAATGAAGGCTATTCGGGTTGTTCGGCCAAACACACCAAGTTCATCGCAACGGATGGACGAAGCCGGCACGTCGGCTTCACTCTTCCAGTCTGTAACTTATTTCGACAATTTTCATATTAATCTTGAACGAAATCGTGATGGATCTAACGAAGAAGATTAAAATGCTCAACTGATAACCGAACACATGAAATGAGGTATTTAACTTGAATTAAAACACAACTGAGGGCATTTGCACCGTATCTGACTTTACCAGAACAAGTAACACAGGGTGACTGCTTAGGCATTGTAAATAATCCGAAAACAAGTTGACTGCCAAATTCTGGAGAAAATAACGATAGCAACTTCGCTAAAACTAAATGATGAAAACAAGTATTTTAGTTGAACCATTCAAATAAGAAATATAATGGCATTGTAAGTAAATTTTCACGAAATACTTCCACTGATCGCATCAATCCAACAAAAAGTGCTCTTCTCAACACAGCCAAAAATGACGGACCGGAGGCCGCTATCTGCTCTCCGTATTGTCATGACTGTTATTTCGATATCCCCAACTACCCAACAGGAATTGCAAAGCATCGATTCTTACCGCGTACGAATTCATTGTTCTTCGTTCGTTGAATATTTTGTAAAAATATAGTTGCTTATGTTAGAAATATAGCTAGTTTAGCGTTCGTATTTAAAATTGGAGATTTGACTTAAGCATAAAAATGATATTACAGTAGGCTATTAGGTAAAGCAAATGTTTCCTTCAGTGTTAGTCACGAAATGCATTCTACTCGTACGTCTCTCTACAACTACTTCCAAAATGCGTATGTCATTCCTGGAAGAACAAACTAATATGTCTGCAACTATGCAATGATTCTCTCTACTGCGCGGTGTCCTCAAATAAGACAATCCACTTTCCCAGATTCTAACAGGTGGGATAAATTATTTAAGCAAACTGTCAGCAGCTCAAAAACATCCACATAGTTACCTATTATTAACTATCTAGCGGCTAAACGCACCACTCCAGCTTGGTATTTTAGCTGAATAGTGACCCGTCCGTGATGAATAAAAACTTGAAATGCCGGGTTCTGCTAGATTTAGGTTATGTATATTAACATTTTGAAACGGGTCTGGACGATTCTGGCAAGTCATGAATTCAAAAATATATCCTAAGATATTTTCATCGAAAATGGTTTCAAGGTATCAATACTAAATCACAAATTGTGCGTAATTATAAATATATATTGGGCCCAGTTTCCATATGTTGTATTGTCAAGTGCTGTTTAATTCTGAGTTAACTTCGAACGTCATAGATTTTGGAGAGAGGTGGCTTCCCGATTAGGATAACACTAAACGTGACAAAAATATTATCAAAATCCATGAGCGGTCATGTAAGGCAAGCACATGAATGCCACTTAGAACTTCGCGTACCTGAATATATCAGCGAGGAACTTAATATTTCTAACCTATATACATAACGAAATTGATTAACCTGGTGGAGAAAATTAAATATATAAAGAGAAGCTGCATGCTTTGTCCCAGGTTTGCTATTCACTAAACAATAAATGTGCGTCCATGGTATTAATCGTTATATTAATGTGGGAATCAAATCTACAAATTTATTCAAATTATTTTATACATGAGAATAGTTACCGGCCTCATACTATTGGTTTACGTTTGGAATACGGTTTATCTATATTTAGAAACATTCCGAACTGGGGCGAGTCTTTATTAGAATGCGTGGTTTGCAAAAGTGCGAATTTTGCAGTTCAGGCCCTCAATAAAACTTAATATTTATTGTTTCTAAAACCGTGCATAATTGTTCTAATGGTCCGCTCAACTTCAACTGCTATTATCTTCATTTTGAAAGTTAATTTTATAAACCGACCTGCTAGTTTTGAAATACGTATAATATCTCCGTTTAAGTTTTTATTGGAAATTTGGAAGTTTGACAAGATATAGCTATTGAAACCTGGGTGTGCTCTTCTGAAAACAGCAAGCTACATATTGTGATTTAGTGTTTTCGCTGCATATAATGTGGTTAAGATGGTCGAATTTTGAACATTGCCCATTCAACATTGAGTTCCCTATGAACGTCAGTCTAAATTTACATAAGGTCCTTTTATCGCTGGTAACTGGCAAGTCGGCGGCAGGATTATATAGAGCAATTAACATGGAATGGATGCAGCTTAGTTGCACTTCGTCAAACACTTGTCAAGTACTTGTTATTTTATTGTTGTTCATGCATATAATTGAAATAATTGCGTTATATGAATATGTATAGGAATATGAATATGTATATGAATATGATTTGTGGTTAATAGAAATATTGCATCCCATGTCAGGGTGGATATTGAATCTACGTTTCGATTTGAGCACAGCTGAACATTATAGTCGCCTGCGGCGTCAGCTGAGTTTGAGAACGTTTTGTTGGTGCGAGTTAATGATCAACCTCAGGGCCTTCGACGAAAGCTCCGTTCAAATGGCTGTTATTTAGAGAAGTTAGTATTGAAAAATTTGCCGATGTATAACGTAATGCGGCGAACCTTGTGGTAAAGTTTATGTGTTATGAACGAACCGGTTTTTCAGTGTTTCCATTAAATACAGGCATTTATATAATGTTTAACATGAAAAATATACCTATAGGAATTTCGTAACTTAACTTAAATTGAACAGTAAATTGAACTACTCAACAGAAAGCAGATGCCACTATGGGGTATTGTGCCGTTGCTACATAGATGGCCAAGAATATAAAAATAATAAATTATAATGTGTTTACTATTGTGTGAGTTAACGCACATTATATAAGTGTCCTTCAAATCAAAAGCCTTAGGCGTCGTCCAAAATATAAACGGTATTTAAGGGGGTTGTCATTGTGTCTTAACCTGACGAGATTGATAGAATGATGGAAGCGTCTATATAAGAGTTGTAACTCAGACGCCACAGGGACACGCATAGGATCAATACCTTTGGTATTTTTTAAATACTGTTACTGCAGTTGGTACGAGTCTGAAGGTTGTCTATCTTAATAGTACGTAATAAATTACGTAATAGGATGTATTGAGCACTAATACTTACTCAAAATTTAGTACCATCCGTTAAGACTTAGCACCGTGTGCATGCATGAGACAAACATGGCTCGTGTGTAGCAGGCTAAATCTTCACAAGAGAGCGGAAGTTGTTACTGTATATCTAATGTAGGTTCGAAAAAGCACATCACCCATTATAACTGCATATTTTGAGAACCTTGTCAAACAATATAGCACAATGATTTTTCTAGCATTTATTCTTTAACTACGCGTTCAATTCAACCAAAGCAGAGGAATTTCTGCACATTTCAGTCCATGCAAGTAATTTACGTAAGTTACGCAGTATATACTTTGATATCCACATGATTTATATTAAACGGAATATGACATATGCATTTAAACTTGCTTAAACCCCTGATCAGTGAAGGATTAAGGCAAACTTTATACATCAAATCTTGCTGGTTATTTGTATATGACATTTAGAGATTGATTAATGTTTGACCATGTGTCCATTATAGCAGATTAGCAAGTTATGAATGACATGACAAACGAAAAGCAAGCTGCAAATTTAACAAACGAGATAGCTTGTCATCAGCTATTTCTCGACAACACGCACAGCTGCTAGCGCTGAGTCAACGTTTGGGATTCAGCATGGCATGTTGAATCCACCAGTTGTTAAATAGTTTGGTTACTACAGGCATCTTACATAACTGAGAACGCTTACAACTGGGAGTGAAATTGCATGATTACTTGTGATATTCATGAAGATGAGCACATACACATGGTTTGTTTTCAAAAACGGAGAAAAAATGAATAAGTGAGCTTACGAAGCAACTCAAAGCAAACACTGCAGCAGTCACACAATAAAACTATAGCATTTGTAACTTGGTGCTTTCCGTTCACTTAAGGTTTGCAATTCATGTGGATGACTAGTGTATAAAGTAAGTTTTGAAAACCTTAAAGCAAGTGCCAACTACGGAATTATGCACTTCAGGCAAAAAATTCCAATGGCTTTTTCCTGAATAAAATCATAACTAAACACAAAGAACTTTAACATAGATATATTTGTGTTCGAAGAATATATGGATTTTTTCTTTTAAATTTATGCCATTCGCATAATTTTTACCCACTTATTTAACCGAGTAAAATGGGTAGCCATCAGAAGGGTTGTTAGATATGGGCTTGGATGTACAACTATGACAGAGGTATTTGGTTTGCCGAAAATGCTGCAGTTATCGCCAACTTGGCTTTGCTGAACAAATGATCGCCCATGAAATATTTAATTCCCACAACATGGTTTCAGCGAAGACCAAGACGAATGCTATCCGCCGCATTCGCATACTGATTTTCTCAACATCGTTTGTTTAAATCCCTGCTCCATTGAACATGCATGGAGCAAATCCAGAAAATTAATTTGCATTCTGGTGGAGCGATTGCATAGAATGCTGCAACCTAGTACTTTTAGACGAGCATCGGATAACATTTGACTTGTTATGTTTCGACAAGCAGCCAGAACTGACGCTTCGTGGGACGATGAACTTGCACTGTGTAAAGAACATTTATCTCACTGATTTTAAAACGTTCGTAGAAAAAATCCGTGCGTTTTGTGAGGATCAGACTAACGAGGCTAACCGTTGCTAATAAATTTGTGAAACAGAATTTATAATGAAGATATGAATATGCACATTTTTGTGGTGAAGAATTTGGTCCCGTAATGCAATTTCCTTGGATGTATAGACTGCAGGCACTTGGGTGACCTGATTTTTCTAGGAATCTGTGAAGAAAGTACATAAATGTGGCATTTGCTAAATACATATTATCGTTCTGAAAATGCATAGATGTTCGAAAAGGTAGACCACGTTTCAATACCACCAAATGATCTTAACAAATGACATAGGAATGTTTGCCGTTACCAGGGAGAACAAATTATACTACCAACGTGAGATAGGTGAATTGCAAAATTAGCGTTGCGCGACAATTTTTCAATCAATATCTCTGTTCAGCGTGGGGATATTTTATGCTTATTGTGGGAAAATAACCACGACATCCGTTGCTCCAAAAACCCAATGTGATTGTGATGGTTCATGGCACCTCAACCCCAGACACAGAACATAAGTTTTGTGACGTCTCAGGGGGCATTACAATAATGTGCCTAGCCTTCGGTTTATCTGAGACAAAATTGCAGAAATCGGTTTGGAAACAAGTCCTACTATCAGCAACCTACTAATGAAGCATTTTGCATACGATCCCGGCAATACCACCTGCGTACGTAGAAAGGTTCCGGACAGCTTTCAAGGGGCTCGACTGCAATCAAAAGCCAAACGCTTGGTACTGAGCATTATGTCGGCACTTGGTTGTGGCTACCCAGAATGAGCTCACGCCGATTCTCGGTACTGGTTTGTTTCTGTCCCGCAGTTTATTATTTTTAACCATGATCTTCTCTGCACGTACGCCAGGGAGTAACCGATATTTTTAAATAAATACCGTCTGTGTTTAACCAGGGTTTAGAAACCTTTGAGAGAATTGCTCGCTTGATAATTTTGAATATATATGGACCCGATCATTCAGCTATCATTTCCTAACGCTTGGTAGATAAACGGTTAATTAGTTTGATTTACTTTACAATTGTACGTTGGAAGGAACATGATCAATCATAGAAATTGTCTTCAGTTCCCAAGCATCTGGTGCATTGGGCTCTGATAATCCATTCCGAAGTTGTATACCTCCGATAGGCTTATCAACTTATCAGCAGAATGATTGAAAGCCAGGCATTAGAAGTCCCTAAACCTTCTTTCTATTTACAGGTTAGTTATCCATTGTTCTTCCTATAATTATGCTAAAGATATTTGTAGGGCTGATCGCAAACATTTTCTGCTAACCTAAACATTACATAATCAATTTTGTGTCCTGTGTTTAACAAACGGATTGTTAGTGAGCAGTCCTGTGCATTTTTCATAAACTTGCTCTTTCTCGGAAGTCGTGTAAATGTGCTTTATGTTCCAATGTACTTGCAAGTAATTCCCACTCCGTTTAATGTATATACACGAGTTCATTCGTTACACAAATGATAGTAGTACTTATTTACAATTCTCCTTTAACTGGCAGTATAAATAAGGGTTTCGTTGTATTTATCTTGCTATGCAGGATTTATTATTTTCACAAATAATATGGCCGTCGGAATATAAAACAAAAAATCTCATAAGCGAAACGATTTATTTTCAACCCATACGGATTCGCTAAGTAGCGAAATCAAACCTTTTTATTTTTAGAAGTCTGCTATTTGAAATCCACATAAAAAGAGTAAAACCTAGATTATTCATACTTTGGAGATATATTTGAAACCGATTTCCGAAACTTTAACTGAAGGAATAAAATCGCTAGTTGTTAAAATTTCCGCTACCGTGGTTTAAGTGTTAATAGGAGCTTCGTGATTAACTCTGATATATGTATTCCACTGTGACTCCAAGTCCTTATGCATTGTTTCACCAACGTGTCCAGTAGCACTTTTATGATTTTGTTATGTATAGGCTAATGAAGCATAAAATATACATTATAACGAAATTTATGTTTCCAAAAAAGCTGTAAGCTATTAAATTTTGTGTCAACGTAGTCCATGATTCAGGCTAACCTATACAAACCGAAATTGGAGGATTGCCGGAAATGGTTTGTCCATATTTCAGGTAATTTAAATCATTCCAAAACGAAGTTGGAATTACGCGGTGCTTTTGAGAGAAAATTGCTTGTGCTACGCCTCAGGGGAAATGCGTTACCTGTCTAACAGCAAAAATCACACAATTTGGGAGCGCTAATCCTGAATTAACCATGCTATCGTACGGCTAGAGACTCATCAAGCACCATGAGATAACAAGTATCCTTCAAATGCAAAACTACTGTACGATATGGAATGCTTTTTGAATCACAACAACCACCAACTTGCGTTAAATATATGTGTGTTTCGTAATGTTGATCATTAATCGGCTAACATCCAAAGATGATTATTTGTCTACAGAAAATATTACATATGCACCAAAAGATGCTCCGGTTCACTCAGTCCATTCAAATGTATCTTAATTAGACCACATCTATAGAAAAGCTGTATTTTATACCATGGTAACCAGGAAGTTGATATTATTCAATATTCTTATATTTCTCCACTTATATCTCAAACTCGGAATAAGAATCGGCGATGGACGTAATAGGTTGAAAGAGGACAAATACATTGCCGTATTATTGTAGAAGATATGCCTGCATTACCGATTGTGCAGTCTGTCTATTCACCCGCTTATTGGTCTATAAGGCGTAAATCGAATTTCGCAGAAGGCAAGCAACGCTCTTGCAGTGTTTCTGCTGGTGTAATTGCCTTACGTAATTTCCCGCTTCCTTG
>OX104064.1:224805189-224908408 GCA_944474145.2 Dicrocoelium dendriticum
CGGTTTCCCGTATAAGATATAATAACTCACGGCGGTTACGAAGGGCAGCGGCCATTTCCATCTCAGTTGCACAACGTGACCACCAGGATTCGTGGTCTCTTCAGGCTAGCACGGAATTGCGCCCGTAGTTCTTAGCGAGTTTCATTGTGTTCGCTCCAAGCCGAAATATGCCGGCGAGCATTAATAAGTTCCAAAGACTGTGAAAAGACCCAATGTTCATGTTGTCGATTAGACATACAACATGAGGAATTGCCTGCTGTGGTAAGGCCTGTTGCATATGAGACCAGTGAGCTTCAATTGCATCCAGTGAGTGTTTATCCAACTCGGATGACAGCGTAATTTGATAGTCGTTCAGAACAACTGGCTTCACCAGCCTGCCGGTGTCAATGCGCTCACATCGTCGCGGGCGAAGCATCGCTTCTAACCCCGTACGAATTCATAGATCTTCGTTCGTTGAATATATTGTAAAAATATAGTTGCTTATGTTAGAAATATAGCTAGTTTAGCGTTCGTATTTAAAATTGGGGATTTGACTTAAGCATAAAACAATATATTACAGTACGCTATGTTAGGTAAAGCAAATGTTTCCTTCAGTGTTAGTTAGGAAATGCATTCTACTCGTACGCCTCTCTACAACTACTTCCAAAATGCGTATGTCATTCCTGACAGAACAAAATAATATGTCTGCTACTACGCAATGATTCTCTATACTGCGTGGTGTCCTCAAATAAGACAATCCACTTTCCCAGATTCTAACAGCTGGGATTAATTATTTAAGCAAGCTGTCAGCAGCTCAAAAACATCCATATAGCTACCTATTAATAACTATCTAACAGCTAAACGCACCACTCCAGCTTGGTATTTTAGCTGAATAGTGACCCGTCCGTGATGAATGAAAAGCTTGAAATACCGGGTTCTGCTAGGTTTACTGATATGTATATAACATTTTCAAATGGATCTGGACGATTCTGGCAAGTCATGCATTCAAAAATATATCCTAAGATGTTTCCGTTGAAAAAGGTTTCAAGGTATCAATAGTGAATCACAAATTATGCCTAATTATAAATATATATTGGGCCCAGTTTCCATATGTTGTATTAACAAGTGCTTTGTAATTCTAAAAACACTTCGAACGTCATAGCTGTTGGAGAGCGGTAGCTTCCCGAATAGGATAACTCTAAACGTGACTAAAAATATTCGCAAAAATCCATAAGCGGTCATGTAAGGCAAGCACCTGAATGCCACGTAGAACATCGCGTACCTGAATATATCAGCGAGGAACTTAATATTTCTAAACTATATACATAACGAAATTGATTAACCAGGTGGGGAAATTTAGGTAAATATAAAGAGAAGCTACATGATTTGTCCCAGGTTTGCTATTCACTAAACAATAAAGTGCGTCCATGGTATTAATCGTTATATTGATGAGGGAATCAAATCTACAGATATATTCAAAATATTTTATACATCAAAATAGTTACCTGCCTCATACTATTGTTTTAATTTTGGAATACGATTTATCAATATTTAGGAACATTCCGAACTGGTGCGATTATCGCGAGTATTTAGTAGAAGGCGTGCATTGCAACATTGCGAACTTTGCAGTTCAGGTTTTCAATGAAGCCTAATATTAATTGTTTCTAAAAACTTGCATAATTGTCTTAATCGTCCGCTCAGTCTTCAAATGGTGTTATCTTCAGTTTGTAAATTTAATTTTATAAACCAACCTGCAAGTTTTGAAAAACGTATAATATCTCCGTTTGAGCTCTTATGGAAATTTGGAAGTTTGACAGGACATAGATATTGAAACCTGGGTGCGCTGTTCTGAAACTAGCAAGCGTACATTTAGTGATTTAGTGGTTTCGCTGCATATAATGTGGTTACGATGGACGAATTTTGACCATTGCCCATTCAACATTGAGTTCCCTATGAAGGTCAGTCTAAATTTACATTAGGTTCTTTTATTACAGGTCACTGGCAAGTCTACGGCAGAATTATAGAGAGCAATTAACATGGATTGGATGTAGCTTAGTTGCAATTCGTCAAACGCTTGTCAAGTACTTGTTATTGCAATTTTAGTCATGGATATAATTTAATTAAGTTGTTACTTTTGAGTAAATGTGGGGACTACGGGTATATAATAACACGAAGTCGTCAGTAGGCCAAATATGCACAATTTGCCATCCCTGTATAAAAATGTGTTTTGGGGGTGATGGAAATATTGCATTAAATGCTGGGTGTATATTGCATCCTCGTTTCGATTTGAGCATAGCTGAACATTATAGTCGCCTGCGGCGTCAGTTCAGTTTGAGGAAGTTCTTGTAAGTGGAGCCAATGATCATCTTCACAGCCTTCGACGAAAGTTCCGTTCAAATAGCTAATATTTAGAGAAGTTAATATTGAAACAAATGCCGATGTATAACGCAATTCGGCGAAACCTTGTGATAAAGTTTATGTGTTATGAACGAACCGGTTTTCAGTGACTCCATCAGATACAGGCATTGATATAATGTTTAACATGAAACTTATACCGATAGGAATTTCCTAACTTAACGTAAATTGAACAGTAAATTGAAAAACTCAAAAGAAAGCAGATGCCACTATGGGGTATTGTGCCGTTGCTACATAGATAGCCAAAAATATAAAAATAATAAATTATAATGTGTTTACTATTAGATGAGTTAACGGACAATATAAAAATGTCACTAAAATCAATAGCCTTAGCGTCGGCCAAATTATAAACGGTATTTAAGGGGGTTGTCATTGTGCCTTAACCTGACGAGATTAATATAAAGAAGGAAGCGTTTTATAAAAAAAAGATGTAAATCAGGCGCCACAGGGACACACATAGGATCAATAACTCCCGTATTTTGGATACTGTTACTGCAGTTGGTTCGAGTCTGAAGGCTGTCTATAACATAAGTATGTAATGAATTACATAATAGTGTGTATTAAGTACTAATACCTACCCAAAATTTAGCACCATCTGTTAGGCCTTAGTGTGGTGGATTAAAGTTAGATACTACTGCGCCGGGTATAAGTACTGTGGTGGTGCAAGATGACACACCAACAGCGAGCCCTGCCGACTACACCAAAGTTGAAGATGACATCAGGATTGCAGTTCCATGCGCACGAAGGGTGAACACAGAGGCAAGCACCAGTTAGGGAACACAGCATGGAGATCACGCAGTTGAGCGGACGCATCCGAGGTATGATCGAACACACCTAGTTTGAGCCATTTTAGCAATAAACAAGTTACAGCCTGTCTCTTGGGTTTTAACATTTGCTGCCGTGATCTCGCAAGTTCTGAAGATACCGTGGCAGAAACAATTTGAAGACGGGGATATGAAGGTGTTTTTGGAGTATTTCGGGGAGGTGGCAGATGCGGTAGGACTGGAGACAGACGGGGCGAATTTGGCGGTCCTGCGGAGTCCCCTCAAGTGCAGGGCGAAGGCGGTTCGGGAGGCGGCGCGAAGAGGTCCGGTGAAGTTGCAGGGGACGGCCGCAATGGAAGCGTTGCTCTCTGGTTTGAACACGCCAGCGGACCGCCAGGAGGCGATGAGACGGTCCAAGGTGTCGCTGTTTGGTGCTGGGATGTATCCCCTCGTGTTTGCGGTGCACCTCAGGAGCGTGTTGGACCGCGCCTTGCCGGGGTTGGATTGGCCGTCAAAGACGCAGATGCTTGTGGATCAGTTTTCGGCCGGCCTCCTACAGCCAAACGTGGAGCGCGTTTGGATTGCGAATGCTACTGGGAAGATGCAATTGACGAAGTTGTTGCAAGTTACTCGAGACCTGGATGACGCACCACTAACTGCGCTGAAGGAAGAGCCTAATGAGATTGTGGAACGGATGGACAAATTAGAACGGATGATGGACAGCTTACGGAAGACATCAATGGGCTTCGCATTCAGCGTTATCAAGTGCGCACAAAGTGATGTTGCTTCATCTGTGGGAAACCGAAGCACTGGAATAGACAATGTCCGAGGAGGCGTGGTGTTACTCGGGTGTCGAATAAACATGTGCAACCTTAATGTTCTTTACGTATCGAGGATTGTGTACTTGGGGCGTTGAGCAGGAGTGCGTGTGAAACAATAGTGGAAGTAGACGGAACGATGGAAAGCTGTCTGAACGATACGGGTGCCGCGGTGTCACTAATCAATCATCGGTGAGGTGAATGCTTCAGTCGTGCTGCACGATCGTAAAAGCGGTTGGCGGTCATTCCGTCGGAATTGATGTGATAGCCGAACACACCGTGGGATTTGGGGGACGAAAGCAAACACACTACTTACTCGTGTCACCAGATGCGAAACAAACCATATTGGGATCATATTTCCTAGATCTCAATAAAGCTATCATTGATCAAAGCGTGGGAGGTTTCTAATAGAATGCTGGTCACTACCACTAGGTAATCGTGGAGAAATGAGATCATCGCAGTCAGTCGTTGCTGTGTTACATTTGAGCCCATCATTGCAGTCACTGAGCAACAAATACCAATCCTTGTTTACGGATGACAGCTGCCAATATGGGTTTCGCGATTGGATCGAGCACACCATCCCGCTAACTCGCCAACCTTATCGGCCCCATGGACTTCGATGGACACCAATCCACCTGGAGACTGAAGTGTACAGGCAAGTGCAGGAAACGCTGGACACCGGTGTAATTGAGGAGGCACATAGCCCGTACAACCCTCCGGTGGTCTTCGTGAAGAAGCCGAATCCTGTGTCGACCTCCGAAGACTGAACAAAATTTCCTTGACTCGCTTCTTTCCACTTCCATCAGTTGTTGACATTTTTGATCGGCTGCAGCAGTCGAGGATATTCACCGTCCTGGACATGATATCAGGATACTGGCAAATGGCAATAAAACAGAAAGATCGAGAGAAGACGGCGTTTCCCATTGGTGAGAAACAGTACCAGTTTAAGAGGAAGCCCTTTGGATTATCAGGAGCCCCGTTTACCTTCCGACATCTAATACTGCGATTGCTGAGTGAATTGAAAAACGTGGTTGTGTACGGGGATGATATCGTGGTGTTAAGGCAATAAGAAGCGGAACATATCCATCATCTCGCGGCAGTACTTGAAGGCATTTTTCTGTCGGGACTTCGTATAAATGGACCAAAGTCCCATATCGGCAAGACCTGTGTCACCTTAGTGGGTCATAAATTGAGACAGGGCGAACTGAAACCGGTACCTGAGAAGATAATGATTATACAAGGCAGCCCAGCTCCCACCTCGAAACGCACGCTCCGTACATTCCTGGGCCGCGCCGGGTACTACAACAAATTCATCAAGGAGTTAAGGACCTTGGGCTTACCCTTGTAAGAGCTGTTAAAACAAGACGGGAAATTCACTTGGAATGCAAAAGCTCAACGGGCCTTCGATCAGATTCTACAGAAATTTGGAGGACAGGAGTTGACCTTGCAAGTGCCCATTACTGTTGAGGTGTTCACGGTAACCACTGACGCCAGCGATGTCGGGATCGGTGCGCTGTTGAAACAAAACCAAGGGACGATTGAGTATTCCTGCCGAAATTTGACGCCTGCGGAACGCAGATACTCAACCATAGTGAAAGAATGTCTCGCAATTGTCTGGGAGTTAGATAAATAGCGGCCATATCTCCTGGGTCAGCGATTTTACGTCGAAACAGACCACCGATGTTGGAGTGGATTAAGTCTGCCAAAGACCCCAGATGAAAAATGGCGAGGTGGATGTGGCGGAAGACCGCCAACCGCAACCTACAGGCTATTCAGACGCAGATGATGACGAAGTTCCAGACCAACAAAGCTGGACGGAATATGCAGTTTCAGCTTGGTTCGAAAGTGAAGTACAAGGACCATCAACGCTTTCCCACTTGCGGCCCAGGAGACAGGAAATTCCTAGCGAAGTAGAAAGGACCGTACGAGGTATTCGACCGGCGAGGCCCAGAAAAATCGCGGTGGGTAATGCTGGCGAGCTAAGGAAGTGGTACGAATTGGAGGAGGAAAAGCGCTCGTACAGTGAATATTCCCGGCGGTCAAAAAGACTCCGATGGAAGGCTGCTGACGCGAATTCTTTGGAAAGGGAGGAGTGTGGTGGATTAAAGGTAGATACTACTGCGCCGGGTATAAGTACTGTGGTGGTGTAAGATGACACACCAACAGCGAGCCCTGCCGACTTCCATAAAGTTGAAAATGACATAAGGATTACAGTTCCATGTGCACGAGAAGTGAGCGCAGAGGCAAACGCCAGTTGCGGACACTTCATCGAAACCACGTAGATGAGCGGACGCCTCCAAATTATGAACAACCACACCTAGTGTAAGCCACTTTAGCAATAAACAAGTTACCGCCTGCCCCTTGGGTTCTAACTTTGGCACTGTGTACATACTTGAGACAAAGATGGCTCGTGTGTTGCAGGATCAATCCTCACAAGTGAGCGGCAATTCTTACTGCGTGTCCAATGCAGATTCAAAAGAGCCCATCACCTACGATAAATGCATAATTGGATCACATTTCAAACAGTATTGCACATTAATTTTTCTAACAAATCTCACTTAACTGCGCATCGAAACCGACCAAAACAGAGTCATTTTTGCGCATTTCAGTCTATGCACGTACCTCGAGACAATGTAATTGTGCCGCATTATTGGGCACATGTTACAGCATTTTACCTAACCTTTGAAGAAAATAACAAAATAAAGCGTCGATCAGAAATTAAAATTTGTGGGCACTAAGACGAAAGTTTGATATTCAAACACACGTACGGTCATGTAATCGTGTTGCATTATTGACGTATCGAATACAAAGTATTATGTTTAATGTATGATGGAGAATTTGCCCTTTCTAATTGCAGCAAAATAAATAGAAAATCAAAAGTTGCTCAACAGCTGGGTTAACAAAATGTCTCACGTGTGCGTTGTTAATGTTCTCTGAAATCGAATACCGTGTAACCAAAATGGAAAGTAGTGCTAAGTAAGTTTTCAATTTATTAACCAAAGTTGGTAATAAACAAACATCCTACTCATGTGGCACATAATACGCAGCCAAGTCCAGCATATTAAATGAGGTGTGCAAACTTTTACCTGATCAGAATGTAAACGCCTCTGAACTGGCAGAGTATAATTCAACCACCGACGAATATTATTTGCAATTGTGAGCGGTCTGGTTAGAGCTAGATTCAAACAATTTTATACACCATTTATTTTGGGAAAAGTGATAGCCAGTCATAGGTAAATGTTAATTAAGCAAATATAGAGAACATGAAAATAAGTTACAAACAAAACAGTATGACATTTTACACAAGTTGATACCAGCCCTCAGCTAACTCCGCAATGTCCAAGTTTTTGGCATGCACCGATAACGGAAAGTTAGATCAACGAATATTGGCCAATGAGAGGTTGCGTTGGATGTGGGGTCAATACCTACTTCTTTCCAGATATTAGTTTAAAGGTAAAACTTCCAGAGTTCACCACCTGTGTATCTTGAGCACCACTAGGATACTCGTTTTATTCAACATCGTTCGAAAGTTCACCAGGTTTGGGTCAACTCTCTGGGGTTAGTGTTTGGTGCAGTTCTTTGACTAGCGTACTTACGGATGATTTACTCCATGTGTTTTCACCCTCGATCTGTTGGACATGATTCCCATGTACCGTGCTCACACTGCTAAGATCATGCGGACTCCATGCATCTAGCAATTTTTTTCATTTTAATTTTATACTTACTTAGAGGAACAAACGTGTTTTAATTGCTAATACGCCCAATTCCCCTTGATGATATCAAGCTGCTACGTCGTGCTGATACTCGGTGGTTCAAGCTCAACATAATGCTATATATATCTTTTGAGAATACTGAAGATTTTCCTGGTTTGCATCTTTGGATTTCCTTAGAATCTACTCTTTATAGGGAGCTGATTGCCCCAATATGTTTAATTTGTACTGAATCTGCCGAAGTCTGGATTACATGTGCAATAATTAGAGAGATATGTGTAAATGGGCCAACATTTGCTGGTTTCTCTTATTATTTTATAAACAATTACTTCCAAAGCACGCATTTTGTTTGACGAAAGGTATATATGGTCAGTAATTCTAACCGGATTCCCTATACTTGGGATAAAAGACGTAGCTCAATTATGAAAACGTCACCACATGCGTGTAACACTGTGATCACTAGAAATGTAAAGTTAATGCTTTCTGTGGTTATCAGCTTTTCAACAAATGTAACCTGTATAATTACCACCAAATAAAGCAGACTCAGGGATAAGGCAATTTTAGTCATAAACAGCTTATATTTTCTGGATTATGCTAAAGTATGAGCAAATTCGAATACCAACAGTGAAGCCTTATATTTCGAGACCGGTGCATTATTCATTATATTGCTTACATTAACAAGGATATCGACATTAACTGACGGTTAGTTAATGTTGTTTACTGTAGTCATTCACGGCGTGATGATCATGAGCAAACAGGTTGCACTGATGTGAGAGATACATCATTGTACGCCAGCTTGAGATGCTTGAAGTGTGCAAGACACGTGTATTAAGTTTGACTGATTGTTGCCTCGGTCACAATATGGTGCGCACTACAGTGTAATTATAATTTCATTAACCCTGGTTTTGCTCACCTACATTGAATCAGCGCAAACTTAATTTTACTTCGGCAGATGCTGTTAAGAGGATAGCACTGGAAAAAGTGATGCATACACTCTCTAATGATGTTCACACAATTGCCTTCTTAGGTGAACTTTGGCACCAAAACAAATGGAAGTTTTCTGTTGCAGTTACATCGGGCGCTTTATCGTAAAGCCTTCTAACCACATAATAACAACCGTGCTTCAACTAGTGCCTTTGTGTCTAATACGAATGTAGCCTTTTCTGCATAATAAAAGACATTCTTGACTAGGAGTAAACGTGCACTTTTCGCAACTTACTACGGTGAGGGTTTTATAAGCTATGTCGCATAATCAATGCATAGTGCGCGGATAAATCCGATCAGGAGGAATGCTTTGCCGAAAGCATATAACATAATGGACCATATGTAAACTTTAAGGCGATGTTTGGACCCACCATGCAACAAATTAGCATGTTTGTTGGATGTTAATATCGGTGCTCCATGCGCGCTACAATTTACCATAGTGCAGTTATGGCGACAAAAGCTGGATTGCATCTTGACCTTTCTTTTTTTATTAACATGTCCAGTCTAAAATATATTAATGTTAAAGCAATTTATTGAAAACTGTTGAGCTGGTTTATAAATGGTGAAACATAGTTTTGCCATATTTTGCACCTAATTTCAGTTTATGATTAATTGCTGGGAAGATATCTCGGTTACCGAAATTGTTGAAACGCCTTCCATTTTTTAAGGAGAAAGATAAAATGATATGCATTATGAAATTTGCATAAATCCCTCTTTTTATTCGCAACACATTAATTCGTACCATGGATAACTTCCTCATAAGTAGCATATGTTGGTCAAGTTAGATATATGTTACAAAATGTGCAAATTGTGTAAGACAGACACGACTGTTTATGAAGCCACCTTTTTCGAACGTCATGCAACCCACTTCCGCTAACAAGCAAATTGAACAAAGGGAATTTTCAAACTGGTCTGTAAAATGGCTTTGCATATTCTGTTTCGCAAAGAGCTGCGCTATATCGTGATTACATGCTTCTGTATGGGGAATGGAGGAATTATTTTTGTCTAGAGTTATGATATTAGGCTTATACATTTACGTTGCAATTATTTCCCTTTCTTTGGATTGGAAGGTAAAAATACTGAATAATACAAAACATTAGGGGTTACATGATATACGTGTATTTTTTGATGTGATTACTGAACATGTCATCGGCAAACAGAGCACACGATGACCGTAGAAGCTGGGGCAGCTCGTTGATGTGGATGAGAAACAGAGTTGGTCCCAGTACCGTACCTTGAGGCACACTACTTGTCGACGGATACCCATCGGTTAGATGGCCGTCCACCTGTACCCTCCACTTTCTTCAACGAGAAATTCCTGGATCCATCGATGTAACGATCCTCCGACACTACACGACCTTAATCTGTCTAGAAGCACTTAATGATTAACTTTGTCGAATGCTTTGCTGAAGTCGATGTAGATTTCGTCGACGGACTTTCCCCGGTTCAGTGCTTGCAACCATTCCTGTCTCGTCACAAGTAAGTTGGTAACACAAGCATATCCCATCCTGAATCCGTGTTGTGCCGGTGTCCGAAGTACGTTCGATTGCAACAGATGTATTAAACGCTTTTTTACTATCTTCTCGATCACTTTGGCTAAAACGGGTGTAAGACAAATTGGCCTGTAGTTATCCACCTTATTGGGGTCGCCACCTTTCCGGATCGGCCTCACCACCGAGCGCTTCCAGTCGTTTGGCAATGAGCCCTCAGACAAAGATTTGTTGAATAGATCCGTAACAGCAGGCGAGAAATTGGCACGTAGTGATTTGCTAATTAGCGGATGAAGCCCGTCAGGTCCTGTAGGCTTGGTACCGTCAAGGTTCGCAAGTAGCAGGCGCACCTCGTCGACATCACAAACCAAACTGTTGAGTTCCACAGGAATGTTACTCGTTGAGATTGATAAAGGCACCGCGTCGTTTGCAAACACGGAAGCGAAGTGCGTGGCCAGTGCGGACGCCCGATCGGAACTGGAAGTTAAAAGTAGTACGTCCGCGTCTTCCAGACATGGAACATCATCTTTTGGCTTCAAACGGCGTTTCACGTAGGCAAAGATGTTCTTTGGGGCTATCCTCGTGTCAGTTTCAAGCTTTACTTCCAAGTTCCGGTGGTTTATCAATTTCACTTTGTTACAAAGATTTCGCTGTCTTTGATATGCTTCTTAATCAGTGGCGGAGCCAGAGAGGCGAGCTGCGTCCCACATTCTTCGCCGTAACCGAGCCAGCCTACCACATTCCTTGTCGAACCAGTGTGGTTTGATTAGTCAGTTTTTCTGAAATGTCAACGGCACAAACTGAGAGCAAAGCGAATCCAATATTTCCTTTATTATTGTCCAACTGCCCTCCAAAGATGTAACAAGCGATAGAGACCAATCCATTTGGCTCGCTGCTCGATTTAATCCACCGAAATCAGTTTTCCAGTAGTTGTAAGCTGGTTCCCCCAGGAGATACACTCGACAAGTTCAGTTCCAGAGTGGCTATCAGCACGGAATGGTCGCTTTTAGATAGGGGCTATTGGATTCGTATGTCATGCAACCGCTGTTCGCAATTCGTCACCATCAAATTAAGACACGGTGGGTTCGAACGCGACGTCATGCGCGTAGGGTGACATACGTGTTGCGATACCCCAGTTTCAAGCAACATGTCAACAAACTTTGATTCCACTTCAGAATACCCGGGCATGAGTTGGATTTCAGGTCATTGACTGTGGGGACAATTGAAGTCACCCATGAGTAGAAAACATGGACGACTCAATTTATTCCGAAGATGCGGTAGCCAATCTAAAGAGCTGTCCAGAGGGCTACGGTAGAATGCACCTACTGTCAGCTTGCCGCGCTTGAGTTTGATCAAGCACCATACATGTTCACACATCCCACCTCCACCTCGGTACATGCTTACAAGCCTCCAACGCAGGGAAGAACGTATATAAAGTGAGACACCACCACGAGGATTTGATATTCTATCTCAGCGAAATCATGAGCAGCCACTGAGCTCGACTTCCTCTGCCATTACCTCAGAAGTTAGCTATGCCTCCGCCAGCCCTACAGCGTCTGGTCGCTCAGAGGCAAAGAAGCGACACAGCTCATCCCGTTTGTTCATAAGGCTACAGACGTTTGTGAATTCAGCGCGGAGGTCCTGAGAAGCATCGAGGGACGAGCCTGGAGGTTGATCAACCGACTGATTTGGGTTCGTGCACCCTTCTTGAGCACTCGAAAATTTCCGATGTGTAGATCAGTTTCGCCTTCTTCTGTACGGCGTTTAAGCTTAATGACAACAGTTTTTAAGAGGTGCCTATATGCGGGTTCCAAGTGTCGGCGGATGTGAACCCTGGTGCCTTTAAGCCTGGAGAGACGAGACAGAATGAGTTGTGGCGTGTTGCGGTCAGCAAAGGTGATTCTTAAAGGTCGACATGATTGGTTAGTATGCTGACCAAGTCGTACTACTTGTTTATTTGTTACGCTGCCTTCACCCACATCCAACAGTTTATCAGCGAGCCCCTGAATGAACTCAACATCGTGATCATAACCTTTCTGAGGGTTCCAACTTTCGACTCTGGTGCATAGAATACCATGAGATTAAAACGCTTCAGTGAGATTGTTGACGAACTTGAGGAAGCAGTAGTGGAGGGGCTTGTCGTTTTGGACGGTCATCTATCGGTAGGGGGAGGCTGAAATTTGTAGCGTTAACGTTTACGTTTTTGAATGATCCATTTTCTTCAGTGTTCAGTGGTTCACGGATGTGCGCTGAAAGATTAGGGAGTTCTGAATATGAGTCATCAATCTGTGGAGAACATTGCTTTTGAGAATCGCTAGGGGTAGAAGAGGCTTGCGGTGGTACAGATCGTGGAATTGCATGGGCAGGGGAGTTAACAGGGGTAATCTCACGAGCGTGTTTGACCCCACATGCTGAATGAGGTGGTTTCTTCTGGAAGATGGCTTTTCCCGGAGCAAGTGGTTGATTCCGTGCATTTTGTTGTAGTAAACCGCGGCATTTATCACACACAACTTTGCAAAATCTATGTCGGATGTCAACAGATTTTCGGAAAACTTCCACGGATAGGTCGATACACGAAATATGAAACAAAACATCACAGCAAAAACAACGAAGTGCATGAGCCTTTTGTCCGACAACTTTCGAACAAGATTCACAAGTAGATTGGCACGTCATCACACCTTGGAGCAAATCCAAGATGGCGGACACAGACGGTAATTTGATTTATCAACGAGTTTTCCAAAATAACTGAGAGAATGCTCACCAAACTTTCACATCTTGAAGACTACACCAAAAAGAGACTTTTGGTACAAAATTCACAGAAATCAAATGCAAATTACATAGTAATCCAGAAGCGGAAGTAGAATCCAGAAGCAACGATCAAAATATGAAAACTTGTAATCAGTGTTAATAATAATTAGGGTTGGTGCAATTTATAGTGTGTTTATTTGGTATAGGTAAAATTCGTAAAACCTGGTGTCACTCAGACAGCCTTCACACCCGGAGATAACTGCAAGCTTGTTTCATCCTTTTGCCACTTGTCATTGATGAGCATTCAATCGGATCCTGGTATAGGTAGAACCCTCAACTCGACTATTGCCGGTCTGTGGTTGAGACTACTGAGTTACGGGGGAAGGCAACAACCAAACTGCTGATAATGCCATAAGTTAGTTGGCGGCTTAAGTTTGGTAAGCTCGTCGCTTAGTGTGTGGGCTACCCTGTCCTCTGCACAGCGGCAACATGTAAGTCAGTGGATAGTGAGCGGCGCCATATCACTTCTACTAACCAATATATCATGGTCGTTGCCACCCCTAGTTAAGTTGTCTTAACCACGGACTGGCAACAGTCGAGTTGCGGGTTCGAGCCCTACCAGGGTCTGATGGTGTGCAAAATGCTGACGATACCCGAATGCATGAAATGCAGGCACAGTGCTTTTCTGGGCGTGTGATGGTGTCTGAGGGAGTCTAGATGTGACTAAGTTCTACCTGTACCATTCGACTTCATCTGCTACTCATCCTCTGTTATATTTAATTGTCTGATGAGAAACGCTGCCTTCGTAATTAAGCTAAAACATAGTGGATATATAAGAGAATATCCCAAAGCGTTTTATTTTATATCGAATCATTAAATAGTTTTGATGTGGTTCTTCCAATTATCACAGATGTTGAAGTTCTTAGCTTGGCGAAAGATGTGTATAGATCAACAACCTGATCATTTTTGTTGAAATACTTAGCTTCTGAAAAACTGCTATACGTTGCCATAAACATATCCATTAATTAGTAATGCACTGCATTGACACCCATGTAATGATTTCAAAAACGGCTTTTGTAGGCCTGTCTCACACCTACTGTGCAGACAGAATGCCTCAAGGTACCAACTAAATCACGCCGTAAGCTGAACGGATTTCTTACACGGATAATTTTACGGTTCTGTTTAAGAAAATTTTAGCATCATGACGAAACCAATTAGCGTTATTTACTTTTGTATAATATGTGCTTGATTTACCTTGGATATTTTTAATGCTGATTACAGTAACATGGTTGTTTTCATTTAAGCACACTTTTGATCAGTGGTACATAAAATACACGAAATTAAATTTATTTGGCCCTTTGGCGAGTATGTTTATTTGTGGATTAAATACTAGTGACCACTGAAAAATGCGCTTTGTATACTCAATGAATCCGTGGATATACTGGGGTTAATTACTTTGGCTTATTCATGAAAATGTAGAGCAGTGTATCAATTCCGCATTTAAAGATAAGAAATGCAGATGCAAAGCTTAAGTTTAATAATTCTTAGCTTCACTAATATTTCCACTAGCAATATATAATTATGATTTGTCAAAGTTACAAGTAAACACACTTCTATTCCGAATGATCTTGACTCAAGGCACTGAGAGGGACTTGGGCATATCATCAGAAATTGCGGTGTAATAGAGCTTGCTTAAATATGCATCCGTGTTGAAGTTGACACCGCAGTATTGGTACCTATAATAACTTCGTGTATTCTAGTGCTTGCATGTCTACTTTTTACTTAAATTAATCAACTCATCAATTGCAAATAAATATAATTGGCCTACCCAAAAAGTTATGCTATATTCGTGTCAAGACTTATGTGCGCTAATTAAAAGATATCTTACGGCATTTGCTAAAAATATTTCGATATTTTAGCGAATTTTAAATTTGAAGATAGGAAAGATTACTACACCATTTTTGAATAGTTAGCATGCATTACTCAGGCAAGCCACAGAGGCAACCATGCACTCTTTTTATAATTTACCACTTGCTTACGATAAATCAATAGCTTCATACTGATTTTTGAACAATGAATTGTTTTATTCCAATTGATTATGAAATTTGTTAAACATTTGACTTTTGTCAATAATAATCTATTACACAACTGCTTTAGTAGGCCAAACCATCTTAAGCAGTTGAGGCTGAAGTACTGGCATATATGAACGTATTTATGTACTCAGTGGTATAGGTATCCTGGAATACTTCAAGTTCACGCAAACAAAACTAGACGACAAACCTGAGGTTATAACGCAGGGTAAATACATTCCAATTCTATACTAGAATCTAACATTAATTTTGTTGAACTGCCAGAGATTCACTTAAAATAACTGGTGATTTTCGCATAAATCAAAAGATCTTAACACTTTTATGGGAAGTGCTAGATGCGACTAGATAATTCTATGTGTACACTGGTTTCCTTCCTGGTTATGAAATGTTGGCAGGCTTCCAGAGTAGTAGTAAACATCTATAAAATCGCTCAACTTAGCTGCTACTACAAATATTTTTAACATGTTAAATGGTACCTTTTAGGCTAATGATTCTCTGGTCCGCGAAAAGCGTAATGTGGACGTTGGGTACCTACAAGAGCAGGGATTTAGCTAATTGAAACTGAATTCGCAATAATCGAATGTACAAATGCAATTTGGAACATAATGCATACGCCGAATTCCTTGTGTATATTTCATTAGTTTCTAAAATAACAACAAGCAGGCTGATATCTATTTTAATTTCAAAAACAAGTGACGTGTTTTAAACTATGTTCTCGATCATTGACACTCGCTACTCCGAACTGCGCTCGCCGGATGGCTTGTCTCGCTCTATTTGACCGGCCAGTTTGCATCGTGCCTTAGTTTGTGCAGAGCAGATTTTTGGTTTTTATTTTTGTCAACTTCTTGCTTTGCCATTCTGAATTTGTTTATTTTTTATCATTTTTGGGTCGGTGCAATATTATCTGGTATTTGTTTCGTGTATTTCTAACTAACTTTCTCGACTTTACCGTCGTATTTGCTAAGCTGTCTGTAATGAGGAAGCTGACTACCTGTGGTAGTTGTTGTAAAAGTGTTGGGCATTAATCCAATAGTTTCAAATGCCCCATGATTGGTGTACATTTTCACATTTTGTTTATTGGTTTGTCTTGCGATCATTTCAAACTACTTTTTGAAATCCTGCATGACTTTGTCCAAATATTGTGCAAGAAATGTCAAGCCACCGTGCAGACACAAACAACCGAGAAGCCGCGCGTGCCTACAAGATTGGCGAAACATTCCATAGGGCGAAGCTGCTTGGGTTCATCCAAGACAACGGAAGCCCAGCCACCTCTGTGTTTGAAAAAGCTCACCGGTATAACCGGCTACAGGCTAGCCAGTACGATATCCATCTCTTGCTGGAGACTCAGATGGTGTGCCTGTGTTCCACCCAACGTACACTAAGATCCCGGTGTGCGATAGCGAAGGCGTTGAAGGTCCATGGAAAATGCAGCGATGCAAAAGTAGAAACCAACTGCCAGCAAGCAGCGGCGTTGTAACCTTATGTTATTTCACGCACCTGAGTAGACAGACGTTAGTAATCATTCCCGTTATGTCCTAGAAGTGGATTTTATGCAAAGCCTCAATTAATAGGCATCTAGACGTAAATGAACAGGGTTGGGGTGAAGCAAATCACTTGTCGGGGAAAGAGAAAGGAGGTGAAATCCCGGCATCGGCGAGTCACGTTTGTTGATACGACGAGTCCGGGGCTGATTCTGTGCAGTCTCGGCGGGTTAAGTGGTATAAATATCCATATTCGTCCCTCTTTGGATACGTCGGATAAACAGTTAGTTAAGTCCGCAAACGTGGGGGTTATAAAGGCGGACAGATAATGGAGAAATTTACCACCCGGGTCCCCGGGTCCGCTGAACATGGATCAACAGAGCAATGACGCTTCATGCACGCCGGTCGGTTCCTACCGCAGCACGCGCGTAGCCTTCATACATTTTTATAGTTTAATAAACAAACGTGACCATGTATTTCACTTCGTTGCCTTACTTCATCCGGATGTAATAGGACTGGCCGAATCCTGGTTACCTGTTGTGGCCACTACCCAGGAAACCTGATCAGTGGCTACTCGCGCTTCCGTTGCGACAGACTATCAAACGATCTAGGCGGCGTGCTGTTATTCACATGGTCCTCGCAGTGCTGGAGACTGGTACACACGTAGCGTAGGTAAGATGACTTGTTTAACGTTTGCAGTGCTCACTCCGCCTGAGAGAGGGTGAACTGTTTGTGAGTGCAGTTTATCGCAGCCAGCAAATTCGTTGACTTGATTCCCTGCCGCAGGCCAGAAATCAAGTGTGTCGGCCCCGCTTCCTGCTTATGGGTAATTTTGAGTTCCCTTGAAAACGACGGCTTTAGGTTCAACTTCTCCCCGGGCACTGTGAAGTCGAGGCGCAGTTGGCGGTGATAGTATTTTAAACTTGGGCAGCAAAACATACCTGCCAACAGACACGCGATAAAACGCATTCAGCTCCATTGTGTCAGGACTTACTAGTAACAAGTTGCGCGAAATGTGTATATGAAATGCAGGTCCTGGAGCCTCTGGCAGCTAGTGACCACTTGATAGTGTTTGCCAAACTAGAGGTGCCGGTGCCCTTCTCGCTTACGCCGGAGCCGTGCTAAAATATTTGGAAACCGAATTCAATGGCGTAAATCGTGCCGCCAGCGTAAAAGACTGGTTGCTGCTGCTGGGTTCTTCTGTTGAAGCCTGTCGGTTCGTAATAAAAGTGGCGTGCATCCGTTGTGTACTCGTTTCGTACATCTCAAATACCCGAAATCTGGACCAGTGAAACCACATTAGTTCGACAGAGAGTATAGTCAATCAGCTCGACGGCGACGCGTATTGTGGAATAAATTAATGGTCACTGGCTCTGCCGTCGATTATGAGGCGTACAAAGGGCAGCAAAATTTATGTTACAGCACAAACGCGAGAAAATTTTGACTGTTCAAAGGGGAGCTTGCAAACTCCGTGAAGACGCTTCAAGAAGCTTTTGCTTACGTGAAGCAACACCTGAGTCCCGCAAGTGACGTAACTGTTTAAGAGGACACTGACGGATAGAGTCTGACCTTCCGCACTGAATGTGCGTCCGCATAGCCGGAGCGATTCGCTTCCGTATAAACAAGTGAGCAGACACCTATGCCGAGCTCGACGTATGCAGCCCCTAATGAACTCGAGGGCCTTGATTGCGGTGTAGAATTTGTCCGCAGTCTACTCGCCAGTCACGTTAGCACAAAGTCTGCCAGACACGTGGAATTCACACGCTAATTTTGAAGTATTTATCAGCCATCATCATGTTTGCCATGACGGATCTGTTTAACAGATCGTCGTCCGAGGGTGCATTACCGATCGACTGAAAATTCTCGGTAGTAAAGCCGATTATAAAAGGTGGTGACTCAAGCAATATAGACAACTACCGGCAAAGTTGTCTCACTACTGTTTTGGCGAAGTTGCTCAGGAAGATCGTAGAAAATGGTCTACTCCATCTTCTGGAGTCGAAAGGTCTCCTAACGCTGGCACTGCACGGAATTTTTGAAGGGTCGCACCTGCATCAGAAACCTGATTTTGACGCGGCAGGAACAGTTACAAGGGATGAATTGGGGGGAGTCAGTAAGACGTTATTTACATTGACTACATTAAGCTTTGGGTAATAAACCATGAGGTCCTGCTCCATAAGCTGAGGATCTGTGGTGTTGGTGGCGCACTGCACCAGTGGAACAGTGACATCCGTATTGGGGGGAGATGGCGGGTTCAGGCGGATGACCACCAAACAGAATGGTACCCGTCCAATATCGGCGAACCCCAAAGCACAGTACTGGGTCATACTTTATTCCTAAGCCACATCAAGGAATTACCTCAGATTCGTTGATCGCCAGGCACATTATATATGGATGACCAAAAGTTTTGGAGGATAAGCGATTCTCCCTGAAACTTTGACGTCCTTTAGCAGAATCTCGACTGTCGATCCCGGTGATCTGCAGTAGTTGACCTACCGGTCAACCCGGCCAAGTCCTCCTTTCTGAGCCTGTGTAGGGGTAGTAATATTTTTGCATACACCCTTACATGCCACTCGATGCGTCCCATCAGTTCCGCAAAGGATTTAGCGGACTGTTTTGCTATGATACAAAATCTGTCGACAACACGAACAGACAGTACACCAATGGACTACGTATGTCTTGGACACAGACACAGCTTCCGCACTTGGGCGGAAGAGATTGCCACCAGTCTGTTCTCTTCGACAATAAGACCGGTGCTTAAGTACAGCTCACCCGCCTATTGCCCTGTGAAAACAGGTGAGTTGCGGAGACTGGAACGGTTCCAGCATCTAATTACCCGGCTCAGCCCTAGTTTACGGGGTAAGTCGTACGAGGATCGATGTAAAAGATGAAGGCTTTATACCTTCATATCAAAGGTTTTGCATTGGTATCATTATGTCGCACCGGATACTGCACCTGGACCAGTTTCCTATATTTAACCCGCTGCTGCAAATTCGCGCACAAGCAGCACACGCGGACACCGGTTCAAACTAGTGGTACCGGATTTAAAGCACACCGCTCACCTTCTACGCTTCGAGCGTAGAATGGGGAAGTACTGGAACAAGTTACCAGAGATGCCAGTGGAGAAGCGATCGCGGTCGGAATTTCCTTGACGCTAATTTAGCAAACTACATGTATAGGGAGCGTATCGCACCCGGATGACTGTTATTCCGCTGCGATATGCTGCCACCGTGCCAGAAACAGAGACATAATTCCGCGCATTTGCACGAAGCGCTTAATTTGGTGCACCACAAATATTTATTTTGCTCTCTATCCTCAGTATTCAACATTGATTTCAAAATACTTACACATTTTCTAAAACGTTTTCCCATGCTTGCCAAGTTATTAGACTCTGCATTTTTCATTGCGCGGAATTGATGGATGTTTTTGTTTTAAAGCAATATTCTTCTTAAGAGTAACGTTCCAAGCAAACACTTTAAACGCAAGGATGTGACAAAATTTACCTCTACTGATAAAATGCCAACTGTTACAGACTACTTAGGTTTATTATCAGCGATAATTTATCTAGCCGCTTATACTTTTCTTTAAACTTTGTTCGTTGAAGGTTCAAATATACATTTATCCATGAAATTTTAATTTTACTAATTGATGTTGTTTTGGTTCATAAGCTAACGCTGCATTTAACTCAACATAATACGGCAACGCAAACGATGCTTACACGCTTCGCTTTTATCGGAAATTTAAAGCAGTTAGCAGAGCGTCTTGACCTATTCGAGCTGCTTAATATTACATTATTTAGCAAAAGTGAAATGATATTGAGTAATGAAACCTATTCTCGTCAAGTTGGATAAATGAATCTTCTATTTTGATTTTCAAATTTGCTTGTTTTCTGATTAGTTAGCAAAAGTGGAATAAGATTGAATAAATAAATCTATAATGTTTGAATGTGATACATGCATCGTATATCTTGATGTCCACAATTGGAAGTTTGACAGAATTTAAGTAATTTTATGCATGACTGTTCAAGTAATTTCAACCAATTTTTTCCGCACAAGAATAATCTGTCAAAAGAAAAAAATTTCTAGCAGTCCAGTTTTAATAAGTTGGAGAAAGAGTACCTAAAAGTACTGGTAAATTCTCTGCCTGGCGGTCTTATACCTCCTTTGGTAAATAGCGGTATATGCGTACTTTCTACATTCCATGAATGAAACTTTTTTCAAAAATGTGACACAAGATTTCATGCTTGCTAAAGATGAAGGGGCCTTACCAGTTTGCAATAGTTAGCTTTTAAGCAATTTGAATTCTTTAACAACAATCAGGTTGCAGATAACCCGGCTAAAGCTTCATTGTTTCTGCATGTTGATGAGTTTTGTTGGCAACCTTGGTTTAGTTACAATTGTTGCATCAGTCTACTTTTGACAGCTTTCAGTTTATATAGAATAGCGCGCCTTGATTTGAATAAAGGTTATCTGCATCAATGCTCATTGTGAGAAGCCGACAAATTCTGAAAATGCACCTTAATTTACTTACATTGACAATATGAACAATTTTGAAAATAACAAAAAATTGAACAGTAACATCACTGAAATAATATTGGAAAGTATTAAAGGGTTGCAGCATGTACCATATTTTAGCTTGCCCATCCATAAATAAGTTAGCAAACATTTAGTTTGTCTGTAGATATTAGGCAATTTTTAAACATATTTGCCAACAGAACAGAACGATTTAAGCGGCAGTGCTCGTCAAAAACCCTTAGCGAACACAAAACGTTTGTAGGTTTCTCACCTATTAATCTTCTCTACACCTAGTTCTGGTAGGTATGGCATTACATATCAGTGTCTTCGCTCGTCCACAGCGTCTATAAAATGATATCGAAAATAATTAATTTAAATTATTCGTAATCCAAGTAGAGGACGTGAAATGGTTTTTACGTAATATTTCATGGATAAACAATAAATACCCAGCGGTTTCAACAACAAAGCGCGGGACCAATATATATATATATATATAACAATGTGCCGCTAGAACTATACAAGCGATTTATATTTTGTCATTTTTAAGTATTGCCAAATCGAACGACGCTTGCTATTTGTGAACAGTGCTATTGAGTTGAAGAGGAACATTTTCGTTTTCGAGAACACATAGTGTTGTTTAAGAAAATTTAATCTAAAAGTTTACTAATTTTTTTAGCGTCTAAACATGGATTCTGCACGCATCGGGAGCACACATATATCTTGTTTTGTGACGATAAATAAAAATGTGTTGGCGTGTTTCTTTGGCCTTGTTTCTTGGTGGCGCGTTTTGCTTGACTTAGTATACCCGATCTATGTGAGGTTACATCTTGTCAGATTTTAACCTGTTCATTAATATTAGAAAGCATTTAAAAAAAATTAGTAATGGGACAGTGATCCACCAAATTCTTCCGTCAGTGCCTTACTCTACCTGTATTTTAGAAATAGTTTGAAGATGTGAACAAAAGCCAGCAGTTGTTTACTCCATCTAATCTACACATTTATTATTCTATTAATTTTGCTGAATATTGCCACAAAGCCGTCTGTACGGAAACCATTATTTTCCTTTGCCTTCTATAACGCTAGAAATCCCTAAAATGTTGAGTAGTACATTAATTGTATTATTGTTGGGCATGATTTCCTTGCAACTACGGAGAGTAAACTATTTGTGGTGCCTTAATTATAAATGCGGAATTGTGCAACCTTTGCCTTGCGTTTTGAAAAGCTTCAATCACCAGTGGATTTGGGCGATGCCTATACGATTTCTTGAAATAAATCCCTGGACGAGTTCCGTATGATTAAGTGCATGTATGTACAGCAGTTGTTTTCATGATATCAAACTTTTCTTTTAACTGCTGTCTCCGAGTTCTTGGCTCAGCGACGGAGTATTAATAGTATCAAACTTCCTCTGAAAAATCACTTTTATTTAATTACATGCCAAATCACAAAAGTGCTGGTAACGCGCTCTGTTTTAGCTGGCTTCCATAGGTATCTCAGCGGTTCACGGAGTTGTTACTGAAAAGTGTCCTGATTTCGCATTTTTTCAAATAAAATTGTTTTAACTTTAACATTCCCACCGTGGTATCAATAATTTAAATGAAGTGGTAGGGTGTCCAATAAAGCAGAAGACATTTGAAGCGTTATTTTATAAACGGTTTAAAGTTTGCTACATTCAAAATTTTCCTTTTAACTTTGCACAACTAATAAGATATGAAGCTGTTGTATGTGCAATTATCTAGGTTGCATTAGTAACAAATAGTTACAATATGAATACCGAAAACGCGAGTTGCATGCTGCAACATTATGGTTTCTGAAGCTGTTGAGCCAAATGCCGGAAATGGCAAACACATTTGCATATCATGAAAGAAAAAGAACGACGACTTAGCAAAAGTTTAGCAGTTAGTTAGATGTCTGCAATATTTATCGAACTATGATTGACCACATGTATAACGTACCGGGTTCTTGGCAGTTATACCAACTTAGATTTGACTACACGATTCCATCAAGACATAAATTAACACAGAAATAATTAATCATAACACGTACACACAAATGTTAACATTTACAATACTAACTAACAGCAATATTGTGGTTTGTGTTTTCTTTATCTCCACACCCATGTATAAGATATTAAGAATACGACATCATTTCTAATGGCTATGCCTGACCCAACAGTTTATATTTTTGAGTGCAAAACTGCAATCATCTAGAGAAGTATCAAGGTATGCTGTTAAATATTATAAAACTTTATCCACTGTGAATGCTGAATTGTTTAAATTTTGGATGAATTTTACTTGACCTCATATTTAATTTCAGTCACTTGTAGTAAAGAACTAGCTTAACGTTTTGGTTTACCATTTGCAAGCAATTTGGAATTGCACAAAACCATAATGCTACCTCAAATCTACGTTCTGCGACTACTCAGCAAACGTTCTCATCGAGAGCATTCTCGTCCTTTCAGTATTCTTTGAAGCATGCATTGAAACGTATAATGTGGTCATTAACACAAACAAATCCGATAGGAACGGAATCAGTATCTGTGAAATTTGGTGCAGAGATATAGAGGGAAGGAAGGAGTAAACGAAAGAATAGTTATTTCGGAGACGATTCCATGCATTTTACGCAGAAGAACATTTTGTTACCTATGTTAAAAGTCAATAACCGCAATACTGATTGATTCCGAATACTTCATGTTGGGAGTATGGTTGCGACGGTTAGCACCCGACTGGTCTTTTCTGCTCATCCTTTCTTGCTTGGACAAAGGATTGGGAATTGCATCTCAATGTAGGTCTGATAGTTGGAAGGAAGTCGCGAGTGTTAACCATGCCAATGAAGCAGGGAATCTACGGTTTTGCAGCCATCACATGCACAATCCGTTTCAGTGTATAATTTTAGTGCAATGCAATAAAACGTAAATCGTAATGACACGGTGAGTCTTACATAAAATTATGTGCGAAATATAGCATTTTCTTATGGAGGGAGCAGATGTGACAAAAGCGAATTTACACGCTTGTAAATGCCGTTTTGCTTAGGTTGACCGCGGAGTGGACTCCAACAGACCAAACTGTAAGGCTTTATACAAAATGATGGTAAAGCAGACGATGACTGGTATGTTAACCATATAAGGAATTATCAGGTCATCAGCAATCAAGGAATATGGTGACCGAAGAAACTAAGGAAGATTTCTAAAATACAATAAGAGCAGAGTTAGCTACAGCATCATAAAGTTGGGTTTTGCAACTAGTAGAAGAACACCAGTTGGATAGATGGCAATTAAGCTGTATCATCTGAACTTTCTTAACGAAAAATTCGTATATGCAATGCTGCAGCGGTCTACTAGCACTGCACCCTAAGCTTGTGTAGGCAGACACAATGATTTAGCTTGTAGGTGGCCTTATTCTTATCGTTGCTATTTACGTCCTCCAACTTCCCCATTTTACTAGCCGCAATCATTTACTTATTTCTAAAATCAGGTGGGCAATATATGATCGGACTAACATGAAGCTTTACTATTTGCGTGCCAATGTATTTATTGGTCTATATCAATTTTTCTGCATTTTTGGTGCAAGGTACCTCGGGCATATGACCAGCCGTCTATCTAGGCGGATAGCGGAGCACTGCCCTGACCATTTGCAACATGGTATGGTTAAGAATGCCCTCCGCTCGATCCTCGAACATATGCTTAGTACTGACCATCAGGTTGGGACTAATGACGCTTTCTAGGTAGTCTACACGGCACCCATGCGCAACTGCGAGGAAATCAGAAAGAGCTTGTCTGCCACGGCTGAAGCCCTTGCAATCAGAATATTTCAGCCGGATTTGGGCAAGTATAGAACACTGATACAATCTATAATGCTGCCGCGGCCATAATGTCGGACCGATTGAGGGTGACAATTGTAGACGTTCCGGCCAACGAGTCTGTGCGTCAAGCATTTTTGGACTTCTAATACATCTAAAAGTTAAAACTACGCAAACAGCTTCATGACGCTTACTAAACACTACCAGAGCGATAAACGGATAGGGCACGATTGTGTTCGTCTGTTTTTACTTTTCTAAATATTTTAGAGCATCCGGCGAAATGCAGCAACTTCCTGTGTGTTTCTGTTAGGTTTGTCTGATAATTGTTTGAATAGAACAGCATTTTTATCAGCAGAACTAACGGAAGTACAGATAGCCGCATCTACGTGCTCAATTTTCTATGCGTCTTAACGACAGTTTGTGTATAAACAATGTAGACTGTTCAAACGTGCCTTTAAAGTAAGTTAGTCTAATTTTGCTACAGAAGTAGCAGTAGTATGCTGTTCGGTTGTAGGAACATAGTTCTTTGGACCTCGTCTGCATTTCGGATTAGCCAATGGGATATTATTTGTGATGGATTGAAACTCCACAAGAGAGGCGAGATATAAGTAACCTAGCGTAAAGTTACCTATCAAGAATTTGTTATCAACCAAAATCTCAAAAGATTGAAGCGTCAAGATAACAGCAAGTAAATTGGTTGTGTGGTGTATTGGAAATATAAAATAAAGCCATATTAAGGTACCAACGACTCGACAATTAGCAGGTTTTAAAAACTTCATCTCGAGGTCTAAAATTTATTGTAAGCCGTTTTTATTCATAAATTTAAAACCTCAGATCATGTACGAACATTACTGTCAAAAATGCGGCTGACTGTATTTTGAGTATATTTTTAAGACAATAAATTTTCCAGTTTAGTCTCCATCTTAGTACAAAGAATGGATAACATAGTGAAATGGCTTTGTGAAAGACGTCTGTTCACAACCTCAACCATGGCTTCGACTTATTGTTTCCTTTTAAAGGCAGTAAATATCAATTTATGCCCATTCGGCCCAGTTAGAATAGCGCATTTAAAAGTTCTATACTAATTATTATGCTATTAACATTATTTTGCTTTAAGTAGTAGTGCCTATTTCTATTTGATTATTTGCTTCCTGAAGTTGTTGGCAGTTATTATTTGCTATTATTTTTGCTTTTATTATTTTCTGCACTGTAAATTTGCGATAGTAATTATGAAACTACTGTGATTGGGTTGTTTTCCTGCAATCGATTTTCAAGCCATAATGCTTAATTACTTATTGTTTTCTTTTGATGTACATATATCAACCCCAGAGAAGGATTCGTAACTCATTTATGTTATGAACCCATCCATTGGGCTAAAATACCTGCTTGAATTATAGGCCCTAAACAATTATGTATATTAACGCTGGTTTTCTCTACATAACTACGAACTCATTAATACTTTTTGGTTTCTGGGTGTAGGCTTTCGGCAGAATTACACTGAACTAAATGCAACAGTTTTATATTTTGATTTACTTTTGGAGATTGCCCTGACTGTGCAATAGCCTTTTAATTTTTGTCACACGTCAGTACTCAGCCTGTTAATTGTCTTTGCATTACTGAAAGTGGGTGTCTAAGTACAGTATTTTGAAGACAAAACAACCTTTGTAGACATTTATGTTATCCCCGTTGCGTGTTGTGTGACTCTTACTGCTTGCTGTGATCTTAACTAATACCATGCCAACTTGATTGTCCCTGCATTAATAAGTGTATGCATCATTAGGATCGATATTACGCACATGTCATTATAAAAAGTATTTGATACCAAATCAGTAATAAATAATTAAGAACGCAAAAGTGTCGTTCCCAAATATAAACCCGGCACACTTAGAAGAATAAACTACTGAAAATACCGTCAGCTGATAAATTATATCAATATATATCAAGAATATAACAGGAAATATAACATTTCGGACAACCTATGTATTTACAAATGAAATTAACATACTACCCACCATCTATACTGCTGCCTGAACGATTGCGTAAGAAAGGTTTGCATGGACCATCTGGACATAGAATCGTAGTGCAACGACTGGCAAAGGTTTTATAAGCGGACACGTGCGGGTGGGTTGACAAGCAAAGGCGCGTTTCGCCGAATTCAAATTACCTAGATGGTAAACCAATCCCATGTAATAAGATTATACGAGATCTAGGCAACGGTTACTCTAATACTTTGAATTTTGGTGAACAAGGTGAATTCCTAACAGACAGATCACGTAGAAATGCAAAAGTTAGCTTAAAATGATTTTCATTGCGTGAAGCTAAACTGTACATTTTAAGGTCTGCGTTCCTCCTGCAAATGATTACTGTTTGAATATATTTTAAGCAACAGGAAACTTGATTCATGTCCTTAAAAACATGCAGAGATTATGCACAAATGCTCTCTATAACTCATCGTTTAAACGTTACTACTCTAAACGTTGTAATATGCTACAACAGGAGCCGCTGTAGATAACACGCGAGATGCTTGGATTAACATTCCTCCATAATTCGATCTCTAAGCGCGTCTTGGGGCCAAATAGCAATATTAATTTAATACAGAACGTACTTAGGCAATAACCACCATCAAAAACCAAGTCACGGTTTTCATTACAATGGCGAATGCGAAACTAATTATTCCTAAACATAAACATTGACATCTGAAACTGCCTTATTATTGAAATAAGAGCAAGCCTAAAATTGCAACATGAAAAAACAATGTTGCACCTAATTTGAATAAAAAGTGTTATTGTTGATGGGATACGAGACTTAGGTGTGTTAATAACAAGTATACATGAAATGTGCTACGCGCATTGCATTCACTTGTTCAAGCCCTCCCGAAAATGTGTTGGGGTGAATGATATAATGTCGCCAGAACTCAGCACTAACTTTCACTCTACCCACTATCCTTCTTTCGTTGGGAAGCATAACTCACGGCGATACCAACAAGTCTAGAGTGCAGAGCAATTGCGAACACAGTTGGAGCTAACGCTTTTTCATCCCTCTTGTGTATTCGGCTTACTCGGATACGCATAATTTGTAGCCATACCAAAACGTATGGGTTGGAAAGGACATTCTCTTTTTTACTTCTCTTCCTTTACTTGCTCGTTTTCGCATTACATCTTGCTCGCATGGTAACATGTCAGGCAGCACAGAGAATTCAACCGATTCTCATTACAACATTTTCATCACGAAGTAAAAGTAATATCTTGCACTTTCCTCTTAATCGCTTACAACTTTGGTACACGTATACCTTAATACCTGCGTAATTGATAAGTGCCAACTAAGTTCATTTCACACACTAAATATACATCTCCCATCCTATATGTCTCAACCAAAATGTGTATCTTCTAGAAATGAAAGTAACGAACTACCAAGGACTTTCAACAAATTTTTAGGAAGCCACAGCTTATAGTAAATTATCTACCTACATCATTTGCTTTGTTTAAATAGTGAGGTATCAGCTTTAATCTTTTTACAATCAAAACAGTTATTTATTCTCCACCAAAGGAAATTAAAATTCCTATTAGTCAATATAAAGAGATCTTTGTCAGGACGTAATATTTTATACGTTTTCCAAAAAACAATTAGAACTAAAAAACTCTGAAGGATAAAAGCATATATTGCATCTCGGCCAGATATATGAAATAAGCTGTTAACAATATACAAAACAATTATAACCATATAATAATGCCGAATAGGGCATGCCACCTAAATCCGATAAGGTGCGTTATTCATAGCCTTATTAAGCTTATTATTATTACAAATATTAAGAAGTAAATTATTGCCACACTCTAGCATTTTAATATAAGCAAAGGCTTGTAAGATAATTTTGACAAATATGTTACGCCAGAATTTTAATTTCTGTGTTGTCACTCAAATAATACGGGAACATTAAAAAAGCTTAGAAAACAAGCGTTTTTGCATTGTTGCCATCCGCACAAATACAGTCGATAAACGCTTACCCTGAGTAAACAAGAATATTCGTAAATTTGCTTGATTGTTTTTACAAGTAATTGTGTCACACAAATTGGAATGTTTTGTCAAGAGATTATCGGATATTCTGGTTTGCCCTTCTCTGCCCAGGGAGAAAAGCGGTACCAGAAGTGGTTTATGGCTAGCAATGAAGTAAATGGAATGATTTCCCGCGGGCAGAAGTGTTGATATCGCAGAGTAATGAGGACAGATTAACACAAGTTGCGCCTTGTGTGGAAGGTAATCTGAACTGGATTCATTGGGAAATTCGTGTAACCTTCATGTTAGGTGATCTAGTAACTGGCATCTTACTCCTTTTCTTTCAGCGCTAAATGCACACTGTGATACGCGTAATTGCATCCGGCGCTGTATATAGTTTAATTTTAGTGTCAGATACACTTTTATATAATGGATGGTATGTCTTGAAATACTTTCACTGTATTCTCTCGGATAAGCATGGGTTGGTCACATTTTAACACGAAACATTCCCACCTAGGCATAGAAAGATACGAGCATGCTTTCTTTAATGAAACCAACATCGAAACTTCACAAGCGATAAACGTTTTCACTACGAGTCTTAAATGTGTTTTATGCAGTTCGGAAAGTTAGTTTCAATGCATTTTACTGTGATAATCTGCATACCTAATAATCTGTACAGAGCCATTTGGATTCATCTTATTTGTAATTATTGGACATGCGTGTAGTAAGATGATGCGGACACCGTTGTTTCAAATACTTGCACTTTAACTGAATAACGAAGGACCGCTTATAATGAAATACAGTGTAAGCCCTACACGGTAAGTTTCTATGATCAATTTCGTGGCTGAAAACGGTGTAGTTTATGGCATCGATGTTTCAGTTTTCGAAGCAATTCAGCGTTACTGTCTGATTCCTATGCTTAACTGGCTCAATAATGTGACAGCCGTACGTTTCTTTTTTGACACAAGCCGCAATCGAGGTGACAAATTTGCCACATCTTTTACTGCTGCTATCAATGACAGCTTGCCTCATCTGTTTTTTGACTATAATAACGTGTGTTCTTCTTTTCCTTCCCCGGGAAACCGTTGTCTGTATGCATTATGTTGTCGGTTAAAATTTCCTAATGCATATAATATTTTAATGTAGTGAAAAGTTGAGTTTACAACTCATTTGATATCCAAGTTTCCAGTACTGTAGATTTCCATTTATCTATTAGTAATAGGCGAATCACATCACACTGTAAAATTTCTTTGCAACTCTACCACATCCAATATATTTGTGGTACTTCAGCTTTCGGTTACTTAGTTTACCTTGATTTCGCTATACATTGCTACGCTGATTGTGCTTCGTTAATAATAATACTTTTAATTGTGGGTTACATATATTTTTATATAAACGTTTTACAGCTAGGCTTTAAGATCAACTTGTAGCTTAATGTCAGACAAAACCATCTAATGCTTGACCTTCTAGAATACTGATTGCAGATTCAAGAAATTATCTTGATTTGCACAATATTTATGTGTGGCATAATAACCTGTTTTAAAATTTTCATTAATGAAAATTAGTTGTTTTCTTAATTGTTTATTCCTGGCTCAGCAACAAAGAAAATATTATATAAATGGCATGTCCTAACGCACCTTCAATTATTGTATCACTAATGCCTACATTTACTTCTTGATCTTCGTGAAATATACGTTTACCTAGAAAGCGAAAAAGCAGCTACTTGTAGTACAAGTAAAATGTTTTGAATTTAGCAGCTCCCTGTATCCAAATGCTTTAGCTGCGCTGCAGCCTTAAACACGTGACGCACAAGTCAGTCGGTTAAATTATAAAAAGATATTTATGATCTTTGGGTTGGTACCTAAAGTTGCTTGAACGTTGACATGGCTCGCACGATAAGATATTTGTTTCACAATAGAAAAGGGAAGCAACGTAAACTGAGAGCATACATATAATCCTTAATTATTATTATATGATCAGCGTGGGACCCCTAACATATAGAAGCATAATGTTATAAAATAAAGTACGTCTGATGCATGCACCATAGTAATCGCACCGAGGTACTTGTAAATACCTAAGCTACATTTGCGCTCTAGTTTCTTTATGAAAGTAACTTTCATCGCACTGTAGCAATTTCGAAGTGTACGGACTGCATGTTAAATAATTGGGTTATTGCGACACCAAGTCTCATTTAATGCCGAACAATCAGGATTTGCCAAATGTACTTAGTGCAGACGCTAAATTCCTTAAGCACACATGGAGGAAACTAATCCTATTGTCATACCGGACATCTATTTGAGCGTCTGCAATTTGTCGCTTGCATCTTAAGAACATGTAGTACTTAGTTTAAAGAATGATACAGTGAACATGGTTGGAATGTTAAGAAATGGGTACAAATTGCTTGTTCGCTCCGAAGACGTAGTTAATATTTTTGTACAATCATGGTATATCGCGTTAAATCAGTATGTTGCTTCACTAAATTCTTAAATGTTATTGTAAGCAGGGGTGCATAAATCAGAATTCTACAAAGACAGCCAACATTAGAGTAGAATTTTAAGCAAACCGTTAGGTAATTTTAAGTATATGCTGCAAAATAACTCACCATAATCTTTTAATGCTTCTGAAGCGAATGTACTTGACAGTTCCCAGTATTTCACCTGTTCCCAAACCACTTCTGTCATATTGATTTTTAGGAAGGTTACAAAATATTCCGCCTCTGAATTTTTGCATACAAGAACGAGTAGCGACTGTGCTCATGATGCTGGGTCAATGACAAATGCAGATAAAATTCCCAATTACCCATTACATTTTTAATTGATTCGAATATGAGTATTAGCAAAGGCTTCTCCTTCTCGTAAGTGGGGAATTTGTACCATTTCTTTCAATATGCAGCGACAAACATGAATATTACTTTAGCACAAGCATTGTTATTATTTGCATGTAGTAGAATCGCCCCAACCATGTTCCATGTAAGACCTTGTACTCCACTTAAATAGAAGAAATCGATGCGCAAGGAAATCGATCCTGCTTGTGCGGCAATGCGCCTTTGTCCGGATGATTCCCAGGACATTATTTCGAACGGCATATACTCCGGAAACATGCGATGACTCATGCAGACAAAAGCTATAAAATCCGTGATAATGACAGTGGACTCATTCTGCTCTCTCCGTCGTGTACATGTAGTGACTGCGTGCAAATATAAAGCACATAACGTATGCTAACTTTGACAAAAATGTTTATGCTTCGGTGCTAATAGAAGTCGACCAGCCTCTACCAGCCGCTGCTTCTATTAATGTTGTGTGCATTGCTCGATATGTATTTACTCACCGTTGTCGATTTGTAAATAGAAAGTGTTTGTTGTCATGTTTCCATATATTACGCAAACACTGTTTTTCTAGAAACATCTTTGAGAAGAGCGAAATATAGGACGTAGCAAATTGATTATTTCTTATTTCAAATTGCTCTTTCATCCACCTCGATTGTTAGCAACACCTTGACAGTGCACAAGTGAAACATTGGTAATCAAAATATTCAGCAAGTGCGTCAACTGATTGAATATAATTAAATTACTCTGAATTCTAAATACTGGTTCGAAGCAGCGAGTAGATCTTTCTCTATGTACCTGAATCATTTGTCGATCTTTGATATATACTCCTTATTTATCGTTACGCACTCTATATTTTGTCTCTGCAAAGTGTTTGTCTTAGGGCTTCTTAAATTCGGACACTGTGTTCGCCTCTATTATGCGCTGCGGCAGGTCGTTCCAGACATCCACCACTCTGCCATTGAAAACAGAGTTGGTGAGCGACCCGCTTCAAATCAGGTACGATAAGTTTATACCGGTGTCTTCACGTGCTGCTTGGTGTGTACAGGTAAAACAGTTGTCTCAACAGGGGGTATACACTCAGATGTAATATCCGGTGCGTCATGATGAGATCAACCCTCAGGCGACGATAAGCTACGGTGTATTGCCCTAGTTTCTTTCATCGGTCTTTGTATGGCATACCTCGTAAGTTGGAAATCAGCCTGGTGGCTGCATGATGCACCCGTTCAAGCTTATCTACCTCGCCCAGGGTGATGAGACAATACGCGGGAGAGCCGTATTCTAGTATTGGTCGTATTATCGAAACGAAGAGGCGACTAGCAATTTATTCGGACCAAGTGCTGAAGCTGCGCCTGAGCGCCCAAAGCAACCCTAGGGTCTTTTGGTGCAGCATATTCGTGTTGTCAATGAAATTTAGGTCGAAGCGTGAGAGCACCCGGAGGTCGCGCACGAAAGGCGCGGGATGCAGCGGTTGACAAGTCATTGTGTACGTTCGACTGTGCTCGCGTTTACCCAACATCATAAATTGCGACTTAGCTGGGTTGATCGGAATGTTAACCTCTGCAGACCATGTCGAGAGGCGGTCGAGATCCTGATGAAGTAAATCACAATCATTGAGCGCGGATTAATTTCCACACCTTTAAGTCATTCGCCAACTATGCACAAGGTGATTAGAGTAGCTGAGGTACATCGTTTACATGGATCAGAAACAAAATCGGCCCCAGTACAGTGCCTTGGAGAACGCCGTTGCTCGATGGATACCATTCAGTTAGATGGTTGTCCTCCAGTACTCCACTTTCGATCAACAAGGAAATTTCTGATCCATTTGTGCAGCGAACCACCAACACCGTACTTCTTCAGCCTGCCAATGAGCTTTGCATGGTTGATCTTGTCAAAAGCCTTACTGAAGTCAATGTAAATGACATCGAATGAATGGCCTTGGATCATCGCTTGTAACCACTCGTGCCTTGTCAACACTAGGTTGGTGATGCACGAACGACCTTTCATGAAAACATGATGTGCGGAGGTCAACAGGTTTTTCTACTCGAGAAGCTGCAGAAGGCTCTTCTTCACGATCTTCTCGAGCGTCTTTGCCAAAACAGCAGTCAGGCAGATCGGCCGGTAGTTATCCAGTTTGCTTGGGTTACGACCTCTCCGTATGGGCTTCAAGACTGAGCATTTCCAGTCGTCTGGTAACAGTCCAGTGGATAGTGACCTGTTAAAGAATCCAGGAACAGAAGGCGCGATAATGGCCGATAGGGACTTGAGGATCAGTAGGTGTATACCATCTGGCCCAACAGGTTTCGTCCCGTCAAGATTTGCTAGAAGCTTGCGCACATCCTCTATATTGCAGTCCAGGCTGTTAAGTTCGGCTAGTGCGGTACTCGTCCAACTCGTTACAGACACCTGGCCACTTGCAAATACGGAGGCTAAGAGTGCCGCTATTGCGGACGCACGATTTGCACTCGAGGATAGAGGCTGTCCTTATGAGCCTGCTAACGCTGGGACATTGGTTACAAGCCACAGGCGCCGCTTCACGTATGCGAAGATCCTCTTGCGAGCAGTTTTTGCAGCGTATGCAAGCTCCTCTTCAAAGCTTCTGCGTTTTCTTGTTTTCGTGTTTTTGCAACAATTTCGCTGTAGCTTATACGCATTGTAGTCCTCATCTGAGCCAGATAACATGAATTTGTTCCATAGTCTGAGAGGCCATCAAGCCAGTTTGTTGTACTCTTTGTCGAGCCTATGTGGTTTGACTGGCCAAACTTTCCGAATTTTGATGAGTACAAATCGCGGGCACAATGATTTCACTCCCTCTTTAGTGATAGTCCAACAGGTTTCAATAGATGAATCCTGTGGTAAAAACCAATATATCTGGCTTGCTGCACGAATGAGGCCATTAAAGTCTGCCTTCCAATAGCTGAAGTCTGACACTTGTGGGGAGAATTCGGCAGCGGTAGTTCCAAGCTGGCCATGATCACCGAGTGGTCGTTCGCTCCCAGAGGCTCTAAGACTTAAATGTTATGCACACGCTGCTCACAGCTAGGCAAAAGCAGGTCTAAGCACGATGGAGTCGCGCGTAGTAATGCGTGTCGGTTAGTTGATTAGCTGTGTGGCACCGGTTTCAAATATCTGAAACGTAAAATTTCCCTTGACTTCACAGTGGCCGGGTAGAAGTTAAGCTTCAGGCCATTGTATTCGGGGCAAGTTGAAATCGCCCATAAGTATGAACATCTGACGACTCATGTTGTTGCGGACATGCGGCAACCAGTCCAAACTGCGGCTCAGTGGGCTGCGATATACCACGCCCACGAGCAACTCGCAGCGTCTGAGGTGAATCGAACATCAAACTGCTCACATAGACCATCAGCGCTTTGGTAGGCGTTCACTTGTCTCCCACACAAGGAAGCATTTATGTAAAGTAGAACTCCACTGCGATCATTTGATGGTCTATCATAGCGGAAGAATGAGTAGCCGGTGATTTCCACTTCCTGGGCGTTTACTTCGCAGTTTGACCATGTCTCAGCAAGGCCTAATACGTCTGGTCGCAGAGAGCTTACAAAGTCGTACAGCACATCGCGCTTGTTCATCAGACAGCATACGTTAGTAAATGCTACGCGCCGACCACGGTAGGAACGGCCGGACGCGCCTGAAGCATTAGAAAACTGTTGATCCGGATTTATGAAGGAATCTGGGCAACTAACCGAAACTTTAAAATACGGATTTGTTTCTCCATCCTGCGTGCGTCGCTATATTTCAATCATAGCAGACTTGAGTTTCTCTCTGTCTGCCGGGTCTAAGTCATCGCGCACGTGAATCTTTAGACCCTTCAGCCTATGAAGACAGGACAAGAGTAACTTGGGACTTGATTCCTCGACAAAAGTTACCCTCATAGGCCGATATTTGCCCTCCATACTTTTTCCTAGACGGGCATTCTGCTTAACTTTGAGCCCGCCCTCAATTACATCGGGTTGTCTATCAATCAATGATTGTAAGAACTCGACGTCGTGCTCATAGCGCACCTGAGGATTGGAATCATTTGATTAAGGCGCGTAAAATATCATGAGGCTACTGCGCCTCAGTTCGTTAGACACTGCTCTTGGTTTCTTCCAAGTTTGTATTTTCCATTGGTTTTCGTCAATTTGTTTATTGCAAACTGGAGGTGTACTGCCAACTGAAAATATTGTCGGCCTTGAGAGAAATCCTGACGGAACTTTAGTATCTTGGTTCCGGGATGGACGCGATGTACCAGGGACTGGCTGCTTCCCTGCCTGTGGTGTAGCACAAGGCGAGTTGGCCATTTCGGTGTTCAATTTTTTGTATTATTTCTTCAGCTTTATGTATCATGCTGCATAAAATATTTGCAGGCGGTAGAGGTACCAGTGTGTATTTTTAAAATATTATGCTTTTTACCCTTTGTAGATATTAAATTCACAGCGTATTGAAACTAGAAAGCTGTTGCTTCAATCATTCCAAACTATTCAACTAAGTGCAAAGCACTGATACTAAAGTAGGTTACATTTATAAACATATAGTTGTACACTTGTCATTGTCCATATCGTTTCCCATAAGTAACTGCGAAAACCGTTCAATTAGTTAGTCTTTTTGCTTATAACCTTAAATCCATGCGACTATTCCTCTGACGGACATTTCCTGTTGATTGCACTTTTGCGGTTTGCTCAATCAACCAAATCCCAGAGAACATGAAGTACGGTATTGCATTCTGATGCGAATTTAAAATTTTTCAACTAGCGTCGTTACGAGGACACTTTAATCTGATACAACTTTCTACGTTTAGGCGGATTATTTTCTCTATGCCAGATGTAGTCTCTGAAGCTTAAGTAATACCGCTTGTCACACAGAATTCATTAATATTGTGGTTATGAATATTAATGACATATATAAATTAGGAAACAGGTATGCCTCTGGATACGTAACATTCAGTGGAAGATGCATTTTCTGAAACCAAAAGGTTTTTCTATTTTCATAAATAGCATGACATTGTCTTTTTAGCATATTTTCGTTTGTCAAATGTCCGGTCATTTAGCATTTACCTGTAAAATAACCCCAAAAATCCAACCATCTGGAAAGCAACCAGTCAACTTTTAGTCACTAAGTACAGATTAAAAAGTTTCATTATATACCGGTACTTATGGTTCAGCTTGGACTCACATATTTAGATGCAACATGTTTCCAACCTCCGTGTCCCCCGTCTGACAGAATAAGGATGCACAATGTATTCTCAGATATATAACCGAGCATCGTAACCTATGGGTTTATCTTCCTTGGAACCAATCATTGGTTTTCAGATAAAGGCTAATTGCTGATATTAAATATACTGAGTAAACATTAACCCCATATTTTCGCATTGGAATGCACAACTCAGCAAAGGTGGGGCTGATTCTCTATCCCCGATTTCACCTGCATAAAAATTTACCGACAATCCAGAAGGGTAAGTTTTGATTCCCCTAGTTAGGGTATGCTACTGATTAGTGGTGCTATGCGTTTACAAATGTAACATATGCAAACTTAAAGAAGACACTGCTTAGCTTCTAAATAAAACAATTATTGGCGCATCATATAGTCACATCTTTATGGCTGGGTAATTAATACTGTTTGCAGTCAAAGTGCCTGGATCTCCTAGGGGGCAAATAAAAGCTGGCATACAAGAACTTTTCACTGATGCGGCGCTAAAAATGTTACCTCTTAAACGCGGCTGGAAGCTTGTGATAAACTTTCTTCCTTCCAGGTTCTGCAACCAAAGTGGTAATGACGGCAGTAACTAAAAACACAGGTACACCGCTTGGTTGTAGCAACCGTATTACGCAGCTCTTCTTCGCATCTTCTACGCTGAACGCAAATGTGAAAGCAAAGGAGGAAGTCAACCTCACACTAATCACGACCTTCGTTCCAACATCGTTAAATAAACCAAGTTTCCGAGCAACCGCTTGATGTCTCCTTTTTGGAGTGTCACTAATTTCAGCGATTTAGTAACCAATGCTAAGGAAGTCAAAGTATTTCACCAGAAGCAATTTGACTCATTTCTGAGGAGCCACACTCGGAAATGCTTGTGTCTGCATGATTCAGCCTTGCCCATTTACAACGCTTGTCTATGTGCGCTATTGGAATGTATTCATAACTAAACGAATACTCCGTCAAACTGGACCAGAAAGACAGCTCAAGCACCAACGATCTTTAGCAATAGAATTCAGTAGTAATTTTAAAATGCTTTGCATGCAGCTCAATATTCTCAAGAGAGGGCGACTCGGAATCCCTATGTCACTTGTAGCAGATAGTCCTACCTTATCTACAAAGGAGAGTAGCAGTGCTAAATAACAACTCTTGATTGCTAACATCCGGAGGAAATTAACATCTCACTCGCGTTTGGCATGATATCAATCGCCCCAAGTTTATATCACGTACTTACCGTACGTTTGATAAGAGACATTCGATTTTGCTCAGTCTCCGCAGATCAGCCGCGCAGGTCAGGGTGAGGTTGGAGCGCACTAATTTGCCGACCCACCAATGGCACGTAAGTCTACTGTATTTACTCACCCACGCATGTCTGCGGTGTGAATACGACGTGAGGACGCATCGTGGTGCACGTGTCCTTGAAATATGTTAATTACCCTCAGCGAATTTGCCACCGGTCAGTTCAGATTGGGTCGATGCCGACGTTTTCGCTAGTGGTTTGCAACATCTCGACAGCAGTGCATAATGCACGGGCTATCTTGTCCAAATGTTGGTGGCGCATCGACAATTGCTTAATGCTATCCCAGCAAATGATAAAAGGGTTAGTGACAACGCTGTTGTAGACTGAATGTTACCTTCACATAAACCACCTTAGCAAAATAAGAATTCGTAACAATTAGACGGTGAAAATATGAGATGCTACTGCTGCATAAATGAGTCCGGAAAAGCTGTCGTTGACAGACTACTTCCGTCACTGTCTTGCTAGCAATTGCAGGAACCAAGTGGGGTGCACGCTGTCTAATTTGTTTAACAGTGACCGTGACGGTGTAACATGAAAGGCTGACGGTGTCGCTCAGTCTATCAGTCTCTCAGGAAAACTTAGGTGTATATCAAAAGAAATGATGGTTACATGCTGCCGTGTATGCCAAGTAAGAGACTACTAGCTGCACGTGTTTGTTTAGAAGGACTGCCGATGTTTGTTTGGGACTTGCTTCTTCGACAAATGTCACCCTCATGGGCCGACTATTGCCCTCTATTCTCCTTCCTAGAAGGGCGATCTGCTGCACTTTGAGCCCGCCCTCATTCACATCGAGTAGTCTATCAATCAATGACTGTAATAACTCGACGTCATGTTCATAGCGCAACCAAGGATTGGAATCACCTGATTCATGTGAGTGAAAAACAATGAGGCTACGGCGCATCAGGTCGCTAGATATTGCTCCTGGTTTCTTTTGTGTTTGCACATTCCATTCGTTATCCTCAATTTGATTAGTGCAAATTGAAGCTATACTTTTGTGGTCCTTGTTTTTTGTCATCCATACTGAGGTTCCTTTCGGGTTTCCTGTGTCAGCTGAATAAAATCCCACTCCCAGCACTGTGCTTACGTCTTAAATTGAGCTGCTAATAATAAATGCGTCAAATGTATGCCAATAGAACTGTCGCTTTGCCTGTCAAGCTGCTAACCTTTGAGGTATATATAAGTTGTTGCGATTTCCTTCATATTTACTACAGCTATTTTAACGATAATTTGTCCAGTGGAAGCTCTTTACATAAAATTGATTTCAAGCACGGGTGAGTTTTGTTTGCTTCATGTATTCCGTAATATCTGCTTCAAATTAGCATTCCATATGACTGGCATATATCCTGGTACGTCATCAAAAGACTGCGAAAACGCAGGTAATTATATTAAAAATGCCTATAATCCTAAGCAGGCAACATGGGAAATGTCATTCATTATATTAAAAGACACTCTATTTGTCGTAACAGAATTGCCCGTAGTTTATTTACCGTATAAATGGATGGTTTTTTATCAGTTCGTCCACGTGTGGATCCGAGACAACCCGCTAGAACCAATTAACACATCACGACAATTTTTGACTTTTTCATAAATTGTTTGGTACAGCATGGCTGTGCTAGAGTATCCAAAACCGCAACGCATTCCACTCAGAAATACTTTGTTAGAAATAGTGTCACAAATTTTTATCTTTTCCTAGATTAAACGTCCATAATGGTACCGTTTACATTTTACGAGGGGTCTAACTCGCACATACTTGTGCGTATAGTTCTAGCCCTATTCCCTGCACCGGTATCAATGCGAGTGTATTCCCCTTTTCAATAATGAAAGTTGTGGCCATTTTGACATGTAGTTGACATTTACTCATATAAGTAGCATGTCGGCCGGAGGCCGAGATTATTGCGCGTCTGTCTTGCAATCCCCAGGTCATCAGTTCGAATCCGCCTATTTTCAGACATCTCCGCGGTATACCCTGAACATGCGCGACCGGAGCCGTTAGTATAGCAGTAATGTGTTGAAACTGTGCTAGCGCATAGCCTACATTCTATTTCTACTTCTCTCATATATAGAAGCGATCAAAGGTTCAGGGTGTATTGATATATACGTTTATCTAGTCCACTCTATAGGGTGGAATGCAGGAATTATTTTAAGTTGTTGACTTATATCTCAAGTTAAACATAATAAAGTTTGTGTGTGTAACAAGCATAATAGTAGTAACATTATTTTCAAGCATGTTATCGAAATCAATTCACATGTTGATGGCAGATTTAAGGAAGTTCTATAATCAGCTACATATTTTAGCTAATTACGATTTGCTTAACAACTGTTATGAATTTTTAAGTTAGTAGTTCAAAGCAAAGTTTATGCCATTTGGACACTATCATTAACAGATATATAGTTGAATTTTGCAAATGATGTCCGTACAATGTCTCTTCCCGAGGAGAAGTTAGCGAATAATTGTTTTTAATTGTACCCCAATTTATTGGTACTAATTTCAACTGCAGCAAAATATTTAAGAATTTTTTTTCAAAGGACTTTTAGAAAACGGTCTTACATAGATATATTCTATCATGAGCAGCTATGAAAATTCTAACAATATAAATTTTCTAAACAAAGTTTACTTAAAAATTTAGGGCAGTTGAGTTTAAGGTAGCATTATGAATGTCGAAATCAGACAGGAAATGAAATATTTCCCTCGAATAATCGTAGATGCTCCGTGCTATATCCTTTGTGTTCATGCTGTCAGCATCAGGCGTCCCTTCACATCCATATATATTTTCATGGTGCGAACTTTGCTGTGGTTTCAAGCTGCTATTTAAAATGCCCGCGTTTAATTGCATTCGCAACGTTTCAAATATTTCGCTGTATTTACAAAGCTCATGTTCGTCGATTGAACAAGAAATGAAGAATTCGACCTAAATCTTTGCAGCTGTCGACCCACCTAACAATATTCCCTGGAAAAACGAACGCGGCTTTATTTGTTCAACTTCAAGATTGTTTAAAGGCAACTGCTGTTTACACAATTAGTGTACAATATTCGCTAGAACTGACTGGAAATTTTCAACAGATAAGAATTCCGGCAGAGACCAATCCATCTGGCTGGTGGCCTGTTCATACCATCGAACTGCATCTTCCATTAGTTTTGATTTGGGTACAGTGCATATGAGTGCTGCAGCGAACGCTCACATTTGTCAATAAGAAATGAGTGGTTGTTTGCTTCCAGAGCCCCTAGTATATCAATGAACACACACGTTTTCACAGCCGTATAACAGCTATTCAACGCACAATAGAGTATCGTGTGTTGCTATGCGCGTCTTTCGGCAATCGTGTTAAGCAGCATTATCTGAATTTGCCAACATTGTTACAAAAGTATTGTCACTATTTAAGGTGACATCATCCGAGGGTTAGTTTGTAGTATAGCCTATTGTAACAGTTCGGAGGCAAATGTGAGTCGCGTAGTCAAATACATGAATAGTATGTGTCATAGGCATTGGTGATTTGCGCAAGTGATCTCGAAAAATAGTCTCCTCTACCCACGCCTCCCTGACCATGGCACTTATGTCTTCACAGCTAGAAATTCTGCCTGGGCAATTTATATGGTTATATTCCATAGGGGTCATTCGCTTGCGATGGTGATCCTTAACTCCTAATTTGAGTAGATGACTTCCAACCCCACTTACTAATTAAATGAAATATTCGCCGAGTACCATGACTCTAGGAATTCCCTCGCCTGCTTCGTATTACATTGGGCTAGAATCCTCACATTTCCAAGCAATATGGATGACCTGCTTCATCCTCGCGTATCGAATCCAAAGAATTTCTTATAGGCTGATATCCGGTAGAAAAACATTCTTCCTGTTTTTCAGAAATTGGGATTATCACCATTCCTTCATTTTATCTGTAGGTTACATGGGTCTGCTTGCCATGTTACAGTATGCCCTTCGATCTCGAATGCACCGGTCTCAGGATAAAGTTTGTTTTGTGCGCTAGATTGAATATGCGTCAATTAAGTAATTATATTCCTAGTTTTGAATCGTCACTTGAATATTTTTTCTTATGCCAGCTGAGAAAGCATTGCCCACTTCAAGCTTCTACTAAAACAACGCGGCTGCGCCTTCAAATGTAGCCGGGCTCTAAAGTCCCAAAATATTATTAAGCTAACACTGCTTTTGTGCACTGTGTCCACACTACTTAGTTTTGATGTTTCACGTTTTGCTTCTGCCATTCGGAACATAAACTTTTAAAGTAGCCAGAGGTTCGTTTACGCAATTTAATTACGCACATTTTTCCAGGTTAAATTATAAGAAACAAGTAAACGAAACCAAAGGAATTAGAGGAATTATACATGAAATTATCGTACAGATGAAGTGTCGCACTTCGCTGGAAAATATGGGAAAAATAGGCAGCATGTTTAATCAGTGCTAACACTCGATCAGCGTCTGGACAATTGGACAAATTTAAATGTCTTGAAATTGTGGTGATTGTTGTTGCTTGGACATATTTTAGCTGCAGGAAACCGGGCTTCAGATAATTATTACAAAGGTAGTTTTAGAAGTCGACGATTTTCTCTTTCTGATTGTTCGCTAATCGTTAAAGCGGATATGCTGCCTTCCGTTATCATATACACTTAGTATTCACCGTTCAGCTTGGTAAAATCCAATTTCAAGAAAGATCGGCAACTCATCGGCTGTTTAATCGGGAAATGCAAGCCGATTGGCAAAGGTTTTTTCCAATTTATTTGCTAGTGTTTATGTCTCACCCAGCTGTCAACGCTACGAAGTAGATATTTTTACGGCTTATTAATAGATGCGGTCATAGAATACATTAAACTATTTTTGGAATTGTTGCCGGTGATTTTCAAAGATCTGACAACAGCTTGGTTGCCAGGCTTGCGTTAACGAATATTACACACTTCAACTAGGCTGGGTGCAACACAAGACATGATAATTGTTAACAGCATGAAAAAGCATTTTGTTTGTAATTTCTCGTCGCTTGGGAGCTCTGATCATGCCATCATAAAGTGTTTTCCCGCTACTTTTGCATGATGAATCATAAAACCTCACACAGCGCAAAGTTTGAAGTTTCAGTAGTGGACAATACCTTCCCCAAAGCATTCAGCTAGGGTAAGTAGACAACATCTCATCTGAGTTTAATTTATTTCAGGAGGAGGACGTTTTAATTTAGAGTAGCCAATTAACCAATTAACCAAAATGCAGATGGAACATTTATTCTCCATTTGAAACAACTATTATCCACGCCGATGGATTCTGGACTGACCATTTAAAAGGACAGAGTATTTTAAAAGGAAAAGCTTCTAAACCAGAGAACATACATCAATAAATTTTCCATCATTTTATGTAAATCGTTCACACCATAACAATATTCTAGCTGTAACTGCAATTAACAACCGCCTTAAAAAATAGACATTTCGATGCATTTAATCATAGTCAATCGCGGATATGAGCCTTTAACTTGGAATGAGAAAAAGTTACTTTTTATATTCAGAAAGGCACTTCGTTCATGGCTAGATCTACTGATATCTTTCAGCTGGACATCGGGAACCGTATTCCTTAAACAGCCTAAAACTTTCCAAGGAATTAATCCCGCTTTCTGCGGACAAAACACCTGGTCTGCAGAAGTTGTCTCTTGTCTTTCTCAAAGTATGTGAATATTAGTTGGTACAGATACCCGCCGACGAACACACATTGCTTCAAGAAGTAAAATATAGCTGTCAGCTAGCGAAACGCAAGCATCAAGCCAGGCCCATCGATGGCAGTTTGTCTGTTTTGAAGACCGAATATGACCGCCGCTCGAATCCATTTTGTTGACCCTAATCAGTTTACATTTTTCGGCCAAATTTACAATTTAGATGTCTAGCATTTCTTGTACCTACTGTGCTCTCGTCACTCGATGATAAACAACCGCATCCGCATCCGCTACCGCTTCCTGCGTATTCTAAACCAAATTTGCTTAAACATAAATAGACATAACCACTGTCTTATTGATTTTCGGTTTGAGGAGCACAACTCCTTAATAAAGATGCATCTGTGCAAGTGCATTCAGATGAATCTGACTGAATAAAGCGAATTCTGTTTTTGCGAGCAATATATTTTCACAAGTTTTGTGTAACCATTGGAAAATTCTTCCGAACATCAGCAGCTAAATATGTAATGTACTAGAATGCACCCCAAACAGATTAATATGTTAGTTATTGTAAAATATATATAGTGTGATTCTTTGGAAACATAGACCGAATTAAATAATACATATTTTGGGAAACTGGAAATAATTAAGCTCGGTGGAATATATGTAGCTTTTAGGTTGGATTAAATTGAGTTACGTTTAGTTTAACTATTGCTTTAAATCTGCGTGCCCGTTAATATATTAGTGCGATTGCTCATTAGGCCTTTTAATTGCATTCATTTATATAAAGTGTGCAATTGCATTTCGTGGCACCAACGTTTACTCAATAATAATTTATTAGTTTTTCTTTGATGCCATTACAATAGCCGACTGGAATAGCAATTTACAGGTTTTAATCCGCATATCTAATAAACCGTTTGTTGCTGAAAACTAAACGAGTGTAACTCGGACTCTAACATGGTAATCTGCAACCAAAGGACCACCTGATCCCTAGTTGCATTTCAATAATACAATCTTAACTGCTTTTTCCCAACCATTAATTTTAGTAGATAAACGTTTTTCTTTAAAAGAGCAACCATCCCTAAGCAAACGGACAGGCAGTTACTCGAGATATATTCTAACATATGCAGCTTACATTAACCTTGTCATATCTGGAAGCGAGTTCCAGCGATTTATGTGATGTGTAAAGATATTGTGAACAGCTTAACTTCAACAGCTTATGAGCAAATGAATAGAAATATTTAAACACCCGATTTCCATAGACAGACTAGTGGACAACTGCGTCTGCCAGTCTTATGGTTGAAAGAATCTCGTTGCTGCGTATGTGCACTGGCACAATTTTCCAGACATCAGTTAACATAGGCCAAATAAATGCATCTACTTGATATATGCTTAGTGTTCCTTAGGTATATTTTTCAATTGGACTAAATCGTTAAATGTTGAAAACAGGCAAATGACAATGTACGTTCAGTGAAAATTTCACTAATACCTTTATCCTACTACAGGAAGCATTTAACGAAATAGAACTGCGTTGTGCGGAGCTGTAATATATCTAACATTACCTAGTCACGTATGGTGCAGAGTGCAAGGGTAGGCAAAGACTTTGAGTTCAAAACAATATTTGTGATACAAAATAAAGAAATACTTTATTCTCGTAATGCGATACACTCCTGCGTAGGTGTGACCATATTGCTGTAAAATGTAACGTCCGGTAAATGTAACTAATTGTTAAACGTTATTAGTGATAGATGAAGCAACGTGCTAGGTATATATAACTGTTTTAATACTGATGTGTATTACTGCGCTGTTTGGATTCAGGACTGTAACACAACATATATATTTGTTTTCCTCGTTTGCCATCGTGAGAAAATATGAATGCAGATCTTTGTATTTGCTGACTGATATCCGTGAATTGGGCTTGATCATCCGGATACGTTAGACGTAGTTAAGTAAATTGGTCCCGATTCACACCTGCCACGTCAAATGGTTGTCAAACAGATAGTTGTTGTAGATGAGAGTAGAGAGTTTAGAGATCAAATTCATCTGCAAATTGGTAACTTTGTGCATCACCATATGGACTGCTGTAAATAACGGAATTGCTGCTCCCTACATTGGTTGTAGTTGCCGATTAAAATTTGTTGAAGACAAGGATATGGATAATTAAGTTTCTGTTAACTTCTAACTGGAAATTCATATAAGATTAATCATCTTTATTTGCAAGGTCCACACCAGGACCTTTAATTTGCTATGTGGAAGGAGTTGAATAAGAACAAAAAATTTCGTTTCAACTTCTGTTACACTCCGTAGTTCACAATCTTTGAAATATATGTGTGCCCCAAAACGATGTATATTCATAGGTTGACAATTACAATCTCGGTAAAAGCGAGTCATTGAGCAAAACATTTAGATAACTCATTTGGCAAGGTGCAACATACCATAGACTGCTCGGCGAAACTTGTACAGATTTCCCCTGATTCTCATCAGGCATATGTGGACATCGATGCTAATTCCCAGTGAAACAACTCAGCTGTTATCTGGACAGTGATGCACATATTAGTAAGCTGGTATGTACAAACTTTGCTATCTCCATGACACTAAGGTACCTATGGTGTCAAACAGCAGTAAACATCTGAGCTTTCCTTCGTACAATGCGGATGATACCACACAATACCATAGAGATGCTACCTGATTATCCCTCAGGACAATAACACTGGGTAAAAACTCATGTGCCTTGCTGACATAATTTGCCACAAACTTTTTATGAAGCGTACGGTTATTTGATTGATGCATAAATATAAACCTGTTGACGGAAGGTTTTTTCTTATTTTGATACAGTGAAAGAACTCGTGAATTCAGCTTGCTGTTTTTTTTCATTGGCATCGTTTCGACGTATCAATCTCTCAAGTCTAAGCTCACAATTAGGTTTGTTGGCAGTGATGTGATTTGGCTAATCCTTTAATGGTATGTCTCTCACGAACTGTTTAAAGAAGAGGATATGTCCTCACAAGGCCAATACATTATTATTATAAACACCCATCCGGATAGCTTCTAAGTCTTGGTTTAAAAAATATATATATATGGGGAAATATAAACGTCCGTCTCACCTTGTGTTCATGTTATAAAATATCACCGGCCAAAGTAATTGATCTGTATTCGCAATACCAAATAATGTACGTTTGTTTATTTTTGGTCTACTTCTTCGCATTGTGTAATTTATGCTTAATTCTAAATGAGTGAGAATGATTTACTCGCATTATATTTTTTGTCTTAGAATTGCAATGTTTACTTTGGGGTTGCCTTCACTGCCCGCTATTTCGCAACTATGAATTCACTTTGGTATAGTTGACAATTATGAGTAAATGTGTTCTCAGAACTGGGAAAAATGTACATGGTCCGCGCCGATCAATAATCATCCTCAACCTCACCGTCAACAAGGTTAGTGGGTGATGTAAAACGCTCCTCTGATAATTTGCTTCAATATCAACATATAAGTACCAACAACAACGATACTAATTAATACATACAGGTAAGTAAACGGTAAAAAGCATATTACTAGTTTGCTATGGGATTGTGATGGGAAGAGGTATTTAAAAGATACCCAGATGAAGAAAACGTTCAGCACGGAAGCCGTTTTGGCGTCCTCAAAAATAATTAGCTTGTGCGTTCAACCAAACGTACTGATCATTCTTTGGACCACAACGCGGCAGCGGGGATAAACCCGCCTACACCAACTACAAATTAAAGGTTTTATAATCCTCTTGTCTAAGTGTTTGGAAAAGGAAAATCCGAACCACCGTTTCGGATATGGTCTTTGATATAATAATCATTTGCTATAATTCAACAAGTTCCGTGGTCTGAATCCAGATTTCAAGTAGCAATCCAACTAGGCAGCGGGTTCAATAAATGCAACATGGAATTCCTTACGAAAGGGCAAAGCGTCGCAAACGGACGTTAGTGCTATAGCGCTCAAGGTGTCAACCTTTACAAATTAGCCCTTTAGGTCCACCGCATCAAGGGTATCTTCATCTGCTAATTCCAAATGTTGATGAAACCGGCTATGAGGTGTCGGATTTAGGAGGAGCAACACCGAACCACTAAGTCAGTGTTTGTCCTCTTCTCATTATCTTCAATACAGACGCCGGTCGTGCATACAGCGTACGCCACTGGATCAATGGGGTTGGATGCGTAACACGGAAACCAGCCATCAGATCCTGGTGCCTTGTATAACAGTGCAGAACCATGCACTAGCACTTCCAGCACCAAATACGTGATTCCGAGCAAAGATCTTGATCACCCAGTGATCCTGCAATATAAGAGCTGTGCTGGGAAGGCAGCAATGGTCGAATGCAGCTTAAATCTCTTTATTTGTCCACCTGACGAGGCCACGTTTTATGACCCTACAGGGTGGTCGTACGGACGGCTGGAAATTAAACTCCGCATATCAGGGTGATTTATGTCGCTTCGGCGCCACAAGTGGCAGAGATTGAAAACAGTATCTTGAGCTTTGTCTATACGCTTCGTGGCCTCCTCTTCAATTCCACGAGCAATAATATAGCTGCCAACATACTTGAATTTCCGACCGAATTCTAGCATAGAGCCACCAACGGTCAACGCAGTTGTAGATCCCTGCCATACTTGAAGAAAGATGAAGTGGACTGAAACAAAGAGGTACCCATAACTATTGACAGAATCTGTCGTTTGTCCTTGTATGGTCAAACCATGTATACGATTTGCTCAAAAATTCACTTGATCTACTAAACGTCTTTAATTAAAATTATATGCTTGTATTAAATCTTGAAGCAAGAATAGCTGTGGTAAAATCTCATTTCACCAGTGCACCTACTTGATTAGCTTCAACTCGGACACATGTATGTCAAGAGGAATGTAGATTTTCTAGTGTCTACCAAATGAAATCAAATAAGTGCTCGATCTGTCCCACGTGGAAATATCTTCCACGATTAGAGTCTGGGCCATAACTAAATTTTTCCATTCGTATCCGTGATTAAGCGCATGCGGTTAACCCAAATACATTAAACCGATTGCCTTACGGTTTGACACAATTCGTTACAGAAATTCCGAAGTAGGCGAAAATGCCAAGGTTATTCTAATCAGGCGATTCTCAACATAGACGGGAAAAATATGTGATCTTCCAATCTGTGTTTAGCGATGGGTTCAGATCGATGTAACTGGTTCCAGTAATTAGCCATTTTTTGACGTTTCAGGTAGTGCGCCTGCATTACCCATAACAAGACAGCAAGAACACGCCGACCACTCATTTGACCTTGAAACTTCAAGGCTCGCCCTGCCTATGTACGCTTGTCTCAACGCCGAAATCGTACAGAACACAAACCGAACTACTGCGTCAGTTAAGAGCACCAAGTTAAATAGCAGAAATGCGAATCGGAAAAGGCTCCAAAAGCAAAGCATTTGCGGATTAGGGGGATGTCATCAATTAGTTAAAATAGGTTTGGTCTACTAGAAGTGCTTAGAATAACATTCTACAAAATGCGCGAACGTTTCTTAACAACAGGTAGTATAGCAAATATATCACAAGACGCGCTTTAATTCTGTACCGCGTGGTCGACTATCCCACCCGTTAAGCGCTTGCTTTTATTTGTTCAGCAGTGCGATCGGTTAACCGCAGAAGCCGATCAGATGATAAGCGATAATATTATTTCCGTGGAAGCGCGTATGCACCACGTAGGAGTAGCGGTTACTAAGTAAGAGAATGCTGTAAAATCCGCTTCCACTAAACGGTAATAATCAACGGCCCCATCTCTGTTGCTATCTCCAAATTTGGTCTAACGTCCGGCGGAAACATACAGCACTTGCAGGAGTCAAACAATACTCATCGCATGAAAAACCAATCATCAATTAAACGGCTGGTTATGCAAATTCTTAATATCTAAGTCTAACAAGTAGGAAGCAGCCGAACACCACCCTTCGCTAACTGTAGCTCAAATGTCTCTTGTCGAGACAAAAGCCTTCAGAATATCCGGTAACTGTGCGGTGATTACGTCAAAGATTAGCCGTTAGGCCGCCGTTGCGGCATCTTCTGTTGTAAACATCGTGAACTCGAATAGATGGACATACGGCAAACGATAACTACTCTTGTCATCAGCTGAGGAAAATCATGCAGCCTTTAATTTAGATTAACGTTGAAGGGCTCCTGCAACAGTGCCCCAAAGGTTGTATGCTATAATGACCTCGGAAACTATAGCCGTCACATTAGGTGGTAAGTTCTCAGACCACAAAAAAATTAGAACCAATTGTGCGTACTTATGATGGTGAAAGCCAAATTCGTAAATATAGTAGAAATGCTCGTCATTTTAAACTCGCCAGATTATAGCGAAAAGAGAAGTATCAGAATAAAACTGGAATCTTCCACCGACGTAGAAAACGTTTCGGTCTCCGCAAGCTCGCTAAGACAAGGATTCATTGGGATAAGTATCTATACGGTTGTCCCTTGAATCGCACGAGCATTCGATATAAACACCGTAGAGGGACACAGCAAGCAAGTCCGCTTAAGCACAATCTGCATACATTAAGTTCCATTACATCTTATGAACCATGTTTAAGAAGCTGGAAACCAAGATTTAGACCGGTGGCGGTTCATACGTAAAACAAATACTTGGTTAATAATGTGGCGCTAACAACCAACAGAATACTTCGCTCATCTAATTATGGAGAATAGGCAATATAATTTTAAAATATCTGGTTCCATCAGAAAAATAGTGACGGCTACTTGTGATCGATGGAAGAGAATCAGAAGTGACTTTATCTGAACTCCATTTATTGGTCACAGAAGCATTGCAAAACTTAAATATGAAACACCTAAAGCACCGACGAATGTACAATTCTACATCTTGATTGCTACATAGGTTTTCTGTGATGTAGGTGAAACATAAATTTGGGACGCTCCGTACCGTAATCATATTTCCCATCAGCAGTCGACTAACCGCTGACCTCCGTTTGTAGGCATTCTCTTACACTTGATACCTTCACTCCTCTGGAGGAATTCAGAGACCGAGAAACTGGGCTGCTTTATACGTACGCTCAAGGTAATTTTAACAAACAGGCCTAAAATTAACGACAGTCAAGTCTCCGGGTCATATGATGTCATTGGTATCACCGAGGCGTGATTGCCCATGGGAATGAAGCACGATGATATTTCGCTACCGAGCATGCCGTTGATGCAGAAATATAAGCTCACGAAAGGAAATTGGGTATTTCTGTATTCCCTAAACGACTTACAGCGTGAAGCCTTTGAGGATTTATACTCGCAGTTTCACTACAACCTTTGAAGTTACAAGCAGAGACGCTTTCCTTATCGTCTTAGTGTATCGGCTCCTAACTCTACTCTCAAAAAAGACTAACACCAGGCAGCTGGTTTAAGATGCAGGTTACAACAATCAAACACTCCCATAATTATTCTGGGTGTTTCAACGTACATTGCGTAGAAACACCTGCCACGATCGGCGAACAATCCAAAGCCGACCTACAAGACCTCCAAACCGCTGTGCTTTTTTACAATTCCATCGCTTTGCCCATCGGTTTCCGAAAAGTTACAGGCCATTTGTTCTTGCTATTGTGCTTACCAAGGAGGAGCATATTATTTAGGTCTTGGCTGTAGACTGCCCGTTGGGTCAAAATGATCAAGCAGCCATCAGTTTTGATTCCTTCTGCCATGCGGTGTTTCGGAATAAGAAGGATGATGCTGTGCGATTCATCACCACCACGATATATAAGTCCGGCTCGTTAGCGCCACAACTTGGTCGTTCTTTGATGAAAACCCCGGGAAATCGCCGTGATTGAGTTCATCAATTATTTCGGCCAGCGGATCGAAGAGGCAATATATATTAATTTTTCAATAATTCTACGTCGGTTTATTTTGTTATGAGCAAATACGAAACTGGATGATAGTCAGCAACGCAGCATGTCGAGTGTATAGCCGAGCTCCAGCACCAGATACTTGGAACAAATTATTTTCTCAAATAGCCAGGGCACTCAAATTCTAAGAGTATACAAGTCCGCCTATCAGCGCGATGTCGGACCATAGGTGGCGGGGATTAGCAAAAGCATCAAGGACATGTGCTGTACCCTTGCTTCAAGAAGCAAAATATAGCAGTGCTTTAGCGAAACGCAAGCATCAAGCCAGGCCCATCAATGGCAGGTCGACTGTTCGAAGACCTACGATGACCCCCGCTCGAATCCATTTGGTTGACCCTAATCAGTTTAAATTTCGCGGCCGAAGTTACACTTAGATGCCGTGGGCTTTTCTTGTATCTACTGTGCTCCCGTCACTGGATGATATACCTAATGCATCCGCATCTGCTACTGCTTGCTGAATATTATAAACCAAATTAGTTTAAACCTATTTACTCGTACCCATTGTTTTATTCATTGCACGTTTGAGGAGCATAACTCGTTAACACAGTTACATCTATGTAAATGCATTCAGATGAATCTGACTGAATAAAACGAATTTTGTTTTCGCGAGCAGCACATTTTCAAAAGATTTTGTGCAATCATAGGCTAATTCTTCGGAACATCAGCGGCTTAATAATTAATGTACTAGATTGCACCCTAAACAGATTAGTATGTTAATTAAGGTGAATTATATATATAGTTTGATTATTTGCAAACGTTGACCAAATAAAATGATACATATTTTGTGAAACTGGAAGTAATAGCTCAGTGGAATATATGAGGCTTTTTGGTTGAGTTTAACTGAGTGACATTTAGTTTAACTATTGCTTTAAATCTGCGTGCCCGTTAATATATTAGTGCGAATGCTCATTAGGTCGTTTAATTGCATTCATTTATATAAAGTGTGCAATTGCATTTCGTGGCACCAACGTTTACTCAATATTAATTTATTAGTTTTTCCCTGATGCCATTACAATAGCCCACTCGAATAGCAATTTACAGGTTTTAATCCGCATATCTAATAAACCGTTTGGGGCTGATAACTAAACGACTGTAACTCACACTCTAACATGGTAATCTGCAACCACAACACCACCTGATCCCTAGTAGAATTTCTATAATACAATCTTAACTGTTTTTTAATAACCACTAAAATTTAGACGCTAAAAGTTTTTCCTTAAACTTGCAGCTATCCCTAAGCAAACCGACAAGCATTTACCTGAGATATATTCTAACATATGCAGCTTACATTAACCTTGTCATGTCTGGAAGCGAGTTCCAGCGATTTATGATAGGTGTTAAAATGTTGTGAACAACTTAACTTCAACAGCTTATGTGCAAATGGGCAGAAATTTCTTAAACACCCGATTTCAATAGACAGACTAATGGACAACTGCGTCTGCCGGTCTTATAGTTGAAAGAATCTCGTTGCTGCGTGAGTGCAATGACACAATTTTCCAGACGTCATTTAACATAAACCAAATAAATGCATGCACTTGATATATGCTAGGTGCTCTTTACGTATATTTTTGAATTAGACTAAGTCGTTAAATGTTGAAAACAAGTAAATGACAATGTATGTTCATGAGAATTGCACTAAGCCTATATTTTGCAAAATTAATGGTGCAAGTGCCCGACAGCTTCGCAAATTCTCCGCTTTATTAGTATTAACTCTCCGTCAACGTCGTAATGCTTCCATTGGTTCACTGCTAGCAAAATATCCATTTCTTGCTATGAACAGGTGAGCGACGCACGTAGTGACTGATTTGAACCTAGTTGTGCGAGCGTCAAAAGACATCTTGTGCTTAACAGCAGCAGTAAATTCTTCATAAAATTCATCTCAAGATCATAAGCAAAAATAGGTGTCACAGAAATTGTTCCGTATTTGTATATTTAATGGGGCCAAAACCTTTCGGAAACATTTTTGCCACCAAACAGTTCAAGTGATTCGGCAATAATTTAATTCAGTCAGTTAGCAGGCGAATTGATGGTCGAAAAGTATTTGAGAATCAGGATTGGAGCCAACAGGACACATCAGGTTAAATGCTGTCAAGATTGTGGAGTAGTTGACGTGCCTATTTCAAATACCATAATGCGGCTGTCGCGTTTGATAAGCGCGGTGTAAGCCTGGCTGGGGACAGATATTTGATAATACAGCGGCAAATAGCACGTACATGGTAAACGCTAGCTCATTGTTTGCGGTTAAGCTAACCGTTTCCGTGCTTTATCAATTGTGTTCATGCCGTCAGCATCAGGCGTCCCTTCACAACCATATGTATTTTCATGGTGCGAACTTCGCTGTTGTTTCAAGCTGCTAGTTATAATGCCCGCGTTTAATTGCATTCGCAACGTTTCAAATTGTTGCTGAATTTACAATGCCCATGTTCGTCGATTGAACAAGAAATGAATAATTCGACCTAAATCTTTGCAGCTGTCGACCCACCTAAAAATATTCCATGGTAAAACGAACGCGGGTTTCTTTGTTCAACTTCAAGATAGTTTAAAGTCTACTACTGTTTACACAATTAGTGTATTGTTCGCTAGAACTGACTGGAAAATTTCAATAGATAGGAATTCCGGCAGAGACCAATCCATCTGGCTGGTGGCCTGTTCATACCATCGAACTACATCTTCCATTAGTTTGCTTTGGTTACGGTGCATATGAGTGCTGCAGCAAAAGCTCACATTTGTCAATAAGAAATGAGTGGTTGTTTGCTTCCAGAGCCCCTAGGATATCAATGAACACACGTTTTCACAGCTGTATAACATCCATTTAACGCACCATAGAGTTTGTTGTGTTTCTATGCGCGTCTTTCGGCTGTTGTGTTAAGCAGCATTAGAAAAACTATCATCTGAACTTGTCAATTTTGTTACAAACGTATTGTCACTATTTAAGGTGACATCTTCGGAGGGTTAGTGTGTAGTATAGTCTATTGTAACAGTTCGGAGTGAAATGTGAGTCGCATAGTCAAATACATGAATAGCGTGTTTCATAAGCATTGGTGATATAGGCACGTAATCTCGAAAATATTATCCTCTACCCACGCCTCCCTGACCATGGCACTGATGCCTTCACAACGTCAGCTGGGCAGTTTATACGGTCATATTCCATAGGGGCCATTCGCTGGCGATGGTGATACTGAACTCCTAATTTGAGTAGTTGACTTCTAACCCAACTTACTAATGTAATGAATTAATTGCCGAGTACCATGCCTCTAGGAATTCCTTTGCCTGCTTCGTATTACATTGGGCTAGAATCCTCATAATTTCCAAGCAATACGAATGACCTGCACTTCCTCGCGTATCGAATCCAAAGAATTTCTTAAAGGCTGATATCCGGTAGGAAAACATACTTCCTGTTATCCGGATGTTAGGATTTTCAACATTCCTTCATTTTATCTATAGGTTACATGGGTCTGCTTGCCATGTTATAGTTTGCCCTTCGATCTCGCATGTATCGGTCACAGGATCACTTTTGTTTTGCGCGCTAGACTGACTATGCGTCAATAGAATAATCGTATTGCTAGTTTTGAATCGTCATTTGAATATTTTTTCCTTGCCAGCTGATAAAGCATCACCCACTTTAAGTTTCTTTTAATACAACGCGGAGGCGTCTTCAAATGTAGCCGGGCTCTAATGTCCCACAATATTCTTATGCTAATACCGCTATTGTGCAGGGTGTCCACACTGCTTAGTTTAAATATTTCACTTTTTGCTACTGCCATTTGGAACATAATCTTTTAAAGTAGCCAGAGGTTCGTTTACGCAATTGCATTACGCACATTTTTCCAGGTTAAATTATAAGAAACAAGTAAAAGGAATCAAAGGAATTAGAGGAATTCTACATGAAATTATCGTACAGATGATGTGTTGCACTTTGCTGGAAAATAGGGGAAAAATAGGCAGCATGCTTTAGTCAGTGCTAACACTCGATCAACGTCTTGACAATTAGACAACTTTAAATGTCTTGAAATTGTGGTGCTTGTTATTGCTTGAACATAGTTTAGCTGCAGGAAACCGGGCTTCAGATAATTATTACACACGTTATTTTAGAATTCGACGATTTTCTACTTCTGATTTTTCGCTAGGCCTTAAAGTGGAAATGCCGTCTTCCGTTATCATATACACTTATTACTCACAGTTCAGCTTGGTAAAACCTACTTTTCAATAAAAAATCGGCAACTCATCGGCTGTTTAATCGAGAAATGCCAACCGATTGCCAAAGCTTTTTTCCAATGTATTTGCTGATGTTTATGTCTTATCCAGCTGTAAACGTTACGAAGTAGATATTTTTACGGTTTATTAATATACACGGTCATAGAATACTTAGAACTATTTTTGGGAATTGTTGCCGGCGATTTTCAAAAATTTGACCACAACTTAATTGCCAGGCTCGCACTAATTAATATTACACACTTCAACTAGGCTAGATGCAACACAGGACATGGTATTTGTTAACAGCATGAAAAAGCAATTTGTTTGCAATTTCTCGTCGCTTGAGAGCTCCGATCATGCCAAAAAAACTTTTTCCCACTACGTTTGCATGATGAATCATAAAATCCTCACCCATCGCAAAGTTCGAGTGTTCAGTAGGGGACAATACCTTCCCCAAAGCATTCAGCTACGGTGAGAAAAATACACTTCCTCGGAGTTTAGTTCATTTTGAGATGAGGACGATTCAAATTAGTATACCCAGTTAATCACAACCAAAATGCTGATTTAACATTTGTTCTCCATCTGAAACAACTTTTATCCACCCCGATGGATTCTGGACTGACCATTAAAAATGACGGATTATTTTAAAAGGAAAAGCTTCTAAACCAGAGAACATACATCATTAAATTCACCATCAATTTGTGTAAATCCTTAACACCATAGCAATATGCTAGCTGTTACTGGAAATAAAGACTGTCACAAAAAAGAGAAATGTTGATGCATTTAATCACAGTCACTCACGGGTATGTGCCTTCAACTCGGAATGCGACGCATTTACCTGATTTATTACCAGTTTGGCACTTCATTAATTGCTAGATCTACTGATAAGTTTCTGCTGGACTTCAAAAACCGTATTCCTATAACAGCCTAAATTTGTCCAAAGAATTAACCCCATTTTCTGCGGACAAATCACCTTGTCTGCAGAAGATGTCCCTTGTCTTTCTCAAAGTATGTGAATATTAGCTGGTACAGATAGTCGCCGACTAATACACACAATGCTTCAAGAAGTAAAATATGGCAGTCAGTTGGCGAAAGGCATGCATCAAGCCAGGCCCATCGATGGCAGATCGTCTGCTCTGAAGATTAAGATGACCGTCGCTCGAATCCATTTGTTTGACCCTAATCATTTTACATTTTGCGGCCAAAATTACACCTTAAATGCCGTAGCATTTCTTGTACCTACCGTGCTCCCGTCACTGGATGATAAACCTAATGCATTCGCATCCGCTACCGCTTCCTGAATATTATAAACCAAATTTGTTTAAACCCATTTACTCGTACCCTTTGTTATATTAATTTAACGTGTGAGGAGCATAAATCTTTAATACAGCTACATCTATGCAAATGCACTCAGATGAATCTAACTTAATAAAGAGAATTTTGTTTTTGCGAGCAATATATTTTCACAAGATTTTGTACAATCATTGGAAATTCTTCGGAACATCAGCGGCTAAATATTTAATGAAATAGAACGCAATCCGAACAAATTACTAGGTTAATTATTGTAAATGTTTTTAGTGTGATTACTTGCAAATATTGACCGAATAAAATAATACGTATTTTGGGAAGTGGAAGTAATCAATCTCGGTGGAATATACACAAAGCTTTTAAGTTGGGTTAAATTAAGTTACGTTTAGTTTAACTTTGCTTTAAATCTCCGTTATCGTTTGTATGTTGGTGCGAATGCTCGTTAGGTCGTTGAATTGCAATAATTTATATAAAGTGGGCAATTCCATTTCGTGGCACCAATATTTACTCATTATTAAATTATTAGTTTAGCCCTGCAGCCATTACAATGGCCGATTCGATTAACATTTTGGAGGTTTTTATCCGCATATCTAATAAACCGTTTGGCGCGGATAACTAAATGAGTGTAACTGAAACTCTAACAAAGTAATCTGCAAAAAGTTCCACCTGATCCCTGGTAGCATTTCAATAATACAATATTAACTGCTTTTTACCAACCATTAAATTTAGACGCTAAATTTTTTCCTTAAACCTGCAACTATCCCTAAGCAAACCGACAAGCAGTTACCCGGCATTTGTTCGAAAATATGCAGCTTATATTAACCTTGTCATATCTGGAAGCGAGTTCAAGCGATTTATGATAAGCGTTAAGTATTGTGAACAGCTTAACTTCAACAGCTTATGAGCAAATGAGTAGAAATATTTTAAACACCTGATTTCCATAGACGGAGTAATGGACAACTGCGTCTGCCGGTCTTATAGTTGAAAGGATCTCGTTGCTGCGTAAGCCCAATGACCCAATTTTTCAGATGTCAATTAGCATAAGCCAAATAAATTCATCCACTTGATATATGCTAAGTGCTCTCTACGTTTATTTTTGAATTGAAATAAGTCGTTAAATGTTGAAAACTATTAAATGCCAACGTCTGTTCATTGCAAATTTCAATAACCTTCTATCTGTCTTCAGAAAGCATTTAAAGAAATAGAACTGCCTTGTGCGGAACTATAATTTATCCAACAATACCTAGTCTCGTATGAAGCAGAGTGCTAGGGCAGTCAAATATTTTGAGTTTACGTCAAGTATTTGTAAAACAAACTAAAGAAATATCTCATTCTTGAGAATGCAATACACGCCTGCTTTGGTGTTATCATATTGCTATAACATTTAACGTCCGGTATAGGCAACTAAGGAATAAATTTTATTAGAGGTAGTTGAAGCAATTTGCTTGGTGTGCTTAACTATATTTAAGTATTTATGTGTACTGCTGCGTTGTTTGTATTCAGAACCGTAACATAAAATTTATATTTTTTCTCTCGTTCATCATCGTGAGAATGGAGATCTTTGTATTTGCTGACTGATATACGTGAATTAGGCTTGATTATCCGGATATGTCAGACGCAATTAAGTAATTTGGTCCCAATTCACATCCGCCAAGTCAAGTGGTTGTCAAAAAGATATTTGTGGTAGATAAGGATAGACAGTTAAAGAAAGAATTCAACTGGAAGTTTGAACATTTGTGCATCTATATATAGACATCTGGAAATAACGGACTTGCTGATACCTCCATTGATTGTAGTTGCAGATTAAAATTTGTTGAGGACAAGGAAAAGGAAAATTAAGTTTCAGGTAATTTTCAACGGAAATTTGTTTAAAGTAAATCATCTTTATTTGCAAGGACCACACTTGGATCTTTAATTTGCTATGTTGAAGGAGTTGAATAAGAACACAAAAGTTCGTTTCATCTGCTGTGACACTCCGCAATTCACAATCTTAAGAATATTAGTGTGTGCCAAAACGATGTTTTTCAAAGGTTGACAATTGCAATATTGATAATTGCGAATCGTTGTGCAACACACTCAGATAAATCACTTGGCATAATGCGACGTACCACAAATTGCTCGGCGAAAGTTGTGCAGGTTTTCCTTGGTTCCCATCAGGCATATATGGACATAGATCAAAATCCCCAGTGAAAAACAGCTGTAATTTGTACCGAATTAATAAGCTGTTATGAACAAAATTATCTGAATCTCATCAGGCATATAGGAACATGGATGCTAATTCCCAGCGAAACAACTCAGCTGTAATCAGGACAGTATTAGTAAGCTGCTATGAACAAAATTATCTGTCTTCATGACGCTAAGGTACCCAAGGTGTCAGACAGCAGTAAACATCTGAGCTTCCCTTCGTACCATACGAAAAATACCACACAAGATCATAGTGACGCTACCTGGTTTTCCCTCAGGAAAATAGCACTGGGTAACAACTCATATGCCTTGCCAGCATAAATTGCCACAACATTTTTATGCAACGAACAGTTATTTGATTGATGTATAAAAATAAACGTGTAGACGGCAATTTTTTTTCTTATTTTTCTAGAGTGAAAGAACTGGTACCTTTGGTTTGCTGTTACGTCTCAATGGCATCGTTCCAACGTATAAATCTCTCAAGTCTAAGCTCCAGATTTGGTTTGTGGGCTATATCCCATTAGCCCACATGGTTAGGAATTCGATGGACGTGCGCGTGTACTTTCCTTGAAGAAACCTTCGTTTCGATTTAGAGTGAAAACAACGGAAGCGTTGTTACACAGGTGCGGGTATGTATGTTAACAGATACACAATTGCTAAGGAATAGTGGAGAATGCAGTACAATTCAGAAATAAATTAACCCGGTCCAATTTTAGTCAGCAGTATTTGGAAAAGCTGGCAAAGATTAGGTAGTGCCATTACGACCATCGGTGTATCGTTAAAGTTGTACCTTTCATCGGATCACTGACGAGCTCCGAACACACGACTTCCGGATAGAAACAGATAGTTCCACTTCCCCATGGGTAATAGCCGCGAAATTCTATAACTCCTGTTTGGCTAATATTTAGCCCGGCTTATCTTACATTGGCATGTCTCTCACTAACTTTTTACAAAATAGGATATGGCCTTAAGAGCCCCAAGCATTATTATTATAAACACATATCCAAATAGCTTCTAAGTCTTGGTTTAAAAATATATTCTATGCGGAAAAGTAAACGTCCATCTCATCTTGTGTTCATGTTATAAAATATCCTCGGCCAACGTAATTGATCTGTATTCTGCTATACCAAATATTGTACCTTTTCTTTCTTCATGTAGTCTACTTTTTAGCATAGTGGTAATTTATGCTTATTTCTAAACGAGTGATCAGCATTTACTCGCATTATCATTTTTTGTCTTAAAACTGCAATCTTTACAGTGGGGTTGACTTCACTGTCCGCCGTTTCGCTACTCTGAATCCACTTTGGTATAGTTGACAATTATAAGCAAATTTCGTTCTCACAACTGGGGAAAATATACATGGTCCGCGCGGATCAATAATCATCATCAACATCATCATGAACAAGGTTAGTGGGTGATGTAAAATTCGCCTCTGATTATTTGCCATAATATCGACAGATAGGTGCGAAAAATACCAATATAAATAATGCATAGAGGTACGTTAATGGGATTGTGATGGGAAGAAGTATATAAAATATATCCAATTAAAGCAAACTCAGCACAGAAGCCGTTTTGGCCTCCTCAAAAAATGGTTAGCTAGTGCGTTCAACCAAACTTACGGATCATTCTTTGGACCCCAACCCGGCAGCCGGGAAAACCAGCTGACACCAACCTAAAATTAAAGGTTTTATATTCTCTTCTCTAAGTGTTTGGAAAATGCAATACCAAACCACCATTTCGGTTATGGTCTTGGATATTTATTCACCTTGCATGAATCCAAATTTCAAGTCGCAATCCAACTAGTCAGCAGGTTCAATAAATGCAACATGGAATTCCTTACGAAAGGCCAAAGCGTCGCAAACGGACGTTAGTGCTATAGCGCTCATGGTGTCTACCTTTACTATTTAGCCCTTTAGGTCCACCGCATCAAGGGTATCTTCATATGCTTAGTCCGATTGTTTATGAAACCGGCTATGAGGTGTCGGATTTAGGAGGAGCAACACCAAACCACTAAGTCTAGTGTTTGTCCTCTTCTCATTATCTTCAATACAGACGCCGGTCGCGCATACAAACGTACGCCACTGGATCAGTGGGGTCGGATGCGCAACACGGAAAACAGCCCATCAGATCCTGGTGCCTGGTATAACAGTGCAGAACAATGCATTAGCACTTCCAGCACCAAATACGTGATTCGAGCAAACCATATAAGGCGCAGTACCACGCGTTTGTCTTTTGATTGCAGTCGAGCTCCACGAAAGAATTCTGGAACCATTCTACGTACGCAGGTGGTATTGCCGGGATTGGGTGCAAAATGCTTCGTTTGTAGGTTGCTGATAGTAGGATTGTTTCTAAACCGATTTGTGCAAATTTGTCTCAGATAAACCGAAAGCTAGGCACATTATTGTAATGCCCCCTGAGACGTCACTAAACTTATGTTTTGCCTCCGTGGTTGCGTTGTGAATAATCAGCCCACTCACATTGGTTTTTTGGAGCAATGGGTATCGTGGTTAATTTCGCACAATAAGCTAACAGTATCCTCACGCTTAATACGGATATTGATTGATTAAATGTCGTGAAACGCAAATTTTGCTGTTCCCCTATCTCACGTTGTTAGTCTCATTTTTTCTCTTTCTGGGTAACTGCACACATTCCTGTGTCATTTGCAAAATCATTCGTGGTATTGAAACGTGGTATACCTTTTCGAGCATCTATGCTATGGTAGAACAACAGGAGCCTTGTAGCAAAATCCACCTTTTTGTACTTTCATCACAGATTCCTAGAACAATCAGGTCACTTATGAGGCTGCAGTCTATACATGCAAGGAAATTGCATTACGGGACCAAGTTCTTCACCACAGAAATGTGCATATGCGTGGATTCATTATAAAGTCTGGTTCACAAAATCGTTAGCACCAGTAAACCTCCTTAGTCTGACCCTCCCAAAACGCACTGTATTTTTCAACGACCGTTTTAAAATCAGTGAGATAAATGCCCTTTACGCAGCGCAAGTTTATTGCCCTACGAAGCGTCAGTTCTGGCTGCTTCTCAAAATATGACAAGTCATGTTTATCCGATGCTCGTCTAAAAGTACAATGTTGCAACATTCTCTGTAATTGCTCCATCAAAATGCCAATTAATTATCTGGTTTGCTCCATGCATGTTCAATGGGGCAGGGATTTAAAAAACGGTGTTGATAAAATCAGTATGCGAGTGCGCGGGTGGCATTCGTCTTGGTCTTCGCTGAAACCATATTGTGGGAATTTAATACTTCGTGGACAAGCACTTGTTCAGCAAAGTCAAATGTGCGACAACTGCAGTATTTTCGGCAAACCAAATACCTCTGTCATAATTTATGTGCGCGTCCATATCTAACAACCCTTCTGATGGCTACCCATTTTACTCGGTTAAATAAGCGGTGAATAACTGCTGGGAATGTCGTCCAATTTAAAAGAAAACATTCCAAATATGCTTCGAACAAAACAGTGCTATATTAAAGTTCCTAGTATTTAGTTATTGCTTTATTCAGAAAAATATCCCTTTTGTAATTGTTTGCTTGGAGCGCATAATTCCGTAGTTGGCACTTGCTTTAAGGTTTTCAAAACTTAAGCCATACACTAGTCATCCACATGAATTGCAACACCTTAAGTGAACGGAAAGCACCAGTTTACAAAAGCTATAGTTTTATTGTGTGATTGCTGCAGTGTTTGCTTTGAGTTGCTTCGTAAGCTAACTAATCAATATTTTCCGTTTTAAAACCAAAACCATGTGTATATGCCCACCTTCATGAATTACGCAAGTTATTCATGAAATTTCACTCCCAGTTGTAAGCGTTCTTAGTTATGTAAGATCCCTTTAGTAACCAAACTATGAACAACTGGTGGATTCAACATTCCAAGCTGAATCCCAAACGTTGACTCATCGCTAGCAGCTATGTGCGTGTTGTCGAGAAATGGCTGATGACGAGCTATCTGGTTTGTTAAATGTGCAGCTTGCTTTTCGTTTTCCATGTCATTCATAACTTGCCAATCTGCTATAATGGACACATGGTCAAACATTAAAAAATCTCTAAATGTCGTAAACAAATAACCAGCAAGTGTTGATATATAAAGTTCGCCTTAATCTCCTGCTGATCGGGAAGGTAAGTAAGTTTAAATGGCATATGTCAACTTCCGTTTAAGATAAATCATGTGGATATCAACATATATACATTGGTAAATAATTTCAAAAAATGTAGTTTGCAAAACGTGTAAAATTGAGTGCATAGTCCGATACGAAATCTGGCATTATTGCAGGATAAAGCTGAGCAAATTAAATGGTGCTACATGGAATTTTCTGCTATATGTTTAATGTACGCCATTTGCTGACCGAATTGACACAGGTTCTATATTAAGCAATTTACGGCAATTCTACATCATTTGTTTCGGATTTTATAAAACGATAAAAATTGGAAAACTATTGTGATAATATAGGTTTTGTAACCGAAATCTACGATGGAGAATATAATGTAAAACGTTCATTTATACAAGCTTACTTTGCACATGTTATTTTATATATTTTTCACGGAAAAATCTCAAATTAATTACGGATTATATAGTTTAGTCATCCGTGGTCGTGTGGTTTTTATTTCTTAGCGAATACATCATAATAAAGTAAATGTACTTATTTCTATTTCTACAGCTATCCACTTCCGTACTCAATAATATTCGCATTTGTTAATTTGGTTTGAATGGTGTATGCTTCCCATTAGCTTGGTTACTTAGGTCTTATTTTATTATATGAAACAGTGAATTATTTTGCTGTTGCTAGTTATATTGAGTGATGATAAATAAATGGACGCACTAGTTTCAAAAACAGTTCCTCACTGAAAGGAAACGCTAAATCCATATGACTAATTAAGAATCATAATTACTTTTACAACCTGTATTAATTATCGTCGTTTAAATCATCAAAATGCATGGCGCAGACAGCGGCACAGTCGAATTGTCACTCCTAAAATCCATCTATCCGTATTTATACCTAAACAGTTTATGTTTTTCTATATACCATTATCTCATTTTTACTCCGTTCCATAACTAAAACTGTATAACGTAAAAAAGAAACATGAACTTTGAAAATTCTAAACATCTCTTACAACGCCTAATCTCAGAACCATGTTAATCAACAATACTTACTGTGTGCTCCTTTTGCCTTATATGCGAAACAGCACAATAATATTCACTATGTTTTCAGTAACCCAAATCACACTTTATGCGAACTCAATTCGTGTTGTACAGTTCTACCAGAAGTACTAAATCATTACTTGTATAAATTACTTTCGCAATTGAACGATTTCTAGGTTGGAGTTAAAATGTACTGAACAAGTAAATGTATCTGCCAATAGCACTAGGTACCATTTTGATCCCTTAGAGCACTGGTGATCAGTTACAGTGGATGGATATTCAGAAATACTAGAAAACGATATGCATGACTACATCATACTTATTGCTACATGCTCAATGATTAGTGCAAATCAGCTATTCCGACACAATCTGCATGTTCTCGTGCTAACTAAACATATGTTTAGTTTATAAGAAATTATTATTGTTATTAAATTATCATTATTAAATTGCTCATTATTCCGGTTGAAGGGCGTTAGACGAATGTCCATTTAATTTATGCACCATCTATTGAGTCCAAACCCGGACGAAACTGTCGGTCTTGTAGTGCTGGGATGGGAGAGAAAACATCAAATTCCCCCACCTCCCTGACGGTCCGAGGAAGCATATTGGTATCGGCTACGTTCAAATCAATCAAGGCCACAATTAAAATTGTGGTCACAATCCACGACATTAGGTCGGTTTAACAACAATCAAAAAGCAAGTTTGAACCATTGTATCAAGTACTGCTGGCGGAGCTCAAATGTCCATTGATCATGGCGATAAACGCAAAGCACTATGCGCACAGTTCTACTCCCAGTTTTTCTGTTACTACCTTAGGATTCCAAACCGGGTGGAATCCGTCTGTCCGGAGTGCAGGGATGGAAGAGCGCCAAATAGAAAATCGTGATGTTTAGTGAAACTGCTTAACAACATTGGGAAATGTGGACATAACACGATGAACGTTCTTGTGGAAACGTTGAGGGCTGTATAATTTACGTCAAGGGAACACGCTTAGATTTTCCTCTGTGCATTTACTGAATTGGCGAGTTTTAACAATTTCATATATCCAGCAAACATTTACTGAGTTATGTGTATAGATCTCGCTTATGTGTATTCATTTAGGATAAGCGCTTGTTCGTCATAGATAACCATTACTCTAACCTGTAGTAGTAGATGTTATATGATTCAAAACATATGGTTTGATATTAGCGAAATATAATGTTAAAATTTATGTATGACGGTGGTCAGCTGGGATTACTACATTGGGCCAAATTGCGTACGGATTTAAGCCGCACATTTGATTTTTATTTGACAAGGATATTCAGCTGTCTGTAATTAATATTGATGGAATAGTTAGGGTAAAACTTACATCGGCATGATTTCGTTCCGAATATGTAATAAACGGATAAAACGAGCGAAAATAGCGCACACAATTTTCCAAAGAATAGTTGGTCATCTCGAATAACATTTATTATTCAAAACAGGATTGCTTTATTGTACCATATATAAATCGCTGCTGCAGATGATTACTATATTTGTGTTAATTTTGTGCAGAAATTGTAACTTCAAAATGTACTGTCATTAAAATGAATTACTGCGCCTGCATGTAACTTGGAAAATTTAGCTAACGTTCTTTAATGTGCTAACTGTTTTCTATCTATCAATAAAACTCGATACCGGTAAGCAGACTGCGTTGCAAAATTATGTTTGCTGGAAGGTAATCTGTGAGTAAGTAAGCTTACTGAGTGGCAAAAGAAAGCTTATCTAATTAGTTGTTAAAAAGATAGGTATTTAAATGTAAGCCTATTATTTCATCTGACCTCACAAACTTGATTATTATAGACTTCTGGGTAGTTTGCCTCTCAACATACGTTGACAAATTTAATGAATTTAACCAACCGGTATACTCACGTGCCTTAGGTTTCCTAATTGTTACAATTTTAATGTGTGCAAAACGAAGCACTTATTTGATTTCAGTTGGTAGACACTGGAAAATCTACATTTCTCTTAACATAAATGTGTCCGAGCTAAAGCTAATTGAGTAAGTGCACTGCTGAAATGAGATTTTACCACAGCTATTCTTGCTTCAAGATTTAATACAAGCATATAATTTTAATTAAAGACGTTTAGTAGATCAAGTGAATTTTTGGCCAAATCATATGCATGGTTTGACCATACAAGGACAACGACAGATTCTGTCAATAGTTTTGGGTACATATTTGCTTCTGTCCACTTCATACTTCTTCAAGTATGGCAGGGATCTACAACTGCGTTGAACGTTGGTGGCTGTGTGCTGGAATTCGTTCGGAAATTCAAGTAAGTTGGCAGCTATATTATTGCTCGTGGAATTGAAGAGGAGGCCACGAAGCGTAAAGACAAACCTCAAGATACTGCTTTCAATCTCTGCCACTTGTGGCGCCGAAGCGACATAAATCACTCTCATATGGAGAGTTTAATTTCCAGCTGTCCGTACGACCACCCTGTAGGGTCATAAAACTTGGCCCAGTCAGGTGGACAAATAAAGAGATTTAAGCTGCATTCGACCATTGCTGCCTTCCCAGCACAGTTCTTATATTGTAGGATCACCGTGTGATCAAGATCTTTGCTCTATATTACGTATTCGGTGCTGGAAGTGCTAGTGCATGGTTCTGCACTGTTATACCAGGCACCAGGATCTGATGGCTGGTTTCCGTGTTACGCATCCAACCCCATTGATCCAGTGGCGTACGCTGTATGCACGACCGGCCTCTGTATGGAAGATAATGAGGAGAGGACAAACACTGATTTGGTGGTTCTGCGTTGCTCCTCCTAAACCCGACACCTCATAGCCGGTTTCATCATCATTTGGACTCAGCAGATGAAGATACCCCGGCTGCGGTGGACCTAAAGGGCTAAATTGTAAAGGTTGACAACTTGAGCGCAATAGCACTAACGTCCGTTTGCGACGCTTTGCCCATTCGTAAGGAATTCCATGTTGCATTTAGTGAACCCGCTGCCTAGTTGGATTGCGACTTGAAATCTGGATTCAGACCTCGGAACCTGTTGAATTATAGCAAATGATTATTATATCAAATACCATATCCAAAACGGTGGTTCGGAATTTCCTTTTCCATACACTTAGACAAGAGGATTAAAAACATTTAATTTGTAGTTGTTGTCGGCGAGTTTATCCCGACTGCCGGGTTGTGGTCCAAATAATGATAAGTAGGTTTGGTTGAACACACTAGCTAATTATTTTTTGAGGAGGCCAAAATGGCTTCTGTGCTGAAAGTTTTCTTCATCTGGGTATCTTTTATATACCTCTTCCCATCACAATCCCATAGCAAACTGGTAATATGCTTTTTACCGTTTACTTACTTGTATGTATTAATTAGTATCGTTGTTGTTGGTACTTATCTGTCGATATTGAAGCAAATTATCAGAGGCGCGTTTTACATCACCCACTAACCTTGTTGACGGTGATGTTGATGATGATTATTGATCCGCGCGGACCATGTATATTTTCCCAGTTGTAAGAACAAAGTTCGGTTATAATTGTTAACTATACCAAAGTGAATTCAGAGTTGTGAAATAGCGGGCAGTGAAGGCAACCCCACCGTAAACATTGCAGTTCTAAGACAAAAAAGATAATGCGAGTAAATGATTCTCACTCATTTAGAATTAAGCATAAATTACACAATGCGAAAAAGTAGACCAAAAAATAAACAAACGTACATTATTTGGTATTGCGGAATACAGATCAATTACGTTGGTCGGTGATATTTTATAACATGAACACAAGGTGAGATGGACGTTTACTTTTCCGCATACACATATATTTTTAAACCAAGACTTAGAAGCTATCCGGATAGATGTTTATAATAATAATGCATTGGCCTTGTGAGGACATATCCTCTTCTTTAAACAGTTCGTGAGAGACATACCAATGAAGGATTAGCCAAATCACATCACTGCCAACAAACCTAATTGGGAGCTTAGACTTGAGAGATTGATACGTCGAAACGATGCCAATGAGAAAAAACAGCAAGCATAAATTCACGAGATCTTTCACTCTATCAAAATCAGAAAAAAACATGTCGTCAACAGGTTTATTTTTATGCATCAAGCAAATAACCGTACGCTTCATAAATATTTTGTGGCAAATTATGTTGGCAAGGCACATGAGTTGTTACCCAGTGTTATTGTCCTGAGGGAAAACCAGGTAGCATATCTATGGTATTGTGTAGTATCATCCGCATTGTACGAAGGAAAGCTCAGATGTTTACTGCTGTTTGACACCTTAGGTACCTTAGTGTCATGAAGATAGCTAAGTTTGTTCATAACAGCTTACTAATATGTGCATTACTGTCCTGATTACAGCTGAGTTGTTTTACTGGGAATTAGCATCGATGTTCCTATATGCCTGATGAGAATCAGGGGAAATCTGCACAAGTTTCGCCGAGCAATTTGTGGTATGTTGCACCATGCCAAATGATTTATCTAAATGTTTTGCTCAATGATTCGCTTTTACCTAGATTGTAATTGTCAACCTATGAATAAACATCGTTTTGGCGCACACATATATTTTTAACATTACGAATTGCGGAGTGTAACAGAAGTTGAAACGAAATTCGGTGTTCCTTTTCCAACTCCCTTCACATAGCAAATTAAATGTCCTGGTGTGGACCATGCAAATAAGGATGATTAATCTTATATGAATTTCCAGTTAGAAGTTAACAGAAACTTAATTATCCATATCCTCGCCTTCAACAAATTTTAATCGGCAACTACAACCAATAGAAGGAGCAGCAATTCCGTTATTTACAGCAGTCCATACGGTGATGCACAAAGTTACCAATTTGCAGATGAATTTGATCTATAAACTCTCTACTCTCATCTACCACAACTATCTGTTTGACAACCATTGGGACGTGGCGGGTTTTAATCGGGACCAAATTACTTAACTACGTCTAAGGTATCCGGATGGTTAAGCCCAATTCACGGATATCAGTCAGCAAATACATAGATCTGCATTCCTATCTTTTCACGATAGCGAACGAGGAAAACAAATATATATGTTGTGTTACAGTCCTGAATTCAAACAGCGCAGTAATACACATCAGTAGTAATACAGTAATGTATACCTAGCACATTGCTTCATCTATCACTAATAACGTTTAACAATTAGTTACATTTACCGGGCGTTACATTTTACGGCAATATGGTCACACCTACGCAGGAGTGTATCACATTACGAGAATGAAGTATTTCTTTATTTTGTATTACAAATATTGATTTTAACTCAAAGTCTTTGCCTACCCTTGCACTCTGCACCATACGTGACTAGGTAATGTAATATATATATTACAGCTCCGCACAACGCAGTTCCATTTCGTTAAATGCTTCCTGTAGTAGGATAAAGCTATTAGTGAAATTTTCACTGAACGTACATTGTCATTTGCCTGTTTTCAACATTTAACGATTTAGTCCAATTCAAAAATATACCTAAGGAACACTAAGCATATATCAAGTAGATGCATTTATTTGGCTTATGTTAACTGATGTCTGGAAAATTGTGCCATTGCACTTACGCAGCAACGAGATTCTTTCAACTATAAGACCGGCAGACGCAGTTGTCCACTATTCTGTCTATTGAAATCGGGTGTTTAAAATATTTCTACTCATTTGCTCATAAGCTGTTGAAGTTAAGCTGTTCAAAATATCTTAACACATCACATAAATCGCCGGAACTCGCTTCCAGATATGACAAGGTTAATGTATGCTGATGTTAATGTAAGCGGATTTTACCAAGCTGAACGGTGAATACTAAGTGTATATGATAACGGAAGGCAGCATATCCGCTTTAACGATCAGCGAACAATCAGAAAGAGAAAATCGTCGACTTCTAAAACTACCTTTGTAATAATTATCTGAAGCCCGGTTTCGTGCAGCTAAAATATGTCCAAACAACAAAAACACCACAATTTCAAGACATTTAAATTTGTCTAATTGTCCAGACGCTGATCGAGTGTTAGCACTGATTAAACATGCTGCCTAATTTTCCCATAATTTCCAGCGAAGTGCAACACATCATCTGTACGATAATTTCATGTATAATTCCTCTAATTCCTTTGGTTTCGTTTACTTGTTTCTTATTATTAACCTGGAAAATATGCGTAATAAAATTGCGTAAACGAACCTCTGGCTACTTTAAAAGTTTATGTTCCGAATGGCAGAAGCAAAACTTGAAACATCAAAACTAAGTAGTGTGGACACAGTGCACAAAAGCAGTGTTAGCTTAATAATATTTTGGGACTTTAGAGCCCGGCTACATTTGAAGGCACAGCCGCGTTGTTTTAGTAGAAGCTTGAAGTGGGCAATGCTTTCTCAGCTGGCATAAGAAAAAATATTCAAGTGACGATTCAAAAATAGGAATATAATTACATTATTGACGCATATTCAATCTAGCGCACAAAACAAACTTTATCCCGAGACCGGTGCATTCGAGATCGAAGGGCACACTGTAACATGGCAAGCAGACCCATGTAACCTACAGATAAAATGAAGCAGTGGTGATAATCCCAATTTCTGAAAAACAAGAAGAATGTTTTTTTACCGGATATTAACCTGTAAGAAATTCTTTGGATTCGAAACGCGAGGATGAAGCAGGTCATCCATATTGCTTGGAAATGGGAGGATTCTAGCCCAATGTAATACGAAGCAGGCGAGTTAATTCCTAGAGACATGTTACTCGGCGAATATTTCATTTAATTAGTAAGTGGGTTTGGAAGTCATCTACTCAAATTAGGAGTTAAGGATCACCATCGCAAGCGAATGACCCCTATGGAATATAACCACATAAAGTGCCTAGGCAGAATTTAAACTGTGAAGAAATAAGTGCCATGGTCAGGGAGGCGTGGGTAGAGGAGACTATTTTTCGAGATCACTTGCGCAAATCACCAATGCTTATGACACATACTATTCATGTATTTGACTATGCGACTCACATTTGCCTCCGAACTGTTACAATAGGCTATACTACAAACTAACCCTCGGATGATGTCACCTTAAATAGTGACAATAATTTTGTAACAATGTTGGCAAATTCAGATAATGCTGCTTAACACGATTGCCGAAAGACGCGCATAGCAACACACCATACTCTATTGTGCGTTGAATGGCTGTTATACGGCTGTGAAAACGTGTGTGTTTATTGATATTCTTGGGCTCTGGAAGCAAACAACCACTCATTTCTTATTGAGAAATGTGAGCTGTCGCTGCAGCACTCATATGCACTGTACCCAAATCAAAACTAATGGAAGATGCAGTTCGATGGAATGAACAGGCCACCAACCAGATGGATTGGTCTCTGCCGGAATTCTTATCTGTTGAAAATTTCCAGTCAGTTCTAGCGAATATTGTACACTAATTGTGTAAACAGCAGTTGCCTTTAAACAATCTTGAAGTTGAACAAATAAAGCCGCGTTCGTTTTTCCAGGGAATATTGTTAGGTGGGTCGACAGCTGCAAAGCTTTAGGTCGAATTCTTCATTTCTTGTTCAATCGACGAACATGAGCTTTGTAAATTCAGCGAAATATTTGAAACGTTGCGAATGCAATTAAACGCGGGCATTTTAAATAGCAGCTTGAAACCACAGCAAAGTTCGCACCATGAAAATAGTTATGGATGTGAAGGGACGCCTGATGCTGACAGCATGAACACAAAGGATAAAGCACGGAGACGGTTAGCTTTAACGCCAACAATGAGCTTGCTATCACTATGTGCGTGCTCTTTGCCGCCTATTTTATCATTTGTATTTCTCCAGCCAGACTTACACCACTCTTATCAAAATCGACAGCCGAATTTTGGTTATGGAAAAGGCACGTCAACTACTCCACAATCTTGACAGCATTTACTCCGTTGTGTCTTGTTGCCTCCAATCCTGATTCCCAAGTACTTTTTGACCATCAATTCGCCTGCTAACTGAATGAATTAAAATATTTCCGAATCACTTGAACTGTTTGGTGGCAAAATGTTTCCGAAAGGTTTTGGCCTCATTAAATATACAAATACGGAACAATTTATTTGACAGCTATTATTGCTAATGATCTTGTGATGAATTTTATGAAGAATTTACTACTGCTGTTAGGCTCAAAATGTCTTTAGGCACTCGCACAACTATGTTCAAACCAGCCATTGCGTGCATCGCTAACCTGTTCATAACAAGAAATGGATATTTTTCTAGCAGTGAAACATGGAAGCAAGACGACGTTGACGGGGATGTAGTTCTCCTAAAGCGGAGAATTTGCGAAGCTGTCGGATTCTTGCACCATTATTTTGCAAACTTTTCAATAGATGAAAGAGTAGGCGCGTGTTCATAGTCATACGCTCGTTCGACATACTTCGAATAGTGGAGTTCCCCAACGCACATAGGAAAACAATTATTTTTCGTGACTTTTATCAATAATCAAACGCAAGGGCTTCGGTTGACGTGTGCTTGAATGCAGGCAACCTGCAAATGTGAAGAGTTATAAAAAATGTCAGTGACTACCGCCTAATTCAAAACGTTCCCAGACACTATTCCTACGAAACGGAAGGAATCCACCTCCGGCTACACATCCAAGTCGTTATTCCTGGGCCTATGGAATCATGACAACAACCGGACCTACATCCTTAGGGCTCAATGTTTCATACCATAATTTCCGTAAGGGACAAATGTGAACTATATTGCTGCTATTTAATGACTTTGAGCTACATGAACAGGCTACACTCCAGACAGAGTACACATACTCCTGGCAATCAATCGTAAACACTGCATGGGCTCCATCGCGATGAGAGCGTAGTGGAGTGGTTTGTGTGCCTCACTAATCCATTGAGCTCTTTTGGCTAGTGCTATTTACACCTTCAGAGCCAACCACACCAGATTGGCCAATGGTTATAGTCCAGATAAAATTAGTCTCCTGCCACGCCAGATTTAGGTTTGGAGTGAGCGGGGCTCGTTGCTCCATAAAACCGCCTCTCTTTAGCCTATTGCCATCTTCACTGCCTTAGGGTAAGTGTATTGAACCAAAGCCTATGCTTGATAACCTTAATCGTTCTACTCACTAGTCCTAGGCAAGCTTAAAGGATGCTGCCCACGCAATACATCATGACCGCTTCTTCCAACAATATATTGATGCTCTTGCCGTCGCAAAGGTTAGTTTAGTTTTATTTCACGCATAATGGCAATGCGTCGGTCTGATCCAGTCGACAAATTCATGTTTTCATTATGAGTACCTGATACACACTAAGACCGACAGGAGTTAATAAGTACACTTTGCTGCAGATTGATCTACAGACAGCTCATGCCCAAAACGGCCTTGATCGATATATGATGTTTATCGGGAACCTGCCTACAGTATTCGAGCTTTATGGCTTCTCTTATTTCTCCCCATTTGCGACAATCGCAGAACATTATCATTGCGTCTGTGTGACGTTGAGGTAGCTTCAAATGCAGGGCAAATTTGTGTGGACATTGTTTTGTCTGCGCGCTGAAGCCGCCCTGATCGACAGGATTCCATTCAACAAACGGATCGGCGCCGTTAGTTTTGCTGGTTGGTTCCAAGCTTCGAGGCCAATGTTGCTTGTTTGTCACTGTGGTTTACGCCCCCACAAACTACACCCCTTATTAGGTGAAAGGTAATTTATATCACCAAATTTACTATCTTTTTGGTTGCGGAAGAAGGATGGATACTTTAGCTCTTGCTGGTGATGTAAACGCACCTGTCCGAAAATTGTGCTCATCTGAGATTCACAAAGGCGGCCAACGTATTGTAGGCTCTCAATTTGTGAACGATAATCATTTGCTACACATGTGTCAATGTGCTCTTCTCTTTCTCACAAACAGTACCTTTCGACTCAGCACCCACCAAACAGTGACTTATCGCCCACCATCCTCGGGTCAGCCATAGACGCAAATCGTTCGTATCGCGAATACTTGCCACTGGAGAGGTTGTGTCCCAAACTTTGGCTCGATTTGGAGCACCAGAGTGGATGCCGATCATGCAGTATGTGTGCTGACCTGCTCGTGCGTTTTGGCGGACGTCCAAAACGTCAATGCCAACAGGTTGCCACCATCTAAATGGTGAAACCAGGTGTTCTGAATTTGTATCAAACTGCGCTGACATCCAAGCTGAGAAACTGCCCACTGAACAAAGTCGAAAGATCTCTGGGCACATATTTGTCAAACGTTACTATCTGCACGCATGTCTTTCAGTGACAAATCGAATTGCTATCATAGAGAATGGTTCTCTAAAATTCGCTGGAAGTTAGGGATTTTCGCCAACGTATTACGGCTAGATGTAAATAGAATGAGACACGCACAATACTTAGAAGGATATTGCGTGCTAGCCTAAAGGGAGATCGCAAAGCCTGGTGGTCTACTCGTGCGTCGAAAATGAATACAGTCGCTGACGTTGGAATCCTGCGTAAAATGTGCCGCATGATACAGGAAATAGATAGCAGCGGAACTAGTGTTATCGATGCGTTACGCGAGCAGAAGTCAAAAGCAAGATCAGACTGTTGAAGTTGCATACGGCCGCAAAGGCCGATGGAATTTTTCGGCGTTCAACAACTTTTGGGGGACCTTCTCAAGTAGACGATTTATATGCGTTTCTAGTGTCACAATTTGCAAGAGAAATCACCGTTCGGAATGCTGCAACCCTGGACTGATCAGTCTGCTCTCAATTATATTTAAATTGCTTGCCTCTGTGCTGTTTTCTTTGATTGATTGGCGCACCTGAATGCCATATCCGAGAAGACCATGCCGGGTTTCTCCAAAATAGAGGCTACATCGATCAACATTTGTAATTTGTGTCAATTGTTGTAGCTTCGAATTGGTTATTGGGAAACCACGGTTGTCGTGTTTCTTGACATCAAAATGTCCTACAATTCAGTGGTTTGTAGTACCCTTTGGGAGGTTCTGAGAATAAGTGTGCCCGATACATATGTAAACATTATCAAAGCGCTGTACACTCATAGATCGTGCAGAGTGAGTTTATATGGCAAACTATCGCCTTTCCTCCATATCTCCTGCGGTGTGAGACAAGGTTGCTCGGCTTAAGCATTCCTTTTAACTTCGCGATGAATAAAGTCATGAATGCTGCATTCATCGGACACTATATATATGATGTGGAGCTACGTCCTGGTGATAGACTCTTTGATTCGGATTATGCAGACAACATTGCTCTCATATTTAACATGGTCAAAACGTGCCAGGTTGCACTGCGCAGATCATCGTTGCCTTTCAATCGTTTTACGCTATACTTTGCTCCATCTAGAAGCAAAGTTCTTCTACAAGATTGGCAAGGTCTACCTCTGCGCCGACGTTTAGTGGCGATCAACTAAAAGACTTTCATGAAAGGAAGTACCTGGGTAGCTAAAATGGGGTCCGTGAGATCGAAGCTGAGATTACGAAGGGTATAGCAAATGCCCTTAGTGCTTTTGCTAATCTCCGCAACGTATGGCGCGATATCGTGCTGATAGGCGGCCTTGTATACTCTTAGCATGTGAGTGCCGTGGCGATTTGAGATATGAATTTTTTCCAAGTTTCGTTTGCAGATGCTTCGCTATACACTCGCCATTCCGCGTTGATGACTATAATTCTGTTTCGTACTTGCTCCTAACGAAATAAACCGACGTAGAATTATTAAAAAATTAATATATATAGCCTCTTCGATCAGCTGACCGAAATAATTGATGAACTCAAGCACGGCGATTTCCCGGGGTTTTTCATTAAAGAACGACCAAGTTTTAGCGCTAACGAGCCGGGCTAATATATCTTAAGTGGTGATGGATCGCACAGTATTATCCTTCTTATTCCGAAATACCGCATGGCAGAAGGAATCGAAACTGATGGCTGCGTGATCATTGCGACCAAACGGGCAGTCTACAACCAAGACATAAATCATATGCTCCTCCTTGGTAAGCACAAGATCCAGCACAAATGGCCTGTTACTTTTCGGACGCGAATGGGTAGACTGTTGGAATTGTAAAAAAGCACAGCGGTTTGGAGGTCTTGTAGGTCAGCTTTGAATTTATCTTCGGTGGTGACTGCAGTGTCTACGCAATGTACGTAGAAAGCACCCAGAATAATTATGGGAGTGTTCGTTTGTTGTAACCTGCATCTTAAACCAGCCGCCAGGTGTTAGTCGTTTTCGAGAGTATAGTTGGGAGCCGGTACACCAAGACGATAAAGAAAGCGTCTCTGCATTTTAGCTGCAAGGGGTGTAGGGAAACTGCAAGTATGGATCCTCAAAGGCTTCACAATGTAAGCCTTTTTGGGAATACATAATTACCAAATTTCCTTTCGTGAGCATATCTTTCTGCATCAACGGTATGCTCGGTAGCGAAATTTCAGCGTCTTTCATTCCCATGGGTATCACGTATCGGTGATACCAATGACATCATATGACCCGGAGGCTTGACAATCATTCATTTCGGCCGGTTGTTAAAAATACCTTGATCTTACGTATAAAAGCAGGCTAGTTTCTCGGTCTCTGAAATCCCCAGAGGGGTGAAGGTATCAAGTGTGAGAGAATGCCTACCGATCGGAGGTCAGCGGTTAGTCGACTGCTGATGGGATATTTGATTCCGGTACGGAGCGTCCCAACATCACAGAAAAGTTAAGTAGCAATCAAGATATACATTTGTACATTCGTCGGTAGCCTTGCTGCTTTAGGTGTTTCATATTTAAGTTTTGCAAGGCTTCTGATACCAATAGATGGAGTTCAGAAAACGTCACTTCTGATTGCTTTCCTATCGATCACAAGTAGCCGTCACTGTTGTTCTGATGGAACTAGATATTTTAGGATTCTTTTGCCGTATTCTCCATAATTAGAAGAGCGAAGTATTCTGTTGATTGTTAGCGCCACATTATGAACCAAGTATATTGTTTTACGAATGAACCGCTACTGGTTTAAATCTTGGTTTCCAGCTTCTTAAACATGGATTATAGGATGTAATGGAACTTCATGTACGAAGATTGTGCTTAAGCGGACTTGCTTGCTGTGTCCCTCTACGGTGTTTATTTCGAATGCTCGTGCGATCCAAGGGACATCCGTATAGATACTTATCCCAATGAATACGTGTCTTAGCGAGCTTGCGGAGACCGAAACGTTTTCTACGTCGGTGGAAGATTCCAGTTTTGTTCTGATACTTCTGTTTTCGCCATAATCTGGCGAGTTTGAATGACGAGCATTTCTACTATATTTACGAATTTGGCTTTCACAATCATAAGTACGCACAATTGGTTCTAATTTTTGGTGGTCTGACAACTTACCACCCAATGTGACGGCTATTGTTTCCGGGATCATTTTAGCATACAACATTCCTGGCACTGTTGCGGGAGCCCTTCAACCTTAATCTTAATTTAAGGCTGCATGATTTTCCTCAGCTGCTGACAAGAGTAGTTATTGTTTGCCGTATGTCCATCTATTCGAGTTCACGATGTTTACAGCAGAAGACGCCGCAACGGCGGCCTAACGGCTAATCTTTGTCGTAACCACTGCACAGTTACCGGATGTTCTGTTGGCCATTGTCTCGACAAGGGACATTTGAGCTACAATTAGCGAAGGTTGGTGTTCCGGTGCTTCCTACTTGTTAGTCCTGGATATCAGGAATTTGTTTAACCAGCCGTTTCAATTGTTGTCTGATGTTCGTTGCGATGAGTATTGTTTGAGTCCTGTAGGGGCCGTGTGTTTCCGCCAGACTTTAGACCAAATTTGGAGATAGCATCAAAGATGGGGCCGTTGATTATTACAGTTCAGTGGAAGCGGATTTTGCAGCATTCTTTTACTGAGTAGCCGCTACTCCTACGTGGTGCATGCGCGTTTCCATGGAAATAATATTATCGCTTATCATCTGATCGGCTTCTGCGGTTAACCGATCGCACTGCTGAACAAGTATAAGCAAGCGCTTATCGCGTGGGATGGTCGAGCACACGGTACAGAACCAAAGCGCATTTTGTGTGTTATTTCGCTTTGCTACCTCTTGTTGAGACACGCTCGCACATTTTGGAGAAAGCTATTCTAAGCACTGCTAGTAGACCAAACCTATTTCAACTAATTGATGACATCCTCCTAACCCGCAACGTCCTTGCGCTTAGAGCTTTTTCGGAATCGCATTTCTGTCATTCAACTTGGTGCTGTTAACTGACGCAGTGATTTGATTGTTGTTCTATACGTTTCCAGCTTTGAGATAGGCGCACATTGGCCAGGCGATGTTTGTTGTTGCAAGGTCAAATGAGTGGTCAGCGTGGTCTTGCTGTCCTTGTGATGGGTCATGCATAGGCACTGGCTGAAACGTCAAAAATTGGCGAATGAATGGAACCTGTTAACTGGATCTGGACACAACGCTGAACACAGATTGGAAGATCATTCATTCTTTCACAGCTGTGTTGAGAAACGCCGGACTGGAATAATCTTAAGCTTTTCGGCCTGCTTTGGAAATTCTGTAATGAATTGTCTCACACAGTAAGACAGGTGGTTCAATGTGATTGAGTTAACCGCTTGCGCTTAATTACGGATACGAATGGGAATATTTAGTGACGGCCAAGACTCTAATCTTGGAAGACATATAAGCGTATGATAAATCAATGTAGAGGATGGAAAATTCGGTTCGAATGAGCGTACAATGGCAACGCTGTGAGAAGATAGAAAGAGGATAGAGGGAAATATTCCAAAGGAAAGAGAAGCACGCCCGTCACGCGTGTGTGGAGATGAACTTGATCACTGAAGAGGTATAATTTCACACGCATATCCTGTTTCTTCCTCATCAAGAAGGCTTTATTCTTAACGGTCCACGCGATCTGACAAATCTATTGTACCGTTTTATTTTGCAAAAAACAACTGGCCCTCTGATTTTGATAAATTATACTAACGATATATAAGCTAGAAATGGTATTAAAACGGATATGCAGCAAAATGAAATCTCATTTCCGCATGATTAACCTTCAATATTTGACACAAATTGCTATCTATTTTATTTCGAAAAAAATGAGCAATTTATTCCCTGGGACTTTCATGATAAAGCGAGCCAATTTCGGTATATTGTCACACGACTAGAGGCGTTCAATCAATCAAAACAATCGAAGCATTATCTTGATGTTAACACATCTTCATAATAAGTCTCGCTTTAAACACAAGGTGTGTTCTTTTGTGTTCAATTTATCATGGGAGCGTAACGTGTATAATGTTGCCTCGCCGACTTGGATTTTGCATTAAACAAGCAATAGTGCACTGACCCTGGAGCAAGGAAGCGGGATATTACGAAATTCCAATACCAAAGCAGGAACTCTGTAGGAGCGTTGCTTGCTTTCTGCGAAATTCGATTCACGCATTTTAGACCAATAAACGGATTAATAGACATTCTGCAGAATAGGTAAGACAGGATTAACTTCTACAATAATTCGTTAATGTATTTGTCATCTTTCAAATATTACATCCATCGGTCGGTTAGTATTCCGAATTTGAGATAGAAGCGAATAAATATAAGCATATCGAAACACATCAACTTCCTTGTTGCCATGGTATGAAATACAGCTTTTCTATAAAGTTTGTCCAATTAAAATCAATATCATGTACTACGTAAACTGGAACATCATTGGTGCATATGCAATAATCTGCGTAGACAGATAACCATCTGTGGATGTTGGCCGATTAATGATCAACATTACGAGACACACGTATATTTAGCGCAGGTTGACGGATTTGAGTTTCACGAACGCAGTTCTACTTGCTTATCGTAGTGTTGCATTGAATGGATACTTGTTATTTCATTTTGCCTGATGAGTCTCTAGCCGTACGATAGCATGGTTAATTCAGGATTAACGCACCCATCTTTCCCAATTTATAACTAAAATATTCCTATTTTTCATATATATATGTATTTAATTTTAATCCGCTGTACATCTTAAAACTGTATAACGTAATAATGAAACATGAATTCTGAAAATTCAAAACATTTCTAAAAACGCCTAAACCCAGAACCATGCAATTCAACCATACTTAATGTGTGCTCCGTTTTGCCTTGTTTGCAAAGCAGCGCCAAAGTCATGACTGTTTTCAGTAACCAAAATCTTAATTTATGCGCACTTAAGTCATGTTGTAGAGTCCTAGCTTAAATATTAAATCAATATTTGAATAAATAACTTTCGCAAGTGAACGATTTCAAGGGTAGACTTAATATGAACTGAACAAGTTGATGTATCTGCAAATAGCGCGAAGTACAATTGGGCTACTTTAGGGCAATGGTGAGCAGTTAGCGTGAATTGATTTTGTGAAATATTAAAAAGCCATATGCATGATTCTCATCATAATTAGTGCCACATGATCAATGGTGTGTGCTAATCAGCTCTTCTGACACAAGCTGCATATTCTCGGGCTAAATATGGATATGTTTATTTTATAAGAAACTGCTGTTATTATTAACTTATCATTAGTAAATTGCTCTTTATTCTGGTTGAAGGTCGTTAGATGAAAGTCCATGTAATGTACGCACCATCTGTTGAGTGCAAACCCGGACGAAACTGTCGGTCCTGTAGTGCAGGGATGGGAGATTTCCCCACCGAACCCACCCACTTCGGTGATAGTCCAAGGAACCATATTGGCATAGACTACGTTAAACTCAATCAAGGCCACAAATCAGATTGTGTGTCGCAACCCAGGACACACGACCGGATTAACAACACCCAAAAAGCAACTTTCAACCTTTGCATTAAGTACTGCTGGATGAGCTGAACTGGCTTTTGATCATGGCGGTGAACGCAAAGCACTATGCGCACAATTCCAATACCAGCTTGTCTATCACTCCCTGAGGTTCGAAAAGGGGACGAATCCGTCTGTCCGTAGTGCAGGCATGAGAGAGAGCCAAAAATAAAATCGTGATGCTTTGTGCAACTGCTTGACACCGTTGGAATATATGGATATAACATGATGCTCGTTTTTGTGGTAAGGTTGGCGGCTGTATAATTTAGCCGAGGGAAGTCGCTTAGATTTTTCGCTATTCATTTACTTGTAGGCGCTTTTTACCAATTTCATATATCCAAAAATCATTTACTGAGCTATATGTATAAACCCCAACTACCTATATTTAATTAGGATAATCACTTGCCCGGCATAGATAACCATTATTATAAATTGTCGTTGTAGGTATTTCGTAGGTAATTTTTCGCTCCCAGTTATTCATAAACCGATAAAAACGAGCGAAAAATAGCGTAAACGATTTTTCCAAGAATCGCTATTCATCTCGAATAACCTTTTTATACTAAGCAGGATTGATTTTTGTAGCTAAATAAATCGCTGTTCTAGATAAATACAATATTTGTATCAAATTTGCGCAGAATTTACAACTTCATAATGTACAGTCACTAGAAGAAGTCTGCGCCTACATGTATGTTGGGAATTATAGCTAACGGTCTATAACATGCAAATCTCCATACCGGAAAGCAGAAAGAGTTACAAAATTTGTTTTGCAGGAAGTAAACCTGTGAGTAAGTAAAACTACATTATGTACACCTATCATATTTCTTCATCTACCATTGATAACGTTTAACCATTAAGTACATTTACCGGACGTTAATTTTATAGCAATATGATCAAACCTACGCAGGCGTGTATCGCATTCTCGAGAATGAGGTATTTCTTTATTTTTTTCCAAAAAAATCTTGATTTAAACGCAAAGCATTTGCCTTCCCTTGCACTCGGCCTCATACGTGACTTTGTAAATGTGGATAAATTATAGTTTCACAAAAGGCATTTCTATTTCATTAAATGCTATCTGAAGACGGATAAAGGCTAAGAGAAATTTTCACTAAACACACAGAGCCATTTACTTCTTTTCAACATTAAACGACTTAGCCTAATTCAAAAATATACGCAAAGAGCACTTAACATTTATCAATTGGATGCATTTATTTGGTTTATGCTAATTGATGTCTGAAAAATTGTCTCATTGGGCTTACGCAGCAACGAGATTCTTTCAACTGTAAGACCGGTAGACGCAGTTGTCCATTAGTCTGCCTATCGGAATCTGGTGTTTAAGTAATTTCTACCAATTTGCACATAAGCTATCGAAGTTAAGTTGTTCACAATGTATTAACACTTATCTTAAATCGCTGGAACTCGCTTCCAGACAAGCCAAGGTTAATGTAAGCAGCATATGTTAGAATATATCTCGGGAACTGCTGGTCGGTTTTCTTAGGGAGAGTTGCAGATATAAGGAAATCATTATTGGTAACTCTTCGGGATGTTAACAGACATTAGCAAATACAAAAGCATTAGATTTTGCAGAATTTGGCGTCAGAAGTTAATGGTTGGTAAAAATCAGTTATTATTGTATTATTGAAATGCTACTATGGATCAGGTGGTCTTGTGCTTGCAGATTACCACGTTAGATTCTAATTTACAATCATTCAGTTACCAACTCCAGAAGGTATATTAGATTTGCGGATTATAACCCCTAAAATGTTAATCGAGTTGGCTATTTAATGGCTGCAGGTATAACATACTGAATTAAAAAGCGTACATTTTGGTGCCAAGAAATGCAATTGCACACTATATGAAATGAATGCAGTTAAACGACCTAATGAACATTTGAAATTATATAATAACTGGCACGCAGATTTGAAGTAATGGTTAAACTAAGCGTAACACAATTTAACCCAACCTCAAAGCTTATATATATTCCACCAAGCTTAATTATTTCCAGTTTCATAAATAAGGCATTATTTTATTCAGCCCATATTGGCAAATAATCTCAATATATACTTTGCAATAATTAACCTAGTAATCAGTTTGTGGTACGTTGTATTCCATTGAAAATTTAGCCGCTGATGTTACGAAGAATTATCTAATGATTGCACAAAATGTTGTGAAAATATATCGCTCGCAAAAACAAAATTCGCTTATTCAGTTAAATTAATCTGAATGCATTTGCATAGATGTATCTGTGTTAACGAGTTATGTTCTTCAAACGTTAAATTAATAAAACAAAGGTTACGAGTAAAAAGTTTAAACAAATTTGTTTTATATTATTCAGGATGCAGGAGCCGATGCGGTTGCATTATTTTTATCATCCAGTGACGGGAGCACAGTAGGTACAAGAAATGCTACGGCATCTAAGGTGTAAATTTGGCCGCGAAATGTAAACTGATTAGGGTCAACCAAATGGATTCGAGCGGCGGTTATCTTAGGTCTTCAGAGCAGACTACCTGCCATCGATGGGCATGGCTTGATTCTTGAGTTTCGCCAACTGACAGCAATATTTTGCTTCTTGAAGCAATGTGTGTATTGGTCGGCGAGTATCTGTACCAGCTAATATTCTCCTTCTTTGTGAAAGACATGGGGCAACTTCTCCAGATTAGGTGATTTTTCTACATAAAGCGGGATTAATTCCACCTAAAATTTTAGGCTGTTCAAAGAATACCGTTCTTGAAGTCTAGCTGAAACTTAGCAGTAGAGCCAGCAATGAATGAATTGCCTTCCTGGTAATAAACTTGGAGTAGAACGTTTACCATTCTGATTTGAATGCCCATACACGTGTGTGACTCTAAATAACGGCATCAACACTCTTGTTTTTAAGATAGTTGTTTTTCCAGAATATAGCTAGAATTTTTCTATGGTGTTAAAGATTTACATCAATTGATGATGAATATAGTGATGTGTGTACTGTGCGTTTATTTCATTTTTCTTTTAAACTATTCCGACTTTGTAATGTTCTGTCCAGAATCCTTCGGCATGGATAAAACTTGTTTCAGATGGAAAACAAATCTTTAATCAGCATTTCAGCTAATTGATTAAGTATATAGAATAATTTGAAATATCATCGCAAAAATAAACGAAACTCCTTGGAGATGTTGTCTTCACGAAGTAGCTGAATGCTTTGGGGAATGTATTTTCTGCTACTGAACCTTCGAACTTTGCGATGGGTGATGTATATATGATTCCTCATGCTAACGTAGCAGGAAACTACTTTATGGTGGCATAATCAGAGATCCAAAGCGGCGAGCGATTACAAACGAAATGCTTGTTCATGCTTTTAACAAATACCATGCCCTGTGTTGCATGAAGCCTAGTTTAATTGTGTACTATACCTTAACGCAAGTCTTCCAATCAAGCTGCTGTCAGATCTTTGGAAATCGCCGGCAACTAGTCCCAACAATAGTTCTAAGTATTCTATGATGGCATCTACTTCGTAGCGTGGACAGCTAGGTGAGAACACAAATTAGCAAATAAATTGGAAAATGCCTTTAGAAATCGGTTTGCATTTCCCGATTAAACAGCCGATGAGTTGCAATATGTATTGAAAAATGGGTTTGACCAATCTGAACTGTAAGTACTAAGTGTATATGATAACGGAAGACCGCATTTGCACTTAAAGAATTAGCGAACAACCAGAAGTAGACAATCGTCATTTAATTCTACAACTACGTGTTAAATAATTATCTGAAGCCCGGTTTCCTACAGCCAAAATATGTGCAATCACAACAAGCACCAATATTTCATGACATTGAAATGTGTCTAATTGTCCAAACGTTGCTCGAATATCTATATTTCCCATATTTTCCATCGGAGTGCAGCCAATCATCTGCACAATGGTTTCTTGTATACTTCTTATAATTCCTTTGATTCCTTTTAATTGTTTATTATAATTTAACCATGAGAAATGTGCCTAATGCGTTTGCGTAAACTCGCCCATTGATAGTTTAAAAGATTATCTCCTGTACGGTAGAAGCAACAAGTGAAACGTTAAAACAAAGCGGTGTGAATACAGTGACGAAAAGCGGTGTAAGCATAAAAATGTAGTGGGACTTATAGCCGGGCTACATTTGAAGGAGCCGCGGCGTTGTATTAGAAGATGTTTGAAGTGGGTGATGCTTTATCAGCTGACAAAAGAAACAAACATCAGGTGACGATTCAGAAGTGGCAATATGATTATGGAACAATGGTTTATTACGGGCAAAAAAGCATAGCTTAACTAGCCCGTTGGGATGGAAATTATTGCGCAAATCCATTGCATAATAAAGTGAAAACCGTTGTGGTGTGCTCACCACAGACTTATGTGGAATAGCGGAGATGTTTGCGTATTAAACGTGTAAATCTATAAATAAATTAGTAAGGCGTTTGGCAAGACACCGTTTGATTGCGTTTTGTAGCCCCTGGCCAACAAGTCATAAAATGAAATGTAAGTGAGACAATGCATCGTCAACACGTTTTTTTGAATATCGCCAGATTGGGGGCAGAGACGACATAAATATGGAAAGCGTTCCAAGGCTGGCACATGCGGAGAAAAAAGAAATTTATACGGCATTCAAGTCTGCTATACTGCATTTTTAGTTTCAGAGGATGACTTATTAGTTTAGTATTGTGGTTCGATTCCAGCATCGGACGACAAATGCGGTTTTGGTTCTTCAGAATCTGGAAACCATTATGAGATCCCCAATGCAAAAGCCGATATCGACTTCTGTACATTCTTATAGGTTTTAGTCTACTCTAATAAGGCAGAGGAAAGAGGCATCTGACGTTCTTTGTTGTCCTTCGTTGAGGAGTCTCGAGAGCAACCATATATTGTTTCTGCCACGGCTGCCAAGCCCGATTGGCATATTCCAGTGAGGTCCTTCGTAAGCCTTAAGCATATTTTAGAAAGTTTTAGATTTTTCTGGCTTGCTACTAATCTCCCGCCATATCTTGACGTCATCGGAGAAAAGCAAGAAATTTGAGGAGCTAACGGATTCCAGGTAGTTGATAAACACCAGGACTAAGCGCCGTCCTTGCACTGAGCCTTGTGGAACACAACAATCCATCTCAATCTGGTTAGAGAGTGATCCCCAACACGTACTTGAAGCTTCCGTTGGTAAAGAAAGCTGTTTATCCAACCAAGTACAGGATCTCCGAATCCGTAATCTGTAGTCGTTGAAGCAGGATGCAATGATCAAGGTGGTAAAAAGCTATGTATAATACAGATAGATGAGGTAAACACCGACCCCGCATAGTCAAGCTAACGAACAAAACATGTTTTATCCTGAGACCGGTACATTCGAGACCGAAGGGCAAACTATACCATGACAAGCAGACCAATGTAACTTATGGATAACATGAAGGAATTGTAATAATCCCAACATCTGAAAAACAAGAAGAAGGTTATCTACCGGATATCAGCTTATAAGAAATTCATTGGTTTCGATACGCGAGGATGAAGTTGGTCATCATTATGACTTGAAAAATATGAGTATTCTAACCCGATGTAATACGGATCAGGCGAGCTCATCCCTAGAGGCATGGCACTCGGCGAATAATTCATTAAATTTATAAGTTTATTTAAAATTCATCTACTCAAATTAGGGGTTAAGGATCACTATCGTAAGCAAGTGGCCCTAGTGGAATGTAATCACATATTATCAGCCCAGGTAGCATATTTATCTATGCCGATACAAGCGCTATGTTCATGGAGGCATGGGTGGAGGAGAATATCTTCCAATATCACATGCGCAAAACACTGATGCTTATGACCCATACTACACACGCATGTGAGTATACGGCTCACATTTGTCTACGAACTGTTACAATAGGCTATAATACCCACTAAAGCACTGATGATGTCACCTTAATTAGTGGCATACGTTTGTAACAAAATTGATAATTTCAGATAAGAGTTCATCTAATATTGCTTAACATAACTGCCGAAAGACGTGCATAACAACAAAATATACCTCGCGCAGGATTGATGCTAAACAGCTGTGAAAACATGTATGTTCATTGAGAAACTAGGGGCTCTTGAAGCAAACAACCACTCATTTTTTATTGACAAATGTGAGCTGTCGCTGCAGCACTCATACGCACTGTACCCAAATCAAAACTAGTGGAAGACGTAGTTCAATGGTATGAACAGACTACCAGCCAGATGGATTGCTCTCTGCCGGAATTCATATATGTTGAATATTTCCATTCAGTTCTAGCGAATATAGTACACTGCTTGCGTAAACATTTGTTGCCATTAATCTATCTGGAATTTGAATAAGTGAAGCCGCGTTCCTTTTGAGAGGGAATATTGTTCTGTGGGTCGACAGCTGCAAAGCTTTAAGTCAAATTCCTCATTTCTTGTTCAATCGACAAAGATGAGTTGTGTAAACTCAGCGAAATGTTTGCAATTTTAAGAATACGAGTCAACGCCGGAATATTAAGGAACAGATTGTAACCACAGCAAAGATCGCCCCACGAAAATAGTTGTGAATGTGAAGGGAGGCCTGATGCTGACAGCAGGACCCCAAGTGATAAAGTACGGATACGGCTAGCTTAACCTCAAACAATAGCTTGCGTTCACCATGTAGGTGATCTTTGCGGCTGGGTTTTCAAATATCTGTACCCAGCCAGGCTTGCATCGCGCTTATCAAACTCGACCGTCGCAGCGTGGTTTTGGAAGAGGTACGTCAACTACTCCACAATCTTGACAGCATTTACCCTGCAGTATCTGATGGGCTCCAGTCTGGATTCCCAAGTAAATTTCGACCATCAATTCACCTGCTTTAACTGACTTAATTAAAGGAATTTTGTCCGTGGATTTATTGCCGAATAATTTATAGTGTTTGGTGACAAAAACGTTTCCGAATTGTTTTGGCCTTAGTAAAGTATACAAATACGGACCATTTTATTTGACACCTATTTGTGCCAATGATTTGAGATGAATGACAAGAATAAATTTATTTTAACCCTCGCACAACTAGGTTGAAAATCAGCCATTGCGTGCATCATTATCATGCTCATAACAATAAATGTATAGCCAGTTAGCAGTGAACCAAAGGACGCACGACTTGAACCTGGAAGTAATTCTCCTAACGCGAAGAATGTGCGACATTGTCCGATTCTAACACCATTAAATTGGAAAATATTTCGACGGATAAGGAGCAGGAGCGTGTTGATAGTCATATGCCCGTTCGACATACTTGGAATAGTCTCGTACCCTAAGGTACAGTAGAGAACATTTATTTCTCATGACTTTATTCAATAATCAAACGCAAAGTCTTCGGTGGAAGTGTGCCATGAATGCAGTCAACCTGCAAATGTAAAGAGTGATAAACCAGTTCAACGATTACCACCTACTTCAAAATGTTCCCAGAAACTATTCCTACGAGGCTGAAGGAATCCACTTTTCGGTTTACCTAATCACGTCGTCTTTCCTGGGCCTATGAAATGATGACAGCAGTCGGACCTACGTCCTTAGTGCTAAATGCTTCATCATGAAATTGAGGTAAAGGACAAAAGTGAACTCGCTTGTTGCTATTGATGAATTTGAGCTACATGAACAGGCTAAACTCCAGACGGAGTAAACCTACAACTAGGTAATCAATCGTAGGTGCTGCATGGGTTCCATCGCGATGAGACTGCACCTTAACGTAGTGGCATGGTTTGTGTGCCTCACTGATCCATTCAGCTATTTTGGCTTGTGCTATTTGCACCTCCAGAGCCAATCATACCAGATTGGCCAATGGTTAGAGTCCAGATAAAAAAAGTCTCCTGCCACGCCAGATTTAGGTTTGGAGTGAGCGGCGCTCCTTGCTCCATAAAACCGCCTCTCTTTAATCCAGTAACATCCCCGCTACCTTACGGTAAGATTTTTGAACCAAAGCATTTTTCTGAAAACCTTACTCGTTCTCCTCTCTAGACCTGGGCAAGTTGACGTTATTTTGCAAACGTAGTACACCATGAGATCCTCTTCCAGCAATCTATTGATTCTTTAGCCGTCGCAAAGGTTAAAAACGGCGCCATGTCAGCTGCATCGATCATGGTGTATAAAATTTTAGATGCTGCTGATCAAGCCATCACGACATTTTATTAATCCTCTTGCGCTATTTCGCCCATAGCACCCAACCCACACAACTTTTATCTCCCCTTTTCAATCCGCAAATTCTTCATCAATTTATCGTTGTTTGAATTTTGGTCTCTCTTTCAGTTTTTTGCGCGCATAATCGTAACGCGTTGCTTTGATCCAATTGGCAAGTCCATGTTCAACGAAGCGGACAGCGTCAGATTGTTTGTTTACATTTGGAGTCCCTGAAACTTACTAAGACGGACATGAGTTAACGTGCGCAATTTGCTTCAGGTTGGTCAACATACAGCACTTGCCCGAGACGGTCTTGATGGATATTTGCTGTTTATCGGAAACCTGCCTGCAAGATTCGAGCTTTGGGGTTTATCTGCCATCCCCCATATACCATACTCGTGGCACATTCTCATTGCGTTTGTCTTACGATGAGTTAGCTTTAAATGCAGGGCAAGCTGCCTTGGAAATTGCTTTTTGTCTGCGCGCTGAAGCTGCCATGATGGAGAAGCTCCCATTCAACAGACGTATCCGTGCCATTAGGTTGGCTGGCTTGTTCCCAGCATCGACGTAAATGTTGCCTCTTTGTCACAGTGGTTTAAGCCAACAGAAACTATACTCTTTATTAGGTGAAAGTTAATTTATATTAACAATTAAACTAACTTCTTCGTGGCAGGTAAAGTATGTATACTGTAGCGCTTGTTGGTGATCTATATGCACAAGTCGGAAAATCATGTTCTGCTTTGATTCACAAGGGCTGCTTACGTGCTATTGCTCCTAAAATGATAACGGTGATAATTTGCTACACATGTGTAAATATGCTCGTCCCTTTCTCACAAACAGTAACTTACGACACAGCACCCACAAAACAGCGACTTATCGCTCACCATCCTCGGGTCAGCCATGGACACAAATCGTTCGTATCGTGGTTGTGTCCCAAACGGTGGCTCTATATTGAGCACCAGTGTGTATTCCGATCATGATTTATGTATGCAGACGAGCGTCTACGTTCAGCGGAAGTCCACAACGTCCATGTCAACAGGTTGACACCATCAAACTGGTGAAACCAGGTGTTTTGATTGTGTATCAAACTTTGCTGACATCCGGGCTGAGTAAACGCCCACGGAACACTTTGGAAAGGTCTCTGGTCACATATTTGTCAAACACTACTATATGCAGGCATATCTTTCTGGGTAAAATCAAATTGCCAACCTTGACAATGGGTCTCTAAAAATTCTGGGGAACCTAGGGATTTTCGCCTATTTATTCCGGCAAGAAGTACATAAAATGAGACAAGCACAATACTCAGAAGGATATTGAGTTCTAGTCTAATGGGAGATCGTGAAGCCTGATGGTCTACCCTTGTGAAGAAAAAGAAAACAGTTGTTGCCGTTGATAATCGGCGTAAGTTATTCCGTTTGATACGGGAAATAGACAGCAGCAGAACTAGTGTTATCGAGACTATACGCGAAGTGAGTGCACAGCCGAACCACAGATGGTCAAACATCTTGAAGTGTTGGGCCGAACAATTTGCAAGTTACTTTAACCAATATTAGTTATCGCTTTATTTTCGGACATTGAGACCCTTGCTTTTGATCAGCCCTGACGAGTAGAACCAAAAAAATCAGGCTGTTGAATTTGCATACGGCCGCAGGGGCCGATGTAATTCCTCCAGCTCTCAAAACTTTTGGGGACATTTACATGTAGACGATTTATATAAGTTGCTAATGGAATCTTGGGAGAAAGGAAATGTCCCGACTGACTGGAGCCGGCTCGGAATGTCGCAACGGAATATCGCACCCCGAGAGGGATTAGTCTGTTCTCAATTGCAACAAAATCGCCTGCCTTTGCGCTATTTCCTTTGAATGTTTGGCGCACCTGAATGCCATATACACAAAGACCAAGCCGGGTTTCTCCACAATCGAGGCTACAACGACCACATCTTCACTTTGTGTCAATTGTTGTAGCATCGCCACGGTGATTGGCGACCTGCCGTTCTCTTTTTTCTTGACATCAAAGACTACGGCGTTTGTGTAATCAACAACTTAAAAATTGCAACCTGTTCAAGTAAACAGGTGGCCATTTTAAACCTTTCGTATTTTCGTGTTGTTAGTTGTAAGTGGTGTGTATGTTTATAGCGACACGGACTAACTTTGTCATATGCAAATATATATGAATGCACGAACTGTAATGCTTCTACAACAACATTAATAATAATTCCACCAGCGGGTATTTATGTGCAAAAAATGCCTATAAAAAGAATCCATTAAAATGAGTTAAGGAGTTGCCAAGCCTTTGTGTTACTGTATATTTACGTTTGTTTCATTCAAAGCAACCTTAATATATTTTGTAACGTGGTCGCTACTATTACGTCTAAAAGAAGAAAACGTGACTACACCAAAACATTTGAGTAGTGCAATTGAATAATTCTAGTATTAAAATCCATTTTATATTGTAAAAATAGAGTCAGAAACCAAATTATAAGTTAAAAGTAATTTAAAGAAACCGTTAAATTCTAATTAATGTGAATTATCTTATGACCTGCATGAAAACACCAAGCTTTTTATTGCTATAAGTTAAATGATCGTCATTTTGAGATATTTTCGAAAATTATACCGTATTTACGCTTTGTTCTTTCTACTAAAACGATGCAAATATTTAATAACATGCCATAACTTTTATGCTTCTTACAGCGATTTTTCCAAAAGCATTCACAGCATTCAAAAGCATTCACATGTCATTTATTCTAATTATTCGGTATCACACCTTAAACAGGAATGTAGTTGGTACCGGTAGAATGATTCGATTGTCAAATTTTCGTTTCTGTTTAACCTTTAGATTATATTAAGTGTTATGTAATAATTAATAATTTGAGCTATCAGCATTAAATTTTAATGATTTGCTTTTGTTTTTATTTCGCATGGGCATTTCTTTAATGTCTCACTAACCGTGTTTATCTTTCTCTGGTTAATTCGCAACACATTTAAGTTAAATACAGGTATGTAATAAAAACAAATGGCCTAAAGCTAATAGAGCGTTGCTAATGGTGCATGACCTGAATACACATGTAATGTAAAACCTATAAGACCGTAGCACAAATAATAATAATCTCTGTAACTCATTTGCTCGCCAATGTGGGAAATTTGTTTGTAAGTTTTAGGGGATTTAATGGTATGTTTTGAACGCTTGCAACTACAAGGCATCCAGGAAAGCGCAAGGTGGCTTTTTCGTCTAAATGAGACTAGTCTATAGCGCCCACCGGCTAAATCCCGTGGTCTCAGAACCCACAAGCTATCTCTTCCGACACATCAACTTTCGACACTTAGCCACGGGCAACCGTAAAGAACCGTCGTTGCTGACATTTAACTGTGACAATAAGGGGCTCATACTCCCATTAGGAAGAAACGGCCTTATCGCGCTTTCAAGAATAGCTGAGGACTGTCTACTTGAGTAAACTGAGATAAATATTCACAAAATATTATAATATTGAACAGAGAAACAAAAGGGATGTACTTAAGCATACTTGCTGCATTATAACATGTGAAGAAGAATATAAGTGTACTAATAGTGAAAGTTATTTTATGCGAAAACCAACTGGTGATCGGTTTTCAACAAACTGCTTTCTTCACCTGGCACAATCAGTTATGAAACGAGTTTTCCCATTAACATTTTATTTTGTCCATTTTATTTGTCAAAAAATACGGTTACGCTTATTTTATGCGTTGCCATATCTAGTAAAAGAGGTTTATTTGTAAACCCAGTTAATGACATCCGAAGTATTTATAATTACGTTAAGGATTCTCCGTGTAAATATATCATTAAAATATCTGTGCTGTTCTAATCCTGGAAAATTAGCAAACATGGAAATGTGCCCTTAAAAAGAAACTCATTCACTTACATTCTTTCGTGCATAAACGGCTAGCAGGCTTGAAGCACTACACTATATAGGCTGAAAATAAGGTGCCATAATTGCAGTTATTTAAACATAATAGAAATATAATGTGATGATAGATTCTAGGTTACTAATATTTAGATTCTACGCAATTCAGTTTTCTACACAATGTTAATTTGTTTGGGACCATTAAAAAATGAAAACACAACAAATATTCTTTGAATCAAATCAGCGCATTGTCTTTGGTGTCGGCGACTGTCAATCTGTCATAAATTGTATAGAATGCCACTTGAGTAGGAAGTGAAGTGCTTTTGGCAAAAGTGGCTTTTAGGAATTATGTATGTAAGAAACATTCACGAGCGCTATTGATGTACAACAAAAACTTAATAAAATTACGAGATAGTTAGCGACCTACTATCTAAATTTTGCCAGCAAGTGTGGATAACCAGGTAAGTAATTTATTAGGCTGCAAAAAGTAATAGTGCAATTGTTGTTGTTATAAATTTAACAGATAAATTATGAGAAAAATTTGATAGGCTGCTTAAACTAGCACTAAAATATTAAAACAAATTTTCCTTTTTTTCGCTACTAGTAATAGGATAGTTCAGAAAGTTTTCGCAGGTAAAAATAACATTTAATGCGAAAATAAGAGAAAGAATATTAGCCCAATTTGTTGTGCCATTTCATAACTCGGATGAATTACAGCAGAAAAAGCTGGTAAAAGCAAAATATCTGAAGAACACAGAAATAATAATTAACGTACTACATATAGCGATTCAATTAATTTTGCAAGCGTTAGGACAATCTAGAATATGAAGAAGATTTGACAGGCCAACAAATATGAACAAAGGAACAAAGTGAACTATAAGCCACCCTGCTTCCGAATTAACAATAATACAATTTATGGTTTTATAACAGTTAGTTAATATTAAATATATAATTGATCGGTAATGTAATCGAAATTAAACGAATTATTTGCTTTAACCCATCATCTGCCTTTGCTATGTGCAATAAGATCTACCTGTTTCTTGAAATAATAGCTATGTGGAATAAACAGTAAGTTCAGAAAGGAAATAAAAATATTGATTCTAATTTGATAAAGGTTAATGTCAACAATATGCATAATATAAAAGTGTAATAACAATTTTTACTAGTTATTAGGTTTTCTGCAGATATACGAACTCTTCATGACTTTTAGTTAATAGGATAATGATTTAATGGTTGCGGCGAATAGTTCGCTCTTAAAAACAAAGGGATTTGTCGTGTAGTGAGCTTTAGAATGCATACGGTAAAATAGTAATTAATATATAATCCTTAAAGCTGACTATAATTTCTATTGTTAAGATTCAACGTTTTCGTGTAACATATTTTACTGACAAAATTTCGGGCTTGTAATCAACTGAATCATTGTTGAACACGAATATGGAAAATATCCAATGCGAATTGCATCTTTCCGCACGACCAGCAGTATTTCTATTAATGAACATTTATGTTCTCGGAAGTCTTTAGCTAAATGAACCAAGGACCCTCGCTATCACAGTATGATAATAAAATTGATTAATGGTAATCGCTAATCGTAATTGTAAATTATTTTTGCTTATACACAAAATTAAATTGTGTAATTGCCCGATTATATCCGCCGTATGATCAATATAATAGCTTGGTTAAATATAATGAAGACTCATTATATATGTAGGTTAGAAACAGATAGAGTGTTAGGTTAACTAATTAATTTCGTACATGTTGTTTTTTTTGTTCACATTATGAAATTATCAAATATAGCGTAAGGCAATACTTTGTAAATTTGCGTTCTTAACACTTTACTGATATGTAAGATAAAAGAGCATCTATCCAACATGCATCTGGCAGTTCCGTTGTTTCTGTTCATCTGAAGTATCTAAAATAAAATACTGCATTTTATCAGGAATCGGAAAGAAGTTGATGTTTATCTATCCAGGACACTGCATAAAGGGTTATGCTGGTTCCTGAGAAAGATTGTGCCGAAAATATCTCAAACCAAACTGTCAAGGCCATATGCATTAATAAACAGTTAAAACTTGTAAGTAAAATGAAACTAAGCATAATGTTTAGCAAAATTTTACATGGACATTTAAAATATGTAAGGGGTTACCCACTACGACAGAATAGAATGAACTAAATATTTTGGTCATTTTGTCATAGTTTACGTAATATTTTCAGGATGAATAAATTGCTTACAGGGGCAATCAACTAAAATCTAAGACAGTTATTTCTCTACAACAATTTGATAAGCACGGACAGAAGACGAAGTCTGGTATATGCATTCATTTCGTCTTGTCTCCTCAGTACCATTAACATTAACCGATATACATAGATATAGCTAAAAGTGGGGGCAAGCAGACTAGCTTAATGTGCAGAATGAAAGACGGAACTTCACGCCTACGTCCAAAGCAGCTGTAGGCTGAAAAAATAATATTTGGTGAACAAATAAGGCTGCCTTAATCCGGCTAGTAGCATCTGCCTCAGAAAACCGAAAAAAGCGGGGATTAGTGTAAAGTAACACTAGTAAAACGCTGAGCCCAGCAATATCCGGTAACCAGTAATTAATAGATAATTGCCTATAAAAAAGAAGTCGGCTGTCTGCGCCAAAATGACATCTGAGTAGAATAATCAATGTGAGCAACTTCACGTTGAACCTATCTTAGTACATGTTTCATTATTCAGGAAACCAGCGTTCTATTAGTTCTGCCTATGTAACTGTTTCCGTAATGACATGAAAGTTGGTGTACATAGTGTGCGTTATCCCCAATAGGCTGTGCTTTATTCCTTGGAGGTGTGGGCGGATTTCGGGTTCGGTTGATGAGGAAATCTTGTGCGGCATAATAATTTCCTTGTGTAGCCAAAAGTATACATTTATCTGTGTTCAGGTTGGCTACATCTAAAAGGCGTTTTAAATATTTGCAGCGCTACAATCTTGAAGATGTTTTGTGAAGTTGATTCGACATTCTAGAAGGAAACTGCAAATTATTTGTTGACTTTGTTTAGTATAGCTGTTGAATTCTTTACGCTTGCTTGGATAGAAATAATAGATTTATCTTCGCCGAAGAAAGCCATTTTCAACATTTAGTATTTTGTTCGTTTTCTTTGGTATTAACCCTGAGCTAATATTATTATAAGTTACTATCAGCACACCATCAACATTTGTTTGCAGTCAATGACAAATCAAATGGTTTAATCCTAAATAATATTATACCTAACAACTAATATTATTTTATTGGTGTCCTAACTATACAAAAGGTATAAATACATATATTACCAAACTAATAACTCGTCTGACAAAGCCCGTTATATCCACAAGCATCACAATATCGCGCAACGCTTTGTGATGCACCATTAGTTAATGTATGCTTTCCGATGTGGTATTATCTCACAGCAACGAATAAGAATTGGTGTCACGCACATTTCGCTAAATAGTGCAGTCAAGTAAAGATAGGTATATGCAAACGTAAATGTGAATCCTTATCTGTAAACCACCAGCTGCGTATAGAAACGATTCGCTAAAACGTCGCGCATCATAAAATTCCAGGAAAGTGTTATTTTCAATTAATCATTTCCACCTCTAACTGACTAAATTGGTATAAATATATTACATAAGTTGCAAGATAAAAATGAACTACCCAAGTTAGTTTGCAGTTAGTTACCAAATTTATAAGTGCGTGGTCGAATGGGTTAAACTGGTATTGGCTAACGCCTATTGAATGGGGTCATAAATTAAATGCCCAATGTTGATTGCAGTGAGTTGAGTTGTTTTACTGATGTTACTAATTTTCTGCCTTAAAATTCATTGGACGGATTTCATATAGTGTGGTAACGCGACTTAATGATGAAATTGTGATTACCATTAAGCGCCTGCAATTTAACACCATGCACATAACGTTATAGGTTATGCTTTTGTGTGAAGTTTCTTTCACGAGAACCGGGAAATCATATGGCCCGGCTAAAGTTCAGCTCATCTAGACCGTCGCATTATTATTTACAGGTTTTAAAGTTTTGGAATGGTTGACCTTATGGTTTATTAGGTAAATCAATACGCCTTCAGCGTCCGCTGATTTTGAGAGTAAAATATATATTTCGGACCTAATTGATGTCCATTGTGGTGTGCCAGAAGGATCAGTATAAAGACCATGTCTATTGTTATTAATTATTGATGAACATGCAATTTTAGTGCAGTCGAGCTTCTTACCATTTGCATGACTTTAAGACAGTGGAAGGTCACAAGAAATGCAGAGCTATCTGGACATGGCCTGTACGTGATCGCCCAAAATATTCCACCTTAATGTATCGAAATGTGCACGCTGAAAACATCTCCAGATATGTTTGTTTAAGTTCTCGACTAGAAATTCAACGCAGCGCAGTGATTATTACGCATAACTATAAATTTTGGTTCAAAATTACTTGCGCTGGTGGATAGTTTGTAAATATCTACATATTTTTGAGTATATATGGCTAACCCATAAGTGTGGTGTAATTAGAACAATACTGCCAACGTATAAGTGAAAAGGTATTAACCTAGAGTAAAAGAAACTTACTATGCGAGATTTCTATCCAAAGCTGAAGTTATTGTATGCTATATTACCTTGATTTAGGTTGCACATGAATGTGTTTTAATAACACGTCAGTAGTTATATGCTTGAATAAATTAGTTAAACCATTGTTGGCCTTTATACAAAAGCAATATTATTGCACAGTTATAATGCCAATATTGCCAGCACTAGAAAAAAGCAAGGACAATAAGTATGCACTTGTTACAATCCACAAGAAATAATGTATGAATTCAAAGCAGGTATATCTTTATTGCAACAGTCTACAGGCAAAAATTGGCAGCTCTGTTTGAGCTAGTGAAATGTAGAAATATGATAAACTGTTCACGAACTTATATAAAAATATCTTTAATCCAATTTCTAGTACACCAATTTCAACACAAATGCCAATGCTTTTGCTTGGGCTAAATTAATTCACAGATGGCAATTAATCAAAACTTGAAGCTAATTAATGCGAGCAATATCGCTTTCAAACTCCATGATTAAGTATCGTTGGGGCGCATTATTCAAATTTTTACGACATGGCAAAGTAATTGTTAGACAAGAAGTAGGGACAGATGTTAAGGTTTGCAGCTCCACAAATTTCCAAACCATGCACTTTCAGCTCCGAATTTGAAACGTAATTCTGCAAACGGTAACTGGATGGTATAACCTTTACTGGAACCTTTTGAATATTATTACACCATTTGAAAGGATCTCAAGATTAGCATGTCGGGTAAACACTCCTACTCAAATATCATGCAAGGACAAGCTAATGTTCTCGATAACATTGGCTTTGATGTAAAAATTTCAATAGTGCAACTGCGCGAAACCTAAATCTAACATAATTATAACAGGCAGAATCATTAAACATATATTTGTATATTTATATACACGTACTCATGAGTAGGCGTTTGTTATAAAAATCGAAGTGTTTCGCAGGCAGCAGCCGATACAGATAGTCGTCAAATGCTCGGAAAAGCACTAGACTGCAGCTACCGCCTACTAGCCACCATCGTTATTGCGCATCCGTCAGATCCATCAGGATTCGAGCGCATGACCCTCAGAGGCTTGAACCGAATGTGAGCAGCTTATGCCAATGGGCCACGTCGACAGCTACGGACAGTCATGATTTGCAAGTAAACTGCACTGTGGCGCGTCTTACTATCTAGTGCTATTAGAGTTACAAATATTGCGTATGGCACCGTTGTCTCTTTAAACAAAAGATCAAATACCTGTTGCAATCTACGTATAGTCTATAGAAATATTAGAGAGGATATATTTTGATAAAAAAGAACAAGGGGCTTTCAATATAATTAACTGGTTTTCTATACAGCTTTCTTCCAAAACAGATTGTCGTCCACATGCTCGGAAATATCTAGTCCAAGTTTAGCCCGTTGGGCATCATCCGTAGTGCGCATCAATTACAAACCTCATGATCCGAAATTATGACGAACAGCGGCTTAATCACTCTGTCGGCAGCATATGTAGATGGACAACGGAGGAAACTTTGGACTGCCACGCTTTACTAGCCAAGTGTTTTCCTCCACTAACATTCAAATTAGGAAAATTTTAAAGCACAGGTTTGGTGCAATAATGGACAACATCCACTAACAATATCTACTTACGGCACAGCATGTAGAATATTTTAAGTTGTATATACTTCGGTGTACTCAGAAGTAGAAAACTTTCAATTAATATATTCAGGTTCTTCACAGCCGGCTTTCAAATAGGAGATTCGTACACATGCCTAAAACAACAATAAACTACATTCTCGACATCTTGGGCATCAAAAGAATTGCGCATCCACCGGATCCAACAGGATTCGAAGCAATGACCACCAGCAGCTTGATCCGCCAGTTTAAAGTTTATACCCCAGTTCGAAGGAGTTGATCACCTGAACGTCATGACTTGCAAAGCAACTGCGATATTGCGCGTCCTAATATCCACAGCCATGAAATTTCAAACGTTATATATAAGGGATTTTTCCCGCAAAGTTTAGTCTTACAAAACGTTGGCTATGAACAGCAAAGCTTACATAAACAGTAAGGGGGAGTATCTTTTGAAGTATTTATGTTTAGGGTATTTTGATATAATTAATTGAGATTCTTCGCAACACGTTTCTTATTTAGAGTATCGTCCACATGCTTTGTAAATAGCTAGAATTCAATTTTGGGCTGTTGTGCGTCAACAGGAGTGTGCATTCATTGGAATCATCAAAATTCGAACACATGACCAACAACGGCTTGAACCGCCAATGAACCACAGGTGACAGCTTCGGACCGTCAAGATGTACAATCCAGCTGCAATATAGCGCGCCTTAGCAACCCATTCCTTGAAGATGATGAACCTAGCTGTTGAAAGATTGGCAATAAAAGACATTTCGTTTACTAACAGTGGCATTAACCATTCAGTAATTAGATATTTATAGGGAAAAGTATTTTGATGTACAAGTGCGTAGGAGAATTTGATATAATAATTCATGGTATTCGCAGCCTGCTTTAAAATAAGATTTTTATCCACAACTCCGGTAATCCATAGATTGAGTTTCTGCCTGTTGGGATTAATCAGTAGTACGCATATATAGGATATATCAAAATTCGGAAACAAGATTACTAGCAGGTTAAAACGCCAGTTGGCAGCATAGTCCATCAGGCCGCAGAGGACAGCATCCGAAAATGATGAGGTACAAGCTTACCACGATATAGTTTGTATGTTCTTCCAAAGGCATGCAATTTACATACCAAGCAGGGGACTGGGTTGTGCTTGAAATACATGAAGTTCACTAAAAATGTTACTTACCAAATGGCTGTAGAAAATATCAGGGCTGATTTATTTTGATGCACTCATGAGTAGGGTGTTTTATCTAGTCAGTTGTGGTACTTCGCAGCCAGCTTTCTAATCAGATAATCGTACATATGCCCGGAAAGCACTAGGCTGCATTTTCATTTTGTTGGGTATCATCAGAAGTGCTCATCTATCGGATCAATCAAAATTCCATCTAATGACTACCAGCGGCATTACCCTTCATTCAGCATTTATTGCCTCTGATGCAAAAGGGACATTTCGCTATCGTCATGGATTTCAAGACCACTGCTATATAGCGCTTCTTGTTCTCCTCTGACATGCACGCTACCATTTTGTTGTTTTATGTATATATGTATATATTTACGGGAATAATCAGATCTACTTTTTGCATGAAATATTAGTTTTCATCAAATATAAACTTGTGCAGATCTTAAAATACAACCCTATGCAACAGACCTTCTAAGAAATCTTGCGAGTCAGCTTATTTACTACTCAGAACAATGGTTATAGCACTGCAGCTTTTTAACCTACAGCCATGAGGATCAAATTTTAAGCGTACTCAATGGTGACTCGTTACTAAGCGCCTACACGATAAAACTGCACCGTCGGCAAACTTCTGTCAACTAAAAACTTGTTGAACCAACGCTTTATATTTGATATGCAAATACACTGTGAGGGCACTTTCTCTATCATCGCTAGTAGGATTTGGAAGTCGTAATTCTTTTAATGTTGAGCTAAAATAATGTTGGTACCGTACATTCAGGGCACTGATGTTCAAGGTCGTTTCGTCACTTTCCCTTTTTTAGTCATCTAAATTTTTAAGCCTTATACCACATAAATCAAAAAATGCACTCATCATTGAACAAATTTTCTTGGTTTACCTGGTTAGAATTGGTTGCTTACCTGCAAACACTAACAAAGAGCATTTAGATGCTGATTCATTCGAGGATGAATTTTGCTCAAGTGAATTCGGTTGGAGTTTGATGTGCAGTTGACTTTGTATTTCCGCCAGAATTTATTTGGAAATCCAAAATCTTCTAGTTACTGGTAAACAGCAGAATTTTCTTTTAAACATTGTTAAAATTTTCATGCCAGTATTTCACTAGCTTTATAGGAGAGCCAATTCCGGAAAGGCACTAGACACGTTTCGCCCTATTGGGGCTTGTCCGTGGTACATATGCCCTCGGCCCTCTAAAGAGTATGGAACCCATGATCTCTAGAAGAAGACGCCAACTAACCAGCAGCTTAAGTCACTGAGCCATGGGAGAAGTTGGCTGGGCTACATAAGTTGTAAACTCTGAATTTTGATCAGTGGGAAATTGTCCACAAGTATCCCTTTACTATCAACCACAACATGAAGTCTTCCGTGTTTCATGATAGTGTACTTAAATTAAATTATTGCTAGATAGCAGTGAGTACTTTTGATGCCGAATATACTGTTTTTGTTATAAAGCTAATATTATATGCTTCATTCAAGTTTAGCAATGCACACATTTTCTCTGATGCCGTTAGCGGAAAATTACGTAATAATTCAACAAGCGAGCAAGCGTTATTTGTTATTAGATCTATTGGTGCAGTAATACGGTTAATCTCAATGCCTATAGATATAACAACGAACAAATTATTATTTTACGGATGGTGATAACATCTCGGAGTAATTAGCAATTCTCGTCAAACAGTTCAATGATCTTGTAGGAATGCCTGTTGATATTTTTACGTGCTGTTCCGCTAATGTACTCATCTCTACATGCATTTATACAGCTCTTTGGTATTTATCTATCCTTTGCTGAAATGTTGCTGCTTTGCTTTGGAGATTAATCGGTGCACATGGATCATCTAAGGGAATTATTCGGTATTATTCTAATTAACGCTCCTTTTTCTGGTTTTTAAAGCGATCGCATGTTTAGCTGTCTAATAAGCATGCGCGGTCCGCTGGTATTATGAACTAATTCAAGCATGTGTCTTACCTAGGGTATCTTAATCTTTGAAACTAATAGCAAAGGGCGGCAAATGATCGGGGAACCTGATGATCATTGAATAGCTGCAGCGTAATCCTAATCCTATTTCGAACTGTTTAGTTTAAATTAACCTACCTTCCGCTGTGTAATCTTTTCGCGCTTTCCGAATAGACCATTGCATAAATACATGTATATGCTTGGGTCGACATATTATATACCACTCCCCAGGAACGCAACGTTTAGTATTACTCTTTTCACATTGAACTAGAACTGTCCAAAAACTGCTGATGAAGCATAAAAAAGAGTCAAGCTGCCCGGTCTGTTCTGCTGCTGAGATTAATTCGGACTTTGAGATCGGGAACGATTTTCTGCTGATGAAGTAAAATTGTAACTTGCGCATTCCTGTTTAAAATTTCATATAACCTGGGCATTTTTGGTTGAATCGCTATCTGAAACTAGAGGTTAATCACCATGCATGGTTAAAAAGAGCACTCGGTGTCTACTTTAAGTGTTCTATTTGAAAAGTTGAAGTCTCCAAGATTCTTCAGTGAACGCTACCGAAACTTGCTCTTAGATCACATATTTGTGCATCAAATATGGATTGCCCATACATCCACTTTGGGCTACTCGCTAGGTTAAAATCCAAGACATAAACACTGAGTTTCAAAAGCACACAGTGGTATAACTACTAGATTAATAGAAAAAGTTTGTCTGGCATGCCGGCGGAATACTTTG
>OX104064.1:224908908-224930656 GCA_944474145.2 Dicrocoelium dendriticum
CTTAAATATTGAACTGCTTACTAGAGATTATTGATCTTCCCGGATGATAATTTTAACCCCCTTATAACGACCAGTTTGAGTGGTATATATTTGTACTAAACTAAAGAATAATAATAGAAATTAGCTGACTACCTACACTATAGTTTGATTATAAATAGGGGTCCTTAGATTGCTCCCGGTATATTTATGCTTTGTAGATAATTGTGTGGAACAATCTATATTTCCAATGGAATGCTTTAATTTTTACCATGGGTTTTAGTTGTAAGGACGGAGTATTGGTCATCAGGGATTAAAGATAAGTAGAGCTTTGATATTAATTGCTTTTCTATTGATTGAGAGCAGTTCAGGAGCGATGACGATAACATCTTGATATTAAGATTATGCGACTTTCGGATGCACGTACGGTTTCAGAAGATCAATCAACATGCACCTATTAATATTTCTTCACTCGTAGCTTTGCGATGGCTCGGCTAACCCTGCTTTACAAATTCGCAAGTTTTGCCAAAATTGGTTAAAACCGCTTGTGGTAACCCACAGTTACGCTCTTCGAATTTGGCACAAAATTTCGGATAACGCATATATAACGTTGGTTTTACATATTAAATGATAAGCCCATAGGTGTTTACAAACGCACCTTATCGACATCGGTGTAATCCCGAAGCAAAATCAGAGACTTTACAGGAAACAGTGATTCATATTCTAAGTATGACTTTTCCGTGAATCGTTAAGACGAATGGCGGTAGATTTTGCCAGGTGGTCATTTTGAATGTTCGCTTACAAGTGTCCAACCACTTAAAAATTAACGATAAAAATGGTTGAGTTAAAAAGCAACAAATGTATATATCTTCATTTTATCACTGATTGGATAAGAAATCTAAGTGCCTTCTAGTAATGCTTATGAACTGTGAAACCTATACTTGGACTGTATCCATTTGGAAATTATCAGATCATAGTAGGACTTACTCTTCGTAGATTTATCCAGTTCACGAAAAACACGGTGGGATAAATTAATGTTGAACCACTAGGCTCTGAGTTCCAGCCAACACCTGCTATCCCTAATTGATGAATCCTAACCAGGACGAAACCGCGGTCTTGGGGTGACAGTGTTGGGATGAGCAACACTACAAAATGTTTCCTAAAGTTGAACCTGTTGTTTATCTGCCACGTTAAGGTAAGAGAACAGTATGTATTTTGGATTAGAAAGGTTACACGAATAGTGCTCAAAAATTAGTTCCCAGCTAGGGGTGGGATAAATATGTGGGATTTGACTAACTGCAACTGCTTTATGTTACCTTTCTTTTAATCTTTCACATCTAAAAACAATTCTTCTACTTAGGCTTTAACGAGATGCAACTGATTGGTCTAAATTCTTCTATAGGACAGTTCAGTAATATTTAAAGATTTTATCGAAGTTATTTACTTAAAATAGTCTTGGAGATATGCCGTTTGACCACGTGTTTGATAGCGAAGGCTCATAATCACCAGGTTAAAATGAATGCACGCTAAAATGGCATACCCGAACTTTGTCTTCTGAAGCTTTTACTCAGGTATACACTTAATTACATTAAACAGGGATGGCAAACTGTATTTTAAAAGTAATATATTCGTTCCTATTCATTTTGACCTGTTTTAAATGAAAAGTACGGATTAGTTTAAAATGGTAAAACTTTCAACGTACCTTGGCTTCTTCCTATATTCACAGGTGTCGACTAAAAGATGCAGAAGAAGAATATTTTTTGGTGACGTTACCTATTATCGTCCTTATATGTGTTCTCGTGGACTACTATAACGCAAACCTGCTTAGTCTATACAAGACATCCTTCATTCATGGTCGTCCCGACCAATGAATATAGAGTAAACTTTTAGATTGTTAAAATACTATTGTTTTAGTGTGAATAAAATAGATTTGCGCAGCTTGGCCTGCTCATCGGTTTAGTAGCATTCGTCGCCAAAAAACGATGGTTTCCTTGCAAACTGCACTTATTGTCATCCCTTAGCCACACTCTTGACTGGTCGCACTGGAAACGTCTTCTCCTCTGGCACAGGGTTTCACATCTTCCTCTTCGCCTAACGCAGACCTCAAACACTCATTTGAAGCGCATTAACTTTAGGTGTTCAGTGGGTATATTTCTGTGGAACTATTTCCGAAGAAAATTGATTTGTGTTACCCAAGTTTTTACCGTGCTCTGTGCTTCTATCCAGAAGCTCCGTTATTGTTTTAAGCGCATATCTTGCTGGGATACTCTAGTCGATCAAGGATTATATGCGTTATCTGGTGGTCTTAGCATTACAACCATAGGCTTTTTTCTAACGAAGCTACGACTTAATATGTCGCTTCAAATGTACTCACTTATCGACGGCAGTTTTCGCTGTGAGTCACCCAGTACAAGCCACTTCCAACGAGTTTAGACTAAAGGAACAAGTGTGGATCAGTAAGCTAGGCAATCTCCGTGTATCTCGGTACTCGTCATGTGAACTTGCTTAAGGTAACCGACGTCGCAAGTGCGACTGGAACAAAGAACGTGAGCGTCATGTACACCCTAACTTAACTGACCCGACAAGCGCAGCTTTCGTTTACAACCACGGTCCTTGGTAATTCCACCTAACAGCAGATGTCACGCATAATTGTATACGCCTAGCAAAGTAGTTATTCTTTGGAATTTTGCGGCGTTCCGTTTCATCTTCTCTGCACTGGTTTAAACCAAACCAACACAAAAAGTAAGTCAACCTGACTGATTTGCTCTAATTTTGTCAAACACGCAGAGCAATCCTAATTGTCAATTACATAGTATCGCTCTGGAAAAGTGTCAAAAACTGACTGAAACAGTCCAGCAGATAGCGAGCTGCAGGGCTTTGCCATTAGAATTTAACATAACATATTTTGCTCCATAGCAAACTCCTCAGCATCTGCACCACTTACTCTGACAATAACTAACACTTTAATTACGCAAGCCACATTCAATGTGACTGCTATCCCCTGAGCTGGTCACGACACCGACACCGATGGTCCAGAGCCGAGTAACATACACATCGATCGCTTCGATAAAGACACCCTTATATCCACATTCCGTACCAAGCACCAACGATGGAACATCGTTTTCTCAACGTTCTTTGGTGCTTGCCAAAATATCTGTGTTACCAGCCACAATACTCAAACCGACGTTCCTTAAACAGAACCACAGTAGGTTAACCGTCAGCCTTGATTTCTTCGAGTAACCTTGAATTCCACTGAGGAGACCCAGATTGTCCTACTCTCAAGAGTTAATCTTCATTCTTCTTCGAGCAGGGTACGCATTCTATATTTTTCCTTAGAAAGGAAGGTCAAAACTAAAAGAAAACCATGGCGGCCCATCTAAGAACGAAAGCAAAAAGACTATTTTGGTTCCTGGTGTTCCTGTACTACTGAGCTCTCCTGAGGACGAAGCGCAAAACATGACCCAGAGCAATGGTGCTACATCCGCGAAGCACTATCTCTGGATCACGTTATCGCTAAATCACTAACGATAATTTCTTCATCTACAAAATACAAGGGTTGCCGTCCAAAGCTATTGAAGATCTTGTTACACCCCGATGGAATGACAGAATTGCTAATGGATAGCTGCTCGAATCCTCGCTTCACGTTGCCTACAGAGATTGGACCAAAAATAGAAGGCGCACGGCTACTAGTTATCAGCACTTCATTGGAAGATGCAACCTCAATAAAATATTCACCTTCATATCCCTGCAGAGTTGCAAGTAATATGACATTAACGACATCTGACAGGATAGCGAGACAGAACGAGAGAACATCTTGATGTGGGATGCTCCATGCTAACATGCAGCCTGCCTGCATTGCAAGAATCAATGACTTACGCGAAAAACGGTTAGCAGCCGACGGACGAACGATCGAGTAGAGATTAAACATGAATTTATTGTCCAACCCCCCACAAACAACCACAATTCTAACTTTTGACGTTCTTAGAGAACGTCAGGCGTTACAACCGAGAGGTCTCATTATGATTACGGAGACCTGGATAAGCCTTTGTGATATCAGATTCTGCAGTCAATTTAGCTGGTCTGTCACTGTTTCGGAATGACAGAGTTAGAAGAGGTGGCCTAATGATTTATTAACAGGGTAACAGCTGATGTGAGACTTTTGACAACCCAGTGATCCGTGCCCCAGACTCACTTTGGTGCCCGCTATGATTGTGGAACAGACACATGTCATATTCATATGATTTACCGTCCACCAAACTCTACGCATGAAATGGAATCCAAACAAACTTACATTATTCAGCTTTCTTTAAACAATATATAAAGTCCCATCCTCATGGAATGTGCACACTCTGGAAATAGCAGCGTCCGATATAATGCAGTTCAAAGCCTGTTTACAAGTGGTAATTGTCAGCTACCTTCCGTACAAGTACGTAACGTCTCTCACCAGAATTCGAACTAATAACAAGCAGCTGATACTTGATATTGGGCTCAGCAACGACGTACTCATAGTAGACGGAATAAGTACAAACACGCCACTGGGTCGCACGGACCATGTGTCTCTATTATTTTACGAAATATTTTATGCAGAATAACCTGAGGAAGATGATGATGAAGTGTATACACTCAGGCTCTAAAACGTGCCATCCGTGCTTGTTAAGGAGTTTTCTTGGAGCTACTTAATCAAAAACTCTCCAGGAAATCGTCTGGGCACATTCAAAAGGACATTTACCACACTGGTAAAGCACGCGTCTGAGCAGGAATCTTTCCATCACCAAAGGAAAAGGAAGTCATTTCTGAGAAGAAGAACACGCAAATGCATGTCCTTGAGGGACTTAAGATGGAGAGCACACAAGGACTCCCCGAATTCCAAAACGTGGAATGCTTATGTAGCACAGCTTAACCTCTGTATGAGTTTGATCCGCAGAGACAAGCTAACGCATCAGCAGGTTAATGCGGAGATGCTGCAAGAACCCGAAACGCTTTTACAGGCATGTTGATAGCCTTCGTAAATTGCAACTAGGAATTCCACACTGATCATAACTGACGGGTGCACGTGATCAGACACGGAAGCAGCCGATATTTTACGGATCCATTACTCACAAACTTTCCCGTGGGTAACGGGTCCAACAGTTTCCTCTGTTTCTATTGTCCAACCATCAGCCCTATTCAATATTAATTTAACTTCAGAGGGTGTCAAAGTAGCTGTTGGCCTTGCGTATTCACAGCTTCCATGGTACCAATAACAAGCGACCGAGAGATTTAAAGGCAACAGCCAGTGATCTTGTGGAAACCTTTTCTATATTCTCTCAGCGCACTGGCCCAAACAAGTACCGTTCTATAGCGCTACTCCATGTGCTATCCAAGTTAATGAAGTCTATCATCGCGGATGCACTCATGCTGTGTCTGGAAAATCACAACATGATGGATGCACTAGAGCAAGTTAGCTTTCGCAAAAGCGCTCATGCACTAAGAACCTGGTAATTGAACGTAAGAGCTAGACTGAAGCCGTTGAGGTTTGAGCAGGATTTGATGTCATTTACCTGGGCTTCTCAAAAGCGTTAGATCGCTTAGATCACCGAATTCTCCTCCATAAAATCTGTTTCTATGGCTTTGTTGACCCACGGCTGGGTTGGATAGGAAATCTCCTGCACGAACGTTGGATGGAATTGAGAATAGGAGAATCCCTGTCCGACTCAACTGAGGTTAAAATGCGGCGTACCACAAGGAACGGTGCTCGGGCCCCGTCTAATTATTATGTTCAGAAACGGTTTGGCGAAGGAAATTGGTTCCGATTTCCTATTCTTCGCGGATGATATCAAGTTATGGAAAGCGAACAGTGAATGGAATGACCACAAGGAGATCCAGTGTGACCTCTACACCATTTCAAACTGGTCAGCTCTGAATACACTACCGTTCAATGAGAAAAAATGTCACTCGGTTCAATTGCGCTATGGGCATAACTACATGTGTAGGCTTGGTCACATGTATTGCAAACAACTTCCCTAGAGCGCGACCTTAATTTGCTCATTGAAATTAAACTTAACTGTAGAAACAGTCAAATGCAACTGCTTGTTGTGGGGAGTATCGGGAACATTTGACTCATCCATCATTTTTATGCTGCATAATTCTTACGTGCGTCCTCACGTTGAATACGCTATCCAACCTTGGAAACCTTTGTTGAAGCTCGACTTAAAAGTGCAAGATGAATCACGGTTCACGGACACAAAAACTAAAAAGGCCTACGAAATATTTTGTAATATCAAAGGCTGCTTTCACTTTAAGATTTCAATGGCCGATACTGAAGGCTGCGCGTTGATTGCACGCTAGCCATTCAAGTATTAATAAACGCTAATCATTTATGTCGTCACTTGTTAAACTCAGCCATAACACCACTGGTAAACTTCATCATCTGTAATTGTGTGAACAGCATAACCGATTGAAATGCTGGCGGTATTATTCTTCCCATCCTGTGTGCCAAACCTGTTACTCTCTCCCAAAATTCGTTCCGTTATCCGTGAATTGGATATCTTCAAATAAAGAATGGTTCTTACAGTTGGCCCTCATCACTACGTTGCATAAACTGGGCTATATTAGTAGATGTAAACTGACCATACAAACTGGAGTAACCTGATAAATAAAACTGAGAATGCGAATGAGATATGAGTAAACAGGTTTATATATCTTGAAGAAGTTCCACAAATCTAACTGTCTTAATTTTTCTCGTCATTCGCATACGCTTCCCAAATATACTACTAATATTCATTAGATTATTTGCCAGATGAACGCTAAAATATACCACTCACCTATCGTTTGAAAATTGTAGATTAAAAAGCACGGGAAGAAGAAGAAGGCTGGTAGACGCATGTATTTCGTATTGTCTCCCTAGTATCATTCACAATAACCGATAGGCATAGATATAGCCAACAGTGGGTGCGACCAGACAAGCTTAAGATACAGAACAAATGACAGAAGTTCACACCTATGTCCAATGAATCTTTAGGCTGAGAAATAATTGTTTCTGAACACACAAGGCTGGCTTAAAACGGTTTATAGCGACAGCCTTAGCAAACCGAAGGAAGCGGGAATTAGCGTGACGTAACACAAATATAAATGTTGAGCCCAGCTCCATCTGGTGACCCGATGCTAATTGGTGTTTGCATATCGAGGAAGCCGGCGGTCTGCGCGAACATGGAATCTGACAATGGTAGGCAATCTGAGCAACTTTAATTTGAACCCATATTGTTACATGTTCCTTTATTCGGGAAGTCAGCATTCAATTAGTTCTGCCTATGTAACTTTTTCCGCAGTCAAATACAAATTGGTATACACAGTGTGAGTTGTCCCTAATAGGCTGAGCTTCCGTCGTTGGAGGTATGGTCAAATTTCGGGTTCGGTTAATGACGACAACGTGTGCAGCATAGTTACATCCTTGCGTAGCCAAATTTTACGCTTAGTTGTCTTCAGCGTGTAGCTCGATATATGGTTTCCTCTTGGCTGCCGTTTGAACCAACTCCTTTGGTCCTCGCGTTTGACTGTATTACTCGATAACTCATAGAGGTTAGCCGTTCGCCATTAGTATCGTTGTAATTGACACTAGCTCATCGCCCAGAGAGTCAGCCGAACCAATTCGTCTTGCATGACTAGCCAAAGTCTTCACAAGTGTCCGTTTGTACCGCACTGGTATGAAGCTTGTGAATTGCAGGTCCTGACCGGACCAACTTGATTTTCGTTAAATGTACCTCTAAATCACTCCATCATCCCTGCGATTTGTGGGTATGTCCAGGTATGGCAAACGGTCGTTTTTTCTATTTCTCATGTAAACCGTATGTTAGCATGAGCACCCATGCGCCGTTCTACCAAATATGTGAGCTGCTGCTCCAAAGAAAAAATAGCCAATATACCATGGACATATTGTTTGTCGTAAGGCACCTGGAATATTTCCGTTTCAATGCTTCTTTCTATCATCAACATGAAGAAATCAGCGAGAACAGGACCTAATGGGCTACCCATTGCTACGCCGTCTATTTGACGGTATGGTGTATTCTGGAAGTGCGGATCTACATTCTGCCTGCACAATAGTAAAGATTCTCTTAGCAATTCAGCCGAAATCTGTAGCGAACAGCCACCGTTATCAGCTAATTCGCAGAAGTAATCAACCTTCTGATGTAGCTGCACGTTGGTAAATAAGGTGTCTAAATCCAAGGAACATATGAATTCGTATGACAGGTTGAGTTCCTCCAGATCGTCAATGAATTGAAACGAGTGTTTAAGACGATACGGATTGAACTGCTTTTTCAGCGAAGCTAGCAACTTCACTAACCAACGAGCGAGTTTATGCTGGGGCGCGTTCATCATTGAAAGGATTGGCCTGAGTGGCACTTCACACTTACGTGTCTTTGGGGACCCATACAACTGTGGAATATTGCTACCACTCAACTTCAAACCATTAAATGTATCAAATTCTATCACGCGGTGGAGGAGAAGCAATTGCAGGTGACGAAGTATGCGCGTTTCGACATTGGTTATATACCCCACTTTCGTGAGCCGTTCGAATTTACACACATTGTTGAGTGTGGCGCAATCTTCTCATTGTATTCGGTTTTGTTCATGAGTACCACTCTAGAACCTTTATCTGTTTTCATTACGACCGTGCCCTTAGCTCGTAGTTCATATAATACCTGAAAACGTCGAGCTGTGATGGCAAGGGTTTCACCTCATGGGCGATATCGGTTAAATTGTTTCTGAACCAAATATTATTATCACGGCTGGTTGGTTGGAGCTCCTAAACTGGTCAACAAATTTTCCCAAATTGGGCGTCTATAAAAAACCGTTCGACGTTCTAGGGGGTACTTTGTATTCAAGCTCAAGTGATAATGCTTCTAATTGCACAGCCTCAAGTTGAACGTTTTCAAAAATTCATCGCGTAGTTATTGGGATCACGAGCAATTGGTTTTTTCCCTGGTTATTTGTCAGCAAATTTTCAAAACGAGCAGAAAGATTTTGTCTCGTACGATCAAGATTTGCTTTACAAAAGTTAGCGAAAACAATCTGGCAACACAGAGACAGATCCTCGACCACGGGTAGTAAGCGTGCATAAATTTCTAGTATTTCCGCAAGTCTGGTTTGAGCCGTCTCTAGATGAGCGGACGCCACACTTCTGAGATTAGCCGCAGATGGCTTGAGTTGGTTTCTAAGCAACAGCAAGAGTACAGCACGAGGATAGCGAAGCACAAAAATACATTTCGATAGAAACGATATCTCCACACCAAAGCACACCATCTTGCACCGAAGACTGACTAAGCGATTCAGCAACATGACTGTTTCCGAGGGAGTTCGCCGGTTCAGAAATTTAAAGCAGTTAGTTCCCTTCAAGAATTTGAAAAGCACGGGCAAAAGACGACGGCTGGTAGATGTATGCATTTCGTATTTTCTCGTCAGTACCATTAACAATAACCGATATGTATAAATATAGCTAACAGTCTGTGCAACCAGACAAGCTTTAGGTTCAAAACGAATAACGTAAGTTGACACTTAGGGCCAAGGCAGTTTAGGCTGACGAATAATTGTTTCTGAACACACAAGGCTGGCTTAATTTGGTTTATAGCGACAGCATCAGCAGACGGATGGAATCGAGGATTAGCGTGACGTAACAGAACAAAAAATGCTTAGCCCAGCTCTACTTGGTGAATGAATAGATTAAGAGGTACATTTAACGAAAATCAACTTGGTCCGGTCAGGACCTGCAATTCACCAGCTTCATACCAGTGCGGTACAAACGGACACTTGTGAAGACTTTGGCTAGTCATGCAAGACGAATTGGTTCGGCCGACTCTCTGGGCGATGAGCTAGTGTCAATTACAACGATACTAATGGCGAACGGCTAACCTCGATGAGTTATCGAGTAATACAGTCAACCGCGAGGACCAAAGTAGTTAGTGCAAAGGGCAGCCAAGAAGAAACTATATATCGGGCTGCCGTTCAAAGGTGACATAGCAACGCTAAAGACAACTAAGCGTATAATTTCGGTTACGCAAGGATGTAACTATGCTGCACACGTTGTCGTCATCAACCGAACCCGAAATCTGACCGTGCCTCCAACGAAGGAAGCCCAGCCTATTGGGGACTACTCACACTGTGTATACCAATTTGTATTTGACTGCGGAAAAAGTTACATAGGCAGAACTAATTGAATGCTGACTTCCCGAATAAAGGAACATGTAACAATATGTGTTCAACGTGAAATTGCTCAGATTGCCTAAACTCGTCGGATTACTTGTTCGATATGCTAACATCAATTAGAATCGGATCACCAATATAGCTGGGCTCAAGGTTAAAATTTGGGTTACGTCACACTAATCCCCGCTTCCCTCGATTTGCTAAGGCTGTCGCTAAATACCGTTTTAAGCCAGTTTGGTGTGTTCAAAAACAATTATTTCTCAGCCTAACGCTGCATTGCATGTAGATGTGAACTTCCGTCATTCGTTCTGTATCTTAAGCTTGTCCGGTTCCACCCACTGTTGGCTATATCTATGCATATCGGTTATTGTGAATATTACTATGTAGACCATACGAAATATATGCGTCTACCAGCCTTCTTCCTTATTCCGTGCTTTTCAAATGGACGAAGGTATATATCTGCTTTATATTTGTTTTATCTAAGCTCTCATGGGGGACTTCTCAAGCAATTGTTTTTAGGTTCATTTTTCATTGTTCATTTTTCACTACATCAATATTAAGCTTGTACGCTCTTTAATGATCTCTGTTCATCTCTCACGATATGGTTAGCCTTTGGAAACGTTCCAAAAACGAACTGTCATGTCATTCAGTATGCGATATATATACTTCGCTTACAGTTTGCCCTCATCTAATTATTTGCTACATTTTATGGAAACTTAACACCGATGGTGTTTGCAAATTATATGCATTTATTGTATTATATAAATTTTTACTACGCTGTTTGCTAGATGGGACTGCGTCGACCATAGATGCGAATTGTTGTGTCGTCATTTTCAGTAGCATGACACCGACTACAAATGCCCTTTCAACAGGTTAAACAACACTGTAAATTTAACCGTTACTAGAAGGTCGCGGTACAATCAGTGACCTTGGCCGATGATTACTTTCAAATATTTCAACTTTAGCTCACGTGGTAGATTGAACATTCCAGTAGAGTATGTTAAATTTTGACATTGTTGTTGGTATTGTGTAGTGACGTTGAGTTTCCTTCGCTGCTTTTAGGATTGAATTGCGTACGAAGTACGAAGGCGAACGTTCGCAGTGAACAATTAGCATTTACCTTTCTATTTGTTCAAACAATCGTTGTAACCGGCCGACGTGTTATTTGTACGATTTTGATAACTTATTCCCAGTACAACCAGCCATCGTGAACTAGCACATCCACGTCAACTTCGATAGCAGGTTGCTGCAATACTAACGTTCCTAGCACTCAGGAGTAGATGCTCTGTGGTCAGACGGTGAGAAACAGGAATTTGCTCACACTGAACTGTAGCAGATTTAGGTAAGACCACTGACGTACCATAGCTTTATCATTTTACAGCAAACTTTTTACGTAGTCCTATAAAGTAGCTTGTTAAAAATTATAGTTATATGTTTTGCATTCAAGTTCAAGCGGGCAACAATTCATTCTCTATCGGAAGAGTTACCTACACGCACTATCAATAGCATTATTATTGGTCATGGGACATTAGATAATGGGTCTCTCTGGATGTAAGCACAGGACTATATGTATGCTTCGATGGGAACATGTATGCTTCCGAGTTGGTTGAAATATTGGTGTTAACTGAACGAAGATTGGGATGAGATTGTCCGTGCTGGAAGTCACAAACAATACACCTGACTATGGCTAGTCAACGTAGGATGAGGTGTTTGATGGTATTTCCTCAGCGCCCATTAATTATAACTTTAATCGGAATGGCCTATCACTGGTTCATATCCCGACCAGGCCGATAGCCAGTGTTCCTGTGACAAATTTCCAACTCTTGCCTGTGCAATCTATAACAAATCAAACGCAAAATATTTGATCGGTTCAAATTGCACATTGCCATTGGCACCTTAAGACTCATGGTTAGAAGTGCTTCTGGTCAAAACTATATACCGCATGGAAATAATAAGTGGAATAAAAATACAAATAAAAATAATCGGCATATATCTCATAAAGTGAAAAGCCGGGCTTATATTTGGCACAGAACATACACACAGGTGATGTCATGCTATTGCCAGAGTAATAACAAGTTATCTGCCTTAAATGTGTCTGCATTTTTGACAAGGTATTTTACCTTACATTTGTCTTATGCGATATTAGGAGGTAAGGGTACGGTTTTAATAGAATGTGGATACTGAAGACTATTAATGTCGAATTAAATGTTGGTAGCAAACACATTAAGCGTTATCTGGACTTTCACTAAATGTATGTTAAAATGATCTCCAAGAAAATTTGTCATAATTGTATCTAGGTACATTACTCTCCGAAATAACTGTGAATAGGTTGAACAGTCTCAGACAACTTTATGCTGAATGACAACCGAGGCCACAGAGAAGTATATATGGTCAGAAGAAAGTTGGGCCACAAATTTTCTTGCATGGTAGCATAGTCAAGGTAAGTTATTTTTACCAAAACCTCGCGTGTAATTGTGCTTCAATATTAAGCTTAATCGATTGCAATGGTTTGTGCCATTAATCAGCTTGTGAAGCATTTTCCAGTTTTTTTGTCTTCGCAGACAAAGTGGACAAAGATTAAGTTGCTGTCATCGCTCCCGAGAGTTTATGATAGACAATTTCATAACACGTACGTAGTAAATAATGATGGAAGGCTTTTCATCGATGTTCTGTCTGATTTATTTATATTGACTCAGCTTATGCTGCGATACACCAAGATGGGAGGATTAAGGATGTTAACTAGTTTGTACGTTGCTGTAACTGCATGCATGTTATATAAGATGTTAGCGAAGGATTGTCTGGCTTCTGCTACCTGGTACTCATTATGGTTTAAGAACATGATGGTACAATAATATTTGATGCCAAGGTCACGGGTAGACCATTGTACAAAGATACGTTCGCTGTTATGTGGGACAGACACCTAGGGTGTCAAACGACTACGACATATGCTACTAGACTGTTGTGTTTAAAGCGCCATCAACCAATTGTCGAATCAAACTCCAACGACTTAATATATTATTGCATGAGTGGTAATACATTCGAAAGCTCAACTCCTCGGTACTTGTGGAAAAATGTTATATCATCAAAAAATACATGTGGCACGCTCTGTTTGTTAGCCCGAACTGCTATTATTGACACAAATAAGGGAAAGCAATGTGCCGAGCGCACCTGCTTGTTCAACCCCGCAAGTAGTTGGAAGCGAGCAAGTGCCCCAGTCGCCTAAGGTGACTATTTTAGCGGGACCGTTCATGTATGATGATAACCAACCCGTAAATTTGTTGCGGACTTCAAAGACATGTATCTGATTCGGTAATCGTTTGCAAGGCACTCGATCAAATGATTTCTGCATGTTCAAGCATAGAATAACTATAAAGTTCGTTGGGTCAATGGAGTCCGGTATGTACTTCAAGTAATGCACTTAGCAGAATGTGTAAGATTGTTAGACAAGGAAGCCATTTTAGAATTGTCCATCAGCTCCAGTGAGCTGATGAAATACCTTACGCTATTTTTAGCAACTTCACGAATAAACCGTCTTTTATAGGAGTGTGTTGCTTTGGCATGTTATGGTCAATCTCCGGTTGTGTGCGGCCCCTGTGGTAAAGGCTGATTAATAAAGTTTTCCATTGATCTGTCAAGTAATTGGATCGCAGTGAAACGGTAAACATAAACAAAAGGAGGTTTGGCATATTAGTCACTCCTAGTTCTATCACGGATGAGGTGATTTCACAGGTTCCATAAATGAACAAGTTTGAATAGAATGTGTTACTTAGTAGATATAACGGAAAGCAATACAATTTTAGGTAGAGCCTTAATGCAATTATAACGTTTGTGTCAATGCGCTTGTAGATTGAGAAGAAAGAGGTGAATGCGCCTTGACGTCGTTTACCAGTTAAGCGAGCAATGCAAAGCGTTTGTTGGTTATTAGACGGAGAAATGTGACCGGCTAATTTGCTTTACCAGTCAATCTTTTTGTTGATTGAGCTCTATGTGTGCTCCTTATCAATAGTAAGTGCTTAGTCTCAGACATGAGTCAGTGCATTTGTAGACTCACTGTAAAATACCACATCCCATTTTACTGCAAGATCGTCTTGCTGGATTTCTTAATCATCGAACCTGTTACAGCGGAAAACCTAGCAATAGAGCGGCAAACCTACGCTACCGTTGCTTCGGCGTCGTTTGGGAAGCCAGCGACAGTCCCACCGCCAGTGGTGAAAACAGCTGGTAAAGGTGTCGTAATCAAAGGCACGTGGGGTAAACACTCCCCGTCGTGCCGACTTCTTTCACCGATAGTTGCGTTATATTCCGTAACGTTACTGAATCTGAGGCTGTTCTCCCAAGGGAACGCATCTTGGATGACATCAAGTGGCTGAAACTGTGTGTCAGCAAGCTGCTTCCACCTGGTTTTCCTGGTGTCACTGTCAGAAAGCTGACCAGATTGGGGAACGTTCCTATCGCTACGCCAAATCCACGACCCCGACTACTTCGCGTAGTCCTTTCTACCCCGGAGGAACGCAAATCGTTACTGCGATTTGCATTCAAACTTAAGGGTAGTGGTGTCAGCGTTCAGCCGGACCTCCCACTGGCAGATAGGTTGAAGTTAAAGGAGGCTATCAAAGACCTCAAAACTAGACGGGCGGCTGGTGAACAAGGCCTCCGTCTGGTGGGTTTTCAGGTGGTCAGCCGGAAATTACTTTCCGCCCTATCAGAACCAATCCTGATGGCGCACGACCCAGGGATGGTCGTGCCGACTTCCTTGAGGTAGTACATAGCAACGTGCGTAGCCTAAGGTACAAGGTGCACGAGTTGGGTCTACTTGTAGACAAATCTCGTCCCGACATACTTGCTTTCACTGAGACGTGGTTGTCTCCAGATATCACGGACGGTGAGGTATATTTACCTGGCTACGCGCTGCTTAGAACTGATCGCTCCGTTGGTCGCCAAGGCGGAGGCGTTGTACTGTATGTGAGCTGTAACTTAGATGTGTTGAGGACTTGCACATTCCAGTCGTCGGATCAGACTGTTGAAGCCCTATCGGCTGTTTTGTGTACTTCCTCTACCCAGTTTACAGTTATAGTGGTATACAGAAGTCCTGGAAGTTCCTCCAGGGGGATACTTGACTTTATTCGCACTCAGTCTGCGAATAAGTGTTTAGTTCTAGGGGATTTCAACCTCCCGGAAGTCTGTTGGGCCGATCTTTCTTGCAATTCGGCATTAGGAACATTCGGTGCAGACTTCCTTGAACTGACTCTCCAAGTGCCTTTGCACCAGTTCGTTGACTTTCCCACTAGGTATATGGACAACCAAATGCCATCTACTTTGGATTTGGTTTTCGCTATGTCCCTGGACTTCGTGACTGACGTTTCATGCGGTGCACCTCTAGGGTTCAGCGATCACGTATGCATATCCTTTTGATGTGCTCTTTCAAGGCACCAAGAGACCGCTGTTGAATTACTTCCGAATATTTGGCGGGCGGACTTTAGTGCAATGCGAACTAAGGCTTCAGTTCTGAACTGTGAGATTTCGATGGCTGACTCTGTCCAGTTAGCCTGGGATTAATTTAAGGCATACCTTACGGAGGTTTCCGCACCCTATATTCCACTCATTAGGAAAAGAGGGTTAAGGGCACAGCCTCCATGGATAGATACCACAGGCAAGTACCTACTCAAGAAACGGTCTAGATGCTGGCGAATCTACCAAGCAGCTCCATCAGCCAGTACCTATGATAGTTATCGAGAGAATAGAAATAAATGTAAGCAACATCTCAGAACTGCTCGTCTCCAATACGAGCAGGGTTTAGCGGACTCGGCCGCAGCTAATCCCAAGAACTTTTTTGCTTACGTTAAAAGACGCAGCGGGGCAAAACTGTCTATACCAGCTTTATTGCGAGCAGACGGGACCCGTGCGCAAACTGACTATGACAAGGCTTGTATACTGAGTGATCAGGATACTGCGGTCTTTGCTCGGGAGACCTCTTTACCGCAGGTTGAATTGGTTTCAAGAGTTCCAGAGGAATCTTGCTTAGCTGAATTTAGCATAACGGAGACTCAGGTCTTCGAGCTACTGCAAGGCATTAATCCCTCTAAAGCTTCCGGTCCTGGTTCAATTCATCCGAAGCTGTTGCATGAACTGGCCACTGAGCTGAGTGGTCCGCTCACGTGCGTATTTTCAATATCGCTGGACAGCTGCAGCCTACCTTCGGAATGGAAGGAGGCAATCATCTCTCCGAATTTTGAGGGCGGTAACAGCGCTCTACCCGCGAACTACCGGCCTGTCAGTTTGACAAGCGTAGTAGTCAAGTTGTTCGAGAAGCTGATAAGGGATTCAGTGGAGAACCACCTGAATCGATTCAACCTTCTCAGTGTTGCACAACATGGATTCCGCAAAGGATTTTCATGTCAGACTAATTTACTTGTAGCTCGTGAAAGCTGGGCCGAAGCGGTAGACAGTGGCCACGCTGTAGACGTGTTATTCGTAGATTTTTTCGAAAGCTTTTGACACTGTTCCACATCTTCGGCTCTCACTAAAGTTGAGATCTTACGGGACATCTGGTCGCGCCCTTCAATGGGTGTCTGCCTTCCTTGAGGGGAGGGAACAGTGCGTACGCGTGGGGCGTAGCCTTTCGCTCAGGCAAGCTGTCCTTAGTGGCGTTCCGCAGGGCTCGGTATCGGGGCCATTGTTGTTCGCGATCTATGTAAATAACTTGCCTGGAGAGCTATGGGTGTCATCATTAATGTTTGCTGAGGACCTTAAGCTCTGGAATATTGTGGATATCCCGGGGGGTCCTGAGGCAATTCAGCGTGCCTTGGATAGACTCTGGGAATGGTCTATCTTATTTTTGATACCCATAAATAGGGCCAAGTGCTCTGTTCTCCGAATCGGAGCTGCTAATCCTCCCACCCGATATGTTATCGGCGGTGGTGAACTCCCTGTTGTCACTCAGCAGGTTGATTTAGGAGTCGTACACGCATCAGCACTTCATTCTGGAGACAACTGGAAGAAGGCTGCTTGTCGAGGGTTTCGTATGATGTGGTTTATCCGCCGCTCTTTCGGAATCTTAACGGCCAAGTTGTTTGTGAAGCTATTTTCGGCATTCGTCCGACCCCACCTGGAATATTGTATTCAGGCTTGTCCACCATGTCTTAACCGAGACAAAATGGACTTGGAGAGGGTGTTACGAGTGGGCACTCGGTTAGTGCAGGGTCTACGGGGACAGACGTATCCTGAACGCTTGCTCAGTTTGGGGAAGTACTCCATGAACTACCGATGGATAAGAGGGGACCTGATTCTCAATTATCGTATTTTGACAGGTAAGATTGGCCCGGACTTGTCAGGGCTTTTTAGTCCCGCTACGTTACCTAGTCTCCGCGGTCACCCACTGAAACTGCATAAACCACGGTCTGATAGGATTAGGACGGAAACTCGTCTATCGCGCCGAGTTATTGATCGCTGGAATTCTCTTACAGATCACGTGGTTAGGGAACCTACGGTTAAGGGTTTTGCGCGCCAGCTCGATGCTCTTGGGTGGCAACAACAAACCTTTCCTTTTTCCTAGCTGACTCACCTTCATTTTTCAGTTCTTTTTTTATTGACTCAAATATCTTGGTCTTCCATTTGCTTAGCTCTTACCACTTTCTCTTTTGCCTCCTGAGTTTACTTTTTCTCTTTCTTACTTCACGTAACCGACCCAGCAGGGACTGCTAGGGCAGGATACGTGGGCATTAATTGGTTGGACAGGGTGTGATGCGGTCTTTGTTTTAGGTCCATCAGTATTTCAAAGTTCGCTAACTCCTGGTTCAACGACCCGCCGAAGAAGGAACACACACGGGATCTATCCTATCGTTCCAGTCCCGCTTGAACTTGAACTTGAACTTGTAAACGTCACTAATTCCTTTTTCTTGTGAAGCGACGACGGTTATGGTTTGCTGAAAATGATGATAGAAGTGCTCTACGTCTGCGCATACATTTTTGGTGAGAACGAAGGCGCCACTTTCGCAGGACCGGATTATTTGACGGAAGGGTTTCCAGTTAATACTGCAGGTGGTGCAGTAGGAATCAGGTAACGATATGGTGGTCATTTTAACAATGGATGTTAGGATTATCACATTGCAGTCACAAATAGGGATGTTATCTGAGACGTCTCCCTGTAAGGTTAGTTGATCTAGATTTTGCGGACGATATCGTCTTGCTTTTCGACGATGTTGGGGCGGCACAATCAACCCTAAATAACCTGTCTAGAGTGGTCCCATTATTTGGTATGTATTTCACACCTTCAAAGTGCAAAGTGTTGCTGAAAGACCACCAGCCACTTGATGACCCCTTGACCCTTGCTAACGAGAACTCGAGGTGGTTGATCATTTCACATATCTTGGCAGCTGAATCAGCAATGATGGGCGCATAGAAACTGACGTGAGCTCACGCGTTGCCAAGGCCAGAGCTGCCTTCTTGAACCTGCGTCATCTTTGGCGACAGAAGGGAGTTTCCCTCTGTCTGAAAGGCCGTGTATACAAGGCCACAGTGAGGGCCGCTCTGCTCTATGGTAGTGAGACTTGGCCGCTTCGTTCTGAAGATCTGAGGCGCCTTCAAGTCTTTGATCATCGTTGTTTGCGAAGCATTGCTAGTGTCGGATGGAACCAGCGTATCCCCAAAGATGATGTGCGTAGGCGAGTACTAGGTAGTGATAATCCTGCTAGCCCCCTAGAACAACTGTTACCACTAAATAAGCTGCTTTGGCTCGGGCACTTGCTACGCATGCCTTGTCACCGCTTACCTTGGAGGGGCTTGTTCAGCCTACCAGATGCAGGATGGCGCAAGGCTCGAGGTAAACAGAAGTTGACTTGGCAGCGTTAAATGAAGTCACTGACAACCAAACTGGGTACCCTTGGTCCGTCTCGCCTTCCGGGTTGGAGTCCACGTGACTCACCCTGTGCTTGGCTCGGGACATTGCAGGACCTGGCTCGCAATCGACACCAGTGGCGCGTCTGCTTCCGTCTTCTAATCAGATTGACTGTTTAAAGTATGTTTGATGCTGAGTTATCTGCGGGGTAATGGCTGATTATGACGCGGGGCAGTGAAAGCCGCAAGGAAGCTGTCTCGCCGATGCCGCCTTATCTTTGCACGATAGCCAGGTGTTTGTGACGGTATGTTGCATTCAGAAGGTGCATGCGCCTTGACCCAGAATGTTTGCTTAGTGCATTAAGGTTTTCAGGTAAGTCCCCCTTCTCTCCCTCTTCTTATTCTTTATTTCATACGTCCTCATGGTTGCATGGCAGCGAAGCATCAGTTCAAATGACTGATGTACTGCTGTTGATGATGATGATGATGACTCCCTGTAAGTTATCCATACCTAATGTAAGCATCACGTCTGCTGTGTTCGTAAACCTAGTTGGTATAGTAAACCACTGCGTCCAACGATATCTGACTGAGTTAATGTTAGCCCAGTGTATAGAAAAGGTCTAGGAAGACTAGTGTACCTTTGGTATCTAGTAAGCACCTACAGTGATCCTTTGTTTATGCGACAATTCCGATGAGAAATCGAAAGCTAAGGTGATAAGCACAACATGCATGATACAAATTTGAAGGGATCCCGATAGATGCAGGTAAACTGAAACTCCAGAGACGGAGAATCAGAGAGAACCAGAGATATTTGCCAGTGGTGAATGTTCAAACCATTCAAGTGAACATACGTAATGCAGTTAGCTAATGCTTCCTCGTCCTTTTCGCTTTTAGCAATTTTTCGAAAAACAGTTAAATGTGAGGTAATTAGATGCCAGTATAGTATATCAACAGTGTATCAATTTTCGGCAAGGTGGATTGCTTGCAGCTCGTTTAAATGTGCAAGAATGCTTAGGAAATGCCGTTAATCGCTAAACAATCTAGTGACAATCAGGAGTAAACCTACTCTAAACATAGTACATACATACTATTAACATACTATAAACAGTGGATTCACCGTTCGCATCCCTGTTGTATGAGTTATTGTAATCTCGGATCCTTTGAGTGGTGAATATGTTTGAAAGCATTACAGCTGGGTATATTGATAAAAACCTTGCGGCTAGGGGTAGTGTACCGTCCGTGATCGTCGGTATATTTTGTGAAAGGAGAGTATTGCTGTTTCAAGGACACGTTGCGGTGGACTTAGCGCTGAGCATATATATTCATGTAAAGAAGTTGCAGAAATAACGGTTGCATACATTTGGCATCTGTCGCGCATGTAAGAAGAGTGAATATCCGCGGTTCCATTCATAGATATAAATTCAAATATAATTAAATATAATAAAATATTTAGTGCATTATCTTCTGACACGACTACATAATAGTAGGCAAACAAGCATGTTCCAGCAATTGTCTCGTAATATTAATGTAGCCGTATACATGAAGTGTGAAACCGAAGACATGACAAATGTGTCTTGATAAGCCTGCTGACCCAATACTACACTAGTCTGCTCATTTTCGTCGTATTCCAAGTTAGCTGAAGCGAAGAAGGCTAAAAGTAACTTCTTACGCTCACATGGCTAGCGCCGCAGTTGTCGCGCACTCCTTCATTTCAAGGACGCTGTGAATGTGACGGAATTATTAAAAAGACGTTGAAGTATTGCAAAATGTACCAAAGTCTAAGCACTGTGCGTCGTGGTAAAACAAATGCTCGTTTCAATGAACAATAAATTTATACGGGTTAGGAAACATTGCTTTACAGGTCCCGTTGGATAGTTGGTGAGGATACCAAAATAACAGTAATCATGATAGGGATTGTAAAATGGTTGATAAATGAAATATGAAAATGAAGCCTTATCGTTTGTCCCGCTGCAGTCCTGCAATCCTCCTAAATTCACAGCACCCACAGTTAACAACAAATAATTCCATGGTAAACTCCAGGTGTAGGATGGATACGTAGTGTTAAGTGATAAATTGTAAGTGGATGAGTGCATCGTCCAAGTGTCTTTTAAATACTGTTAGTGTCGGTGAAGAGACGAGCTATTCTGCTAGAGCATTCCACGGGTGACAGACACAAATGGAGAATAAACTTCTGTGGCACTCCAGACGACTGCATTTTTCCTCGAGTTTTACTGGGTGGCCCCTCAGGTTTGTATTGGTGTTGAGTTGCAGTAAACGGCGGTACACATGATGTGGGTCTGGCAAAACAAGTATGCCATAATCAGGTTGCCCCGTAGTCTGCAATAGCTTCCACTGAATACCACCAATCGTTGTAGCCTCTCCTGGTAGGAAAGATTACGCATTCCATTTACGTTCTTAGATGCCCTGCGTTGTGGCTGCTCCGGTGCATTAAGGTCGTGTTTCAGCCATGGATGCCAGGCTTGAATTGCGTATTCGACATGGGGGCGAACATACGCACTAAGCATTTGTCGAAATATGGAGCTGTGTATTTGTCCAAAACGACCCGCCTCAACAGCCAAAGATGTTGGTTCCCGGTCTTCTTAGGCCTTTTCGGATTGCCTGGAGCAACCCAAGTCATCTTGAACCAGGACACCCAAGTCACGTTCGAGAGTTGATTGTTGTAGTATATCCGTTCCGAGCCGGTATGAGTAGCTGCTCTGATGTCGGATGGAAAGCACCTTGCATTTACTGACGTTGAAATGAA
>OX104064.1:224931156-224949583 GCA_944474145.2 Dicrocoelium dendriticum
TCCCATCTTCCGTTCTAATTGCTATAACCCCCAATCTCCCACCCCCTCCTCAACCGACCCAGTTCTCACCGCTCCGGTAGATACTTGTACCCCTAAACCCCCCCCCTAAATACAATACCCCACCTACTACAGCGGACTCTTTGAAGCCCCTACTGCTTCTCATCCCCCCCCCCCCCCGTACTGTCCCTCCCATCTCGCCACTCCCTCCCTCTGCTACACACGCCTATGTCAACCTCACAACCGACGCGCCCCCGCCCCACGCCTTCTAATCTGACGGCACCCTCCAGGCCCGCCACCTACCTCCCCTATCCCGCTGTCCTGACCGTGAACAGAACTCTGTGACATCTCCTATCCCCCCCCCCCCATGCTCTCGGCTGCACCACCCCCGCCTCAATATCTGTAGACGTCAGACCAATGGATTACGTCAGTGACTTTGAATACTATATACTACGACCATATATCTGTTTTGACCCTCCCCCCGTTTTAAAGCCGACGAGACATAGAATTGGTCATCAAAGGGATTGTAAAAAATATAAGTGTTGAGCACGCCTTCCACGATATGAATGAGTGCTATTATAATGACTTGAGCCACAGAGCAAGTGCAGGAGCGATAACGCATAATACTATTGATATTGAGATCGTCAATTTCGACTTTCTGTAGCAAGCCTCCCCCCCCCTCACACGGAAGTGTTCAGCAACGCATCCTATCAAATACCCCCAAAACTCGCACTACACACCATCTTTAATACTTATCCGTTTACTCGGCCATAGCTCTGCCGCCCCTCGCCACAGAATCCGCGCTCGATTAATACAAGACGACTGACGCTACCCACTAACAAAACGCGTCGCATATCAGAGTCTATAGCGATCCTAATTCTGATCGTAATAATACAAGAGCCTTCTTCTGCGCCCGCTCATATCCACACTCCATAGTCCCTAACCGCCTATGCTCGTCCTCCATTCGCGCACCTAACTAATTCCCTCGGACTGATTCCTCGCACAACTAACCATATATAGGATATTCCCACCCAGCGACAAGCACATAATGCCAAAAAGACCCCGACCCCCCCACCCTATACTCAGCCCGACCTTTACAATACCCCTACCATTGGCCTACACTCTAATCCCCGTCCATGCTACACGGTGTCATATATCACCACCACGAAGACACACACTCCAAGACCCAATCTCAGAGACACTGAGTTAAACGCAATAAACCTGTCCTGAATGTTACACAGAATGCCCCATAAAGATATGCCAATCCTTCGTTCCCGACATCGCCCAACATCCGTTAAAGATAGGAATGGCACGCCGGAGACGAGCACACCACAAAACGAGACTGGTCACACTCAACTTTGAAGGCTAACGATAGTCACCACAGATTTATCCAAACACCACGTTAAATAATTAACGATAAAACGGTTGAGTTATAAAGCCCAGAACAGTTAATCCAAGAGATATCCTTCCTATCCCCTCCGCGTTCCTCACATGCGGACACTGGGATCAGACAAATTAGGGAGTCCTTCAAATCTACATGCCTATGGATTGAGCACCAAACACAATACTTGGTCGTCCCATTTGGATCACCCTCTCAGTCGCGCGCGGATCCCATACCGCCGCCAAGGACCTTCGCCTAGACGCTGGATGTTGCTAGCTGTCCACCACGAAAAGGACTCATCCGAGTGAGCCAGTAGTGTAAATTAATGTTGAACCACTAGGACCACTCTTCTGCCTGCCCACTCCATAGTACCCCCACTAATCAAGGCATTGATAATCCAGAATTCTGATGTCGTCCTGAATCTCACGAGTGAAACTCGCGGTCCTTGGCAACGGTGCCTGATTGTTGGGAATGAGCAACTTGCTCGTAAAACTGTATTCTCACCTACCAGTTGAACTTGTTGTTTATCTGCCGGGTTAAAGATTCCTCCCAGTATGTATTTTGCGCGTAGACCCCCCCCATGGTTACACAAATGCTTGCTCAAAACAATTAGTTCCTACCGTCTAGTGGTCGCGCTCTAACCCCACATGCTCGGCGCCGCCTTTGATACACTCTGACACCGTGCCTTTTTAGTTACCTAGCTTATAGAACTGATTAATGATACCGCTCAGATAATCTAAGAGAACATACATTCTTCCATACACTTATGAGCTAGATGCAAACGAGCAATGACAACACTGATTGCGCCTCCTCTCTAGATAATCTTATATATATCAACATGTATAGTATTTTTATAAAAAGATTATAATCGCTTCCGTTCATTGTCCTCACTTCAGCACAAGATACGTCTTGGAGCAATATGCCGTTCAGACCACGCGACGCGTGATTGATAGCGAAGGTTCATAATGTCACCTGCCCCCCCACTCTTATCCAATGCCCCCATGATCTGCCATCCCATTACCCCCAATAACACACACCGGCACTACCTAACCCCCGCCACTCAACTTTGTTTTCTGAATGCATTTTCCACACCTCGCGTACGATACCACACCATTAATTTCCTCACTATAGTTAACAACCATCGGAATCCCGCCAGCCAATCATAAATGTACGTCCGCAGAACTATCCCCCACGACCTCCCATCCACCCCTCCTCAAAGACCTCATCTCGCACGCCCGCACTACACCCTTCTCACGCCCCTCCCGCTTGACTCGGCCTCTCTTCCCCCTACCACACTGCCTAAACGTATCGGACTTAGTGTTTCAGCTGGTAAAACATTAAACGTACCTTGGCTTCTTCATAATTTCACAGGTGTCGACTAAAAGATGCAGAACAGGAATAGATACAATATTTTGACAAGTTGGTGACGTTACCTATTGTCGTCCTTATATGTGTTCTCGTGGACTACTATAACGCAAACCTGCTTAGCCTATATAAGACATCATTCATTCGTAATCGCTCTGATCGATGAATATACAGTGAACTTTTAGATTGTTAAAATGCTTTTGTTTTAGTGTGAATAAAATAGGTTTGCGCAGCTTGGCCTGCTGATTGTTTTAATAGCATTCGTGGCCACCAAACGATGGTTTCCGTGCCCACTGCACTTATTGTCATCTCTTAGCCACACTCTTGACTGGTCGCATTGGAAAAGTCCTCTCATCTGTCACATGGTTGCACGTCTTCCTCTTCGCCTAACGCAGACCTCAAACAATCATTCGAAGCGGATTAACTTCCGGTGTTCAGTGGGTATATTTCTATGGAACTATTTCCTAAGAAAATTGATTTGTGTTACCCAAGGTTTTAGCGCGCACTGTGATTCTATCCAGACGCGCCACTATAGTTTTAAGCGCATACCTTGCTGGGATACTATGTTCGATCAAGATATGGCGGGTGATTGGTAACAAGCCAGACCAGAATCTGCTCCAACATGACCTAGATTGCATTTACGAATGGTCAAAGAGGAACAAGCTTCAATTGAACATAGCTAATTGCAAAGTGATACATCAGCTTCACCAGCCGGTAGCGCTTACAAGATGGGAGATCACAACTTGGAGAAGGTTTCTCAGCAGCGTGGCCTGGGTGTATTGGTACAGGAAGAGCTCGGGTGTTCAACACAGGTACAGAAGTCGACGAGAACCGGAAATCAACACTTCGGGCTTCTTCGCAGAGCCTTTGGTCGGTTCGAACCTACAATCTTTCCACAAATGCTTTACGACTACGTGCGACCTCACGTAGAATATGATATTCAGGCGTGGCAGCCGTGGCAGAAACAGGATCGTGTTGCTGTCGACACTCCTCAAGGAAAGGCAATCAAGTACTTCAGGGGCCTCCTCCATCTGCCCTATCAGCTTAGACTGAACTGTCTAAGAATTTACAGCAGTCCATATCGGCTATTGCGGGGGGATCTCATAATGGTTTACCAGATTCTGAAGAACCTGATTCACATTTGCCATCCTCTGCTGGAATTGAACCACAACACTAAACTAAGAGGTCATCCTCTGAAACTGACAATACAGTATAGTCGGCATGAATGCCGTAGAAATTTATTTTCCCTCTGCGTGTGCCAGCCTTGGAACGCTCTCACTAATAAGGTCGTCTCTGCTCCCAATCTGGCGATATCAAAAAAACGAGTTGACGATGCATTGTCTCACTTACATTTCATTTTCTGACTTATTGGCCAGGGGCTACAAAAAACAATCAAACGGTGTCTTGCCAAACGCCTAACAAATGGATTGATGGACGTATACGTTTAATACGCGAATATCTCCGCTATTCCACCTAAGTCTATGATGAGTCTACCACAACGCTTTTCACTTTATTATGCAATTGATTTTCGCAATAATTTCCACCCCACGGGATTTGTAAAGCGAGGCTTCCTTTTACCCTTAATAAACCATTGTTTCATTGTTCCATTCTACGCGTTATCTGGTGGTCTTAGCATTACATACATAGGCTTGTTTCTAACGAAGCTACGACTGAATATGTCGCTCCAATTGTACTCACTTATCGACTGCATTTTTCGTTGTCAGTCACGCAGTACAAGCCACTTAAAACGAGTTTAGACTACAGGAACAAGTGTGTATCAGTAAGTTAGCCAATCTCCGTGTATCTGGGTACTCGTCATGAGACGTTGCCTACGGTAACCGGAGTCGCAAGTGCGACTGGAACAAAGAACGTGAGCGTCATGTACCCCCTAACTTAACTGACCCGACAAGCGCAGTATTGGTTTACAACCAAGGCAGTTGATAATTCCACCTAACCGCAGATGTGAAAGCATAAGTGTATACGCCTAGCCAAGTAGTTATTCTTTGTGAATTTTGAGGCCTTTCGTTTCACCCCCTCTGTACTGGTTTAAACCAAAACAACACAAAAACCAAATCAACCTGATGATTTGCTCTAATTTTGTCAAACACGCAGAGCAATCCTAATGGTCAATTGCACATTTTCGATCGTAAAAAAGTGTCAAAAACTGACTGAAACAGTCCAGCAGATAGCGAGGTGCTGGGCTTTGTCATTAGAACTTAACATCGCCTATTTTGCTCTATAGTAAACTCCTCAGCATCTGCACCAGTTACTCTGACAATAACTAACCCTTTAAATACTCAAGCCACATTCGATACGACTGTTATCCCCGAGTGCAGAGCCGAGTAACATACACATCGATCGCTTCGATAAAGACACCCATATATCCACATTCCGTACAAACTACCAGCGATGGAACGTCGTTTTCTCAACGTTCTTTGGTGCTTGCCAAAATATCTGTGTTACCAGCTACAATACTCAAACCGACGTTCCTTAAACTGAACCACAGTAGGTTAATCATGGTGTGCACTAATATTCCTGAGTCGATTTCTGGCACAATAAAGGACAAGTTAGGATATGGTTGCAATACGTAGTATTCCATCTGCTATGCAATTGATATTTGGGGTGATTCAACTGGGATACTACGCGTAGCAAATCACCCAAATTCAGTGCACTACGGTCAGCCTCGATTTCTTCGGGTAACCTTGAATTCCACTGAGGGAAAGCAATTGTCCTACTATCAACAGTTAATCTTCATAATTCATCGAGCGGGGTACGCATTCTATTAGATTTTCCATAGAAAGAAAGGTCATAGAAAAAAATGGCGGCCCATGTAAGAACGAAAGCAAAAAGACTGTTTTTGTTCCTGGTGTCCCTCTACTACTGAGATCTCCGGAGGACGAAGCGCAAAACATGACCAAGAGCAATGGTGCTACATCCGCGAAGCACTATCTCTAGATCACGTTATCGCTAAATCACTAAGGATAATTTCTTCATCTACAAAATACAAGGGTTGCGGTCCAAAGCTATTGAAGATCCTGTTACACTCCGATTGAATGACAGAATTTCTAATGGATAGCTGCTCGAATCATCGCTTCACGTTGCCTACAGATATTGGACTAAAAATAGCAGGCGCACGGCTACTAGTTTTCAGCACTTCATTGGAAGATGCAACCTCAGTAAAATATTTACTTTCACATTCCTGCAGAGTTGCAAACAATATGACATTAGCGACATCTGATGGGATAGCGAGACAGAACGAGAGAACATCTTGATGTGGGATGCTCCATGCTAACATGCAGCCTGCCTGCATTGCAAGAAACAATGACTTACGCGAAAAACGGTTAGCAATCGACGGACGAACGGTCGGCTTGAAATAAACACGAATTTATTGTCCAATCACGTACTTCTAACATCAAAGTTACATCATGTATATATATACTAATGATCAAGGTCTTCTTAGAGAACGTCAAGAGTCAAAACCGCCACGTCTCACTGTGATTCCGGAGACCTGGTTAAGCCTTGTGATATCAGATTCTGAAGTCAATTTAGCTGGTCTGTCAATGCTTCGGAATGACAGAGCTAGAAGAGGTGGTGGTTATAATTCATGCGTGCTTAGGAAAAACCTTCAAACACCTCATCCTACGTTGACTAGCTGCAGTCAGGCGTACTGTTGGTGATTGCCAACACGGACAATCTCATCCCACTCTCCGTTCCGTTAACACCAATATGTTAACCTACACGGAGGCTTAACTGTTCCCATCGACGCATACATACAGGCCTGTGCTTACATCCAGGGAGACCCATTGTCTAATGTACCATGTCCAATAAGAGTGTTACTGATAGTGCGTGTACGTAACTCGTCCGGTAGAGAATGAATTGTTGCCCGCTTGAACTTGAATGCAAAACATATTATTTTAATTTTTTAACAAGCTACTTTATAGGACTATGTGCAAAGTTTGCTGTAAAATGATATAGCTATGGTACGTCAGTGGTTTTACCTAAAGCTGCTAGAGTTCAGTGTGAGCAAATTCCTGTTTCTAACCGTCTGAACACAGAGCATCTTCTCTTGAGTGCTAGGAACTTAAGTATTGCAGCGATCTGCTATCGAAGTTGACGTGGATGTGCTAGTTCACGATAGCTGGTTGTTCTGGCAATACGTTATCAAAATCGTACAAATAAAACGTCGGCCTGTTACAACGATTGTTTGGACAAATAGGAAGGTAAATGCTAATTGTTTACTGCGAACGTTTGTCTTCGTATTTGTACGCAATTCCATCCTAAAATCAGTGAATGAAGCCCAACACCACTACACTTTACTAACATCAACGTCAAAATTTGATGTACTCTACTGGAATGTTCAATCTACCATGGGAGCTAAGGTTGAAATATTTGCGAGTAATCATCGGCTGAGGTCGCTGATTGTACCGCGACCTTCTAATAACGGCCAAAGTTACAGTACTTTTTCATCTGTTGAAAGCGCATTTGTAGTCGGTGTCATGCTATTGACAATGGCAACACAACAATTCGCATCTGTGGTCGTCGCAGTCCCATCTAGCAAACAGCTTAGTAAAAATTTATATAATAAAATAAATGCATACAATTTGTAAACGCCTTCAGTGTTAAGTTTCCATAAATATAGCAAATAATTTGATGAGGGTAAACTGTAAGCGAATTACATATATCGCATAATGAATGACATGATAATTGGTTTTGGAATATTGCCAAAGAGTAACCACGTCGTTAGAGAGGATCAGAGATCACTGAAAAGCGTACTGGTTAAATATGGTTGTAGTAAACAATGAACAATAAATTAATAACTTAAAAAGCAGTTGCTTAAGAAGTACCCCATGTTGGTTTAGATAAAAATAAATTTAAAGCGGATAGATACCATCATCAATTTAAAAAGCACGGAAAGAGGAAGAAGGCTGGTAGACGCATGCATTTCGTATTGTCTCCTTAGTACATTCACAATAACCGATATGCATAGATATAGCTAACAGTGGGTGCAACCAGACAAGCTTAAGGTGAAAAATGAATGACGGAAGTTCACACCTACGTCCAATGCAGCGTTAAGCTGACAAATAATTGTTTCTGAACACACCAGGCTGCCTGAATCCGGTTTATAGCGACAGCCTCAGCAAACCGAAGCAAGCGGGGATTAGTGTGACGTAACACAGCTTTAAACGTTGAGCCCAGCTCTAGCTGGTGACCCGAGTCTAATAGGTGTTTTTTATCGAGGAAGCCGGCGGTCTGCGCGAACCTGGAATATGACGAGGGTAGGTCATCTGAGCAACTTCAAGTTGAACCCATATTGTTACATGTTCCTTTATTCGAGAAGTCAGCATGCAGTTAGTTCTGCCTATGTAATTTTTCCGCAGTCAAATACAAATTGGTATACACAGTGTGAGTTGTCCCCAATAGGCTGAGGTTCCTTCTTTGGAGGTATGGGCGAATTTCGGGTTTGGTTGATGACCACAATGTGTGCAGCATAGTTACATCCTTGCGTAGCCGAAATTATACGCTTAGTTGTCTTCAGCGTGGCTAAGTCACCTTTGAACGGCAGCCCGATACATACTTTCTTTTTGGCTTCTGTTTGCACCAACTCCTCCCGGTTGGCTGTATTCCTCAATAACTCTTAGAGGTTAACCGCTCGCCATTAGTATTGTTGTGACTAACACTAGCTCATCGCCCAGACAGTCGGCCGAACACATTCGTCTTGCATGACTAGCTAAAGTCTTCACAATTGTCCGTTTGTACCGCACTGGTATGAAGCTGGTGAATAGCAGGTACTGACCGGACCAAGTTGATTTTCGGTAAATGGACCTCTGATTCAATCCATCATCCCTGGGATTTGTGATTATGTCCAAGTGTGGCAGACAATCGTTTTTTTATTTCTCATGTAACCCATATTTTAGCATGAGCACCATTGCGCCGTTTTACCAAATATATGTGCTGCTGCTCCGAAGATTGGATAGCCAAGATACCATGGACATATCGTTTGTAGTAGGGCACCTGTACTATTTACGTTGAAATACTTTTTCTACCATCAACATGAAGAAACCAGCGAGCACAGAACCTAATGGGCTACTCATTGCTACGCCGTCTATTTTACGCTATGGTTATTCCGGAAGTGAAAATCTACATTCTCCCTGCTATTAGAAGTAGTCAACCTTCTGAAGTAGCGGCACGTTGGTAAATAAGGTGTCTACATCCAAGGAACATATGACATTGTATGACAGGTTCAGTTCATCCAGGTCATCAATGAATTGAAACGAGTATTTAAGACTATACTGATTGAACTGTTTTTTTCAGCGGAGCTAGCAACTTCACTAACCAACGAGCGAGTTTATGCTGGTGCGCGTTCAATATTGAAAGGATTGGCCTGAGTGGCACTTCACTCTTATGTGTCTTTGGGGACCCATACGGCTGTGGAATATTGCTAACACTCGGCTTCAAACTATTAAATGTATCAAAGTCTATCACGCGGTGGAGGAGAAGCAATTGCAGGTGACGAAGTATGCGCGTTTGACCTTGGTTATATCCCCCACTTTCGTGAGCCGTTCGAATTTACACACATCGTTGAGTGTGGCGCACATCTTGTCATTGTATTCGGTTTTGTTCATGAGTACCACTCTTGAACCTTTATCTGGTTTCATTGCGACTTTGCCCTTGGCTCGTAGTTCACGTCAAACCTGAAAATGTCGATCTGTGGTGGCATATTTTTCATTAATTGGCAAGGGTTTCACCTCATGGGTGGTATCGGCTACCTTGTTTATGAACCAAATATAATTATCAGGGCTGGTTGGTTGGAGCTCCTTAAACTAGTCAACAAAATTTCTCAAATTGAACGTCTATAAAATACCGTTCAACGTTCTAGGGAGTGCTTTGTATTCAAGCCCAAGTTATAATGCTTCTAATTGCAAGGCATCAATTTGTACGTTCGACATTTCATCGCTTAGTAATTGGGATCACGAGCAATTGGTTTTTCCCCCTGGTTGTTCGTCAGCGAGTTTTCAAAACGAGCAGAAATATTTTGTCTCGTGCGATCAAGATTTGATTTACAAAAGTTAGCGAAAACAATCTGGCAACACAGAGACAGATTCTCGACCACGGGTAGTAAGCGTGCATACATTTCTAGTAGTTCCGCAAGTCTGGTTTGAGCCATCTCTAGATGAGCGGACGCCACACGTCTGAGATTAGACGCAGACGGCTAGAGTTGGTTTCTAAGCAACAGTAAGAGTACTGGATGAGGATAGCGACGTACGAAAATGCATTTCGATAAAAACGATATCTCCACACGTAAGCACACCATCTTGCACCGAAGACTGACTAAGCGATTCAGCAACATGACTGTTTCCGAGGGAGTTCGCCTGTGCAGAATTTTAAAGCAGTTAGTTCCATTCAAGAATTTGAAAAGCACGGACAAAAGACAACGGCTGATAGATGCATGCGTTTCGTATTGTCTCCTCAGTACCATTAACAATAACCGATATGCAAAAATATAGCTAACAGTCTATGCAACCAGACAAGCTTAAGGTTCAAAACGAATAACGTAAGTTGACACCTAGGGCCAAGGTAGTTTAGACTGACAAATAATTGTTTCTGAACACACAAGGTTGGCTTAATTTGCTTGATAGCGACAGCCTCAGCAGACCGATGGAAGCGGGTATTATCGTGACGTAACAGAACTATAAATGCTTAGCCCAGTCCTACCTGGTGAATGGATAGAGAGGTCCATTTACCGAAAATCAACTTGGTCCGGTCAGTACCTGCTATTCACCAGCTTCATACCAGTGCGGTACAAACGGACAATTGTGAAGACTTTAGCTAGTCATGCAAGACGAATGTGTTCGGCCGACTGTCTGGGCGATGAGCTAGTGTTAGTCATAACAATACTAATGGCGAGCGGTTAATCTCTAAGAGTTATTGAGGAATACAGCCAACCGGGAGGAGTTGGTGCAAACAGAAGCCAAAAAGAAAGTATGTATCGGGCTGCCGTTCAAAGGTGACTTAGCCACGCTGAAGACAACTAAGCATATAATTTCGGCTACGCAAGGATGTAACTATGCTGCACACATTGTGGTCATCAACCAAACCCGAAATTCGCCCATACCTCCAAAGAAGGAACCTCAGCCTATTGGGGACAACTCACACTGTGTATACCAATTTGTATTTGACTGCGGAAAAATTACATAGGCAGAACTAACTGCATGCTGACTTCTCGAATAAAGGAACATGTAACAATATGGGTTCAACTTGAAGTTGCTCAGATGACCTACCCTCGGCATATTCCAGGTTCGCGCAGACCGCCGGCTTCCTCGATAAAAAACACCTATTAGACTCGGGTCACCAGCTAGAGCTGGGCTCAACGTTTAAAGCTGTGTTACGTCACACTAATCCCCGCTTGCTTCGGTTTGCTGAGGCTGTCGCTATAAACCGGATTCAGGCAGCCTGGTGTGTTCAGAAACAATTATTTGTCAGCTTAACGCTGCATTGGACGTAGGTGTGAACTTCCGTCATTCATTTCTCACCTTAAGCTTGTCTGGTTGCACCCACTGTCAGCTGTATCTATGCATATCGGTTATTGTGAATGTACTAAGGAGACAATACGAAATGCATGCGTCTACTAGCCTTCTTCCTCTTTCCGTGCTTTTTAAATTGATGATGGTATCTATCCGATTTAAATTTATTTTTATCTAAACCATCATGGGGTACTTCTTAAGCAACTGCTTTTTAAGTTAGTAATTTATTGTTCATTGTTTACTACAACCATATTTAACCAGTACGCTGTTCAGTGATCTCTGATCCTCTCTAACGACGTTGTTACTCTTTGGAAATATTCCAAAACCAATTATCATGTCATTCATTATGCGATATATGTAATTCGCTTACAGTTTACCCTCATCAAATTATTTGCTACATTTATGGAAACTTAACACTGAAGGCGTTTACAAATTGTCTGCATTTATTTTATTATATAAATTTTTACTAAGCTGTTTGCTAGATGGGACTGCGACGACCACAGATGCGAATTGTTGTGTTGCCATTGTCAATAGCATGACACCGACTACAAATGCGCTTTCAACAGATGAAAAAGTACTGTAACTTTGGCCGTTATTAGAAGGTCGCGGTACAATCAGCGACCTCAGCCGATGATTACTCTCAAATATATCAACCTTAACTCCCATGGTAGATTGAACATTCCAGTAGAGAACATCAAATTTTGACGTTGATGTTAGTAAAGTGTAGTGGTGTTGGGCTTCATTCACTGATTTTAGGATGGAATTGCGTACAAATACGAAGACAAACGTTCGCAGTAAACAATTAGCATTTACCTTCCTATTTGTCCAAACAATCGTTGTAACAGGCCGACGTTTTATTTGTACGATTTTGATAACGTATTGCCAGAACAACCAGCCATCGTGAACTAGCACATCCACGTCAACTTCGATAGCAGATCGCTGCAATACTTACGTTCCTAGCACTGAAGAGTAGATGCTCCGTGTTCAGACGGTGAGAAACGGGAATTTGCTCACACTGAACTCTAGCAGCTTTAGGTAAAACCACTGACGTACCATAGCTATATCATTTTACAGCAAACTTTGCACATAGTCCTATAAAGTAGCTTGTTAAAAAATTAAAATGATTTGTTTTGCATTCAAGTTCAAGCGGGCAACAATTCATTCTCTACCGGACGAGTTACGTACACGCACTATCAGTAACACTCCTATTGGACATGGTACATTAGACAATGGGTCTCCCTGGATGTAAGCACAGGCCTGTATGCATGCGTCGATGGGAACAGTTAAGCCTCCTTGTAGGTTGACATATTGGTTTAACGGAACGGAGAGTGGGATGAGATTGTCCGTGTTGGCAATCACCAACAGTACGCGTGACTGCAGCTTGTCAACGTAGGATGAGGTATTTGCATGTTTTTCTTAGCACTCATGGATTATAAGCACCACCTCTTCTAGCTCTGTCATTCCGAAGCATTGACAGATTTGCTAAATTGTCTTCAGAATCTGATATCACAAGGCTTATCCACGTCTCCGGAATCACAGTGAGACGTGGCGGTTTTGACGCTTGACGTTCTTTAAGAAGACCTTGATCATTAGTATATATACATGATGTAACTTTGATGTTAGAAGTACGTGATTGGACAATAAATTCGTGTTTATTTCAAGCCTGCCGTTCGTCCGTCGGCTGCTAACCGTTTTTCGCGTAAGTCATTGTTTCTTGCAATGCAGGCAGGCTGCATGTTAGCATGGAGCATCCCACATCAAGATGTTCTCTCGTTCTGTCTCGCTATCCCATCAGATGTCGCTAATGTCATATTGTTTGCAACTCCGCAGGAATGTGAAAGTAAATATTTTACTGAGGTTGCATCTTCCAATGAAGTGCTGAAAACTAGTAGCCGTGCGCCTGCTATTTTTAGTCCAATATCTGTAGGCAACGTGAAGCGATGATTCGAGCAGCTATCCATTAGAAATTCTGTCAATCAATCGGAGTGTAACAGGATCTTCAGTGGCTTTGGACCGCAACCCTTGTATTTTGTAGATGAAGAAATTATCCTTAGTGATTTAGCGATAACGTGATCTAGATATAGTGCTTCGCGGATGTAGCACCATTGCTATTGGTCATGTTTTGCGCTTCGTCCTCCGGAGATCTCAGTAGTAGTGGGACACCAGGAACTGCGCCAGAAATCCACTTAGGAATATTAGTGCTCACTACGATTAACCTACTGTGGTTCAGTTTAAGGAACGTCGGTTTGAGTATTGTGGCTGGTAACACAGATATTTTGGCAAGCACCAAAGAACGTTGAGAAAACGACGTTCCATCGCTGCTAGCTGGTAGGGAATGTGGATATATGGGTGTCTTTATCGAAGCGATCGATGTGTATGTTACTCGGCTCTGCACTCGGGGATAGCAGTCGTATCGAATGTTGCTTGAGTAATTAGAGGGTTAGTTATTGTCAGAGTAACTGGTGCAGATGCTGAGGAGTTTACTATAGAGCAAAATACGTTATGTTAAATTCTAATGGCAAAGCCCAGCACCTCGCTATCTGCTGGACTGTTTCAGTCAATTTTTGACACTTTTTCACGATCGATAATATGCAATTGACAATTAGGATTGCTCTGCGTGTTTGACAAAATTAGAGCAAATCAGTCAGGTTGATTTGGTTTTTGTGTTGTTTTGGTTTAAACCAGTACGGTGGGGGTGAAACGAAAGGCCTCAAAATTCACAAAGAATAACTACTTGGCTAGGCGTATACACTTATGCTTTCACATCTGCGGTTAGGTGGAATTATCAAGGGCCGTGATTGTAAACGAAAACTGCGCTTGTCGGGTCAGTTAAGTTATGGGGTCAATGACGCTCACGTTCTTTGTTCCAGTCGCACTTGCAACGCCGGTTACCGTAGGCAACTTCTCATGACGAGTACCCAGATACACGGAGATTGGCTAACTTACTGATCCACACTTGTTCCTGTAGTCTAAACTCGTTGGAAGTGGCTTGTACTAAGTGACTGACAGCGAAAAATGCAGTCGATAAGTGAGTACAATTGGAGCGACATATTCACTCGTAACTTCGTTAGAAACAAGCCTATGTATGTAATGCTAAGACCACCAGATAACGCGTAGAATGGAACAATGAAACAATGGTTTATTACGGGAAAAAGAAGCCTCGCTTTAAAAATCCCGCGGGATGGAAATTATTGCGAAAATCAATTGCATAATAAGGTGAAAAGCGTTGTGGTAGACTCATCATAGACTTATGTGGAACAGCGGAGATATTCGTGTATTAAACGTATAAGTCCATCAATCCATTTGTTAGGCGTTTGGCAAGACACCGTTTGATTGTGTTTTGTAGCCCCTGGCCAATAAGTCAGAAAATGAAATGTAAGTGAGACAATGCATCGTCAACTCGTTTTTTTGATATCTCCAGTTCGGGAGCAGAGACGACCTTATTAGTAAAAGCGCTCCAAGCTGGCACACGCAGAGGGAAAAGAAATTTATACGGCATTCATGTCGACTATACTGAATTGTGAGTTTCAGAGGGTGACCTCTTAGTTTAGTGTTGTGGTTCGATTCCAGCAGCGGATGGCAAATGTGGTTTGGGTTCTTCAGAATCTGGTAAACCATAATGAGATCCCCCCGCGAAAGCCGATATGGACTGCTGTAGATTCTTAGACAGTTCAGTCTAAGCTGATAGGGCAGATGGAGGAGGCCCCTGAAGTTCTTGATTGCCTTTCCTTGAGGAGTGTCGACAGCAACACGATCCTGTTTCTGCCACGGCTGCCACGCCTGAATATCATATTCTACGTGAGGTCGCACGTAGTCGTTAAGCATTTGCGGAAAGATTGTAGGTTCGAACCGACCGAAGGCTCTGCGAAGAAGCCCGAAGTGTTGATTTCCGGTTCTCGTCGCCTTCTGTACCTGTGTTGAACACCCGAGCTCTTCCTGTACCAATACACCCAGGCCACGCTGCTGCGAAACCTTCTCCAAGGTGTGATCTCCAATCTTGTAAGCGCTACCGGCTGGTGACGCTGATGTATCACTTTGCACTTAGCTACGTTCAATTGAAGCTTGTTCCTCTTTGACCATTCGTAAATGCAATCTAAATCATGTTGGAGCAGATTCTGGTCTGGCTTCTTACTAATCGCCCGCCATATCTTGATCGACCATTGTATCCCAGCAAGATATGCGCTTAAAACTATAGTGGCGCGTCTGGATAGAATCACAGAGCGCGCTACAACCTTGGGTAGCACAAATCAATTTTCTTAGGAAATAGTTCCATAGAAATATACCCACTGAACACCGGAAGTTAATCCGCTTCGAATGAGTGTTTGAGGTCTGCGTTAGGCGAAGAGGAAGACGTGAAACCCTGTGACAGAAGAGAGGACTTTTCCAATGCGACCAGTCAAGCTTGTGGCTAAGAGATGACAATAAGTGCAGTGGGCACGGAAACCATCGTTTGGTGGCGACGAATGCTATTAAAACAATCAGCAGGCCGAGCTGCGCAAACCTATTTTATTCACACAAAATCAAAAGCATTTTAACAATCTAAAAGTTCACTGTATGTCCATTGATCGGGGCGATTACGAATGAATGATGTCTTGTATAGACTAAGCAGGTTTGCGTTATAGTAGTCCACGAGAACACATATAAGGACGACAATAGGTAACGTCACCAACTTGTCAAAATATTGTATCTATTCCTGTTCTGCATCTTTTAGTCGACACCTGTGAACATATGAAGAAGCCAAGGTACGTTGAATGTTTTACCATTGTAAACTAATCCATACTTTTCATTTAAAACAGGTCAAAATGAATAGGATCGAATATAATGCGATTTAATACATTTTGCCATCCATGTTTAATGTAATTAAGTGTATAACGGAGTAAAAGCTTCAGAAAACAAAGTTCGGGTATGCCATTTTAGCGTGCAGTCATTTTAATCTGGTGATTATGAGCCTTCGCTATCAAACACGTGGTCGAACGGCATATCTCCAAGACTATTTTAAGTAATTAACTTCGATGAAATCTTTAAATATTACTATACTGTTATATAGAAGAATTTAGACCAATCAGTTGCATCTCGTTAAAGCCTAAGTATGAGAATTGTTCTTAGATGTGAAAGATTAAAAGAACGGTAACATAAAGCAGGTGCAGTTAGTCAAACCCCACATGGTTATCCCACCACTAGCTAGGAACTAATTTTTGAGCAATATTCGTGTAACCATTCTACGCCAAAATACATATTGTAATCTTAACATGGCAGATAAACAACAAGTTCAACTTTAGGAAACATTTTATAGTGTTGCTCATCCCAACACTGGCACCCCAAGACCGCGGTTTCACTCTGATTAGGACTCATCAGTTGGATATAGCCTGAGTTGGGCTGGAACTCAGAGCCTAGTGGTTCAACTTTAATTTATACGCACCGTGTTTTTCGTGAACTGGATAAATCTACAAAGAGTATATCCTACTATGATCCGCCAATTTCCAAATGGGTACAGTCCAAGTATAGGTTGCCTAGTCCATAGGCATTATTTGAAGACTCATAGATTTGTCATCCCATCAGTGATAAAATGAAGATATATGGATTTGTTGCTTTTTAACTCAACCGTTTTTATCGTTAATTTTTAAGTGGTTGGACACTTGTAAGCTAGCCTTCAAAATGACCACCTGGTGACATCTACCGCCATTCCTCTTAACGATTCACGGAAAAGTCATACTTAGCATATGAATCACAGTTTTCTGTAAAGTCTCTGATTTTGCTTCGGGATTACACCGATGTCGATGAGGTGCATTTGTAAACACATATAGGCTTTTCATTTTATGTGCAAAACCAATGTTATATATTCATTATCCGAAATTTTGTGCCAAATTCGAAGAGCGTAACTGTGGGTTACCACAAGCGGTTTAACCAATTTTGGCAAAACGTGCGAATTTGTAAAGCAGGATTAATCGAGCCATCGCAAAGCTACGAGTAAAGAAGTATTTATAGGTGAATGTTGATTGATCTTCTGAAACCGTACGTGCATCAGAAAGTCGCATAATCTCAATATCAAGATGTTATCGTTATCGCTCCTGCACTTCTCTCAATCATTAGAATAGCAACTACTATCAAAGCTCTACTTATCTTTAATCCCTGATGACCAATATTCCGTCCTTACAACTAAAACACGTTGTAAAAATTCAAGCGTTCCATTGGCAATCTAAAATATTTCGGACAAATATTTACAAATCATAAATTTACCGGGAGCAAATTAAGGACCCCTCTTTATAATCAAATTATGGTATAGGTAGTCAGCTAATTTCCATTATTATTTTTTAGTTTAGTACAAATATATACCACTGAAACTGGTCGTTATAAGGGGGTTACAATTATCATCTGGGAAGATCAAAAATATCTAGTAAGCAGTTCAATATTTAAGTCAACGCGCGATCTAGCTGAGTAAAAGTAGCAAGTTGTTCGGACTAGAACAGCGGTAAGGATTGAATAAGAAATTCGATTGCAAATGATAAGTTTAACTAAATGTAAGAGATGAAAACAAATAAAAATAAAGGGTTGCCATAGAATGGAATTCGTGTATCATTTTAAAAGACATGCATGATTTTCTGGTTTTAGAGTACCAATACGTCGTCTTGATTTGAGACACACAACATCAGTTTTTACCTTATTTCAGTTTAATGTTAACGTGCTATTTCGATTACTAGGACCGCATCCAGCTTTGAAATTCACTACGCGCTTAGCCCTTGTTTGAAAAGCAGACAAAGAGATCATAAACAGGGAGTGGAACACGGCACATATGGTTTTGCGGCTAACATTATGTACACTAGGCCATCGATCACAGAGAACAGAAGTTAAAACAGAGGTTAGACGTTGCTTTTGGGCTTTGGATTAGCTTCCTTGTATTCTGTATTGCGAAATGCATCTCATTTGTTGTTTTGTTTACCCACAACCATATCCGAAAAGTGGCTACGAGACTGCACTCCAAAACATGATTCGCTCTTGGTTGGACACATAAGGTAACAGGATCCTAAGCTGGCAGTAGAACACCAGGTGTCAAGCTCTGATTGCGGAACCCAATTGACTAAGGATAATGGCCATAAATGCTCCTTATTAAATGTAGTGTTCCATCGTGAGTGTTCCTCATGAGTCATAGAAGGGAAGAAACATG